>RSEF01000013.1:19042257-19102198 GCA_003993805.1 Himantopus leucocephalus
AAAAAAGGAAAAAAAAGCGCAAGCCGTCTCCGTCCTCCGCAACTCGCAACAAGTTCCTCTCCAGCCCCCCATTCATAAAAAAGGCAGCCGCGCATGCGCGGTGGCGCCCGGGTGCCCACCCATTCATACAGTCGGGAGGCCGCGCATGCGCAGAAGGAGGCGCTGCCCTCCCATTCATAAAATAGCCATTTTCCCAGGCAGCGGCGGTTGCAGCATCGCGGCCGCCGCTGACAGCGCCGCGCTCGCAGGTCCCTTCCCGCAGCTCCAGCCGCCTCTGCCAGGATTTTCCCAGGTCCAGCCCCCCTCGTCCGTCTCGGATTTAGGATTAACTCGCCTATGGAGAGATGGTCTTAGCTGAATTACTTAAAGTAAGTACGAGATCTGTGTTTGCCAGCGAATGTTAAATATTTTTAAGTAGAAAAAAATAAAGCCTGCTCCCCGAGGGAAAATCTTGCGCTCTTTCTAGATATATTTGCCTAGTCCCTTAAAGATCACTGATCATAAGCATATTTCTGACTGTGACTTTTCTAACAGCAATTATCTATAATTATATATAGTGGATAGCTGCCTGGTGCTTCCCAACCTAAAGGAGACTTTGCATTCTGAAGAAATATCCTGTTTCTTGCAGAATTTGCATTTGTGTTCCTGTGGTTCTTATTTATACCTCTCTTCTGTGTTCTTCCATCAACATCTGCATTTGGTGTATGTATATGGCAGGCAGGTTTCACCATACTTGCGTCGGGTTTATTTGCAGGGCTTTTATAGCAGAATAAGGCTCCTCTTTATGTTGATGGGATGTCTTTTCCTTCATCCCTTCTTCCTCAAAAAAGGAGCATAAATATATGATTACCTGGGCTGACAAATAAGAATTGGATATCTCTTGCTGTGGAATATGAGAACTGATTATACGCATTTCCTCTCTTTTCCAAAGCCCTATGTCTTGTTAGTGTCAAGTAGTTCTGAGCTGTCTCCATAATAGGACACTTCAGAGATCAGCCACTGGTGTGTCAGATCTTTCCTGCATGACCTTTGCTCTTTAGCATTTTATTTCATACAACTGTCTTTTTTCTTTTTTTTCCTTTTTTTTTTTGGCCTCAGTGCCTTCTGCCATCACTGTTCTGTTCCCTGTCTTGCTGTACACTTGGTTGCTTCAGTTTTAAATCTGGATGGATTATATATTTTAAAGGCTAGATAAGTAATAAAAATGTGTACCTAGAATCATTTCATAAAGGTATATGAAATATATTATATATGGAGGAAAAACCTGTCTTGGCTGCTCTTCTCTACCAACTGCGTAGCAAAGATAAGCCAGGATTTTATTTTCTGGTACCAGTCCTGGCGTCACAGGAGAAAGACAAGCCTAGAGACGACATGTTCTGAAAATTCATTATCAGAAGGGGAATGGAAAAAACAGAAAGGGGCATATAAAAGGCACAAAGGTCTGAGAGGAAAGCAGGACTGGAAATGCAGACCTTGGAAATGGAAGTGCAAATGAATATAAGCATTAATCGCAAGAGGAAAAGGCTTCGCTCTTTTTCTTCAAGAGACCAAGGATCTGATTTCTTGATTTAAATCTTTTATAGCCTCAAGTTTTTCTTTAAAGGGTGAAGGAGAGGAAGGAAGAGAAAAGGAAAAGCACCACTGAATTATCCAGAGTAGAAAAGGCACGTTCTAGATTCTTTAAAACTTCTTCAGCTGCTGCCTTTCTTCCCTGCCATGCTAAGGGTACAGTATGTCAAAAATCAGCTCAGGGATTACTGTTTAATTAGGTAGAGAGAAACCCAGCTTTCCCAATATTTAGGCTTCCCCCTCTCTCTCTTTATTTTGGGTTAAAGAATAAAGCTACAATTTGTGCACTGAATCACAATGATCCTGATGACTAGCTTCCCCCTTCTCCATATAAAAATGAATGATAGCAGGAGGAGGGGTTGTTCTCAGTTATTGGAACCCTGCTGGGGATGTCTCATTGATAAATGTGCCATTTTCCATGGGCTACTGTGTTTTCTGTTGCTAGAAGGGACTCTATATTGGAATTATAAAATTAAAAGGACTATTTCTGAATACTGAAGTCCTTTTGAAATTCTCCGTGAGGCATGTGCAGGGGAGAAATTATTTGTTCTCCTCCTGAAACAGCAAAACAAAAGCTGTTTTCATGGAATCATGACTAATTCCCAAATCATACTGGGAAATGCAACACCTCAAAAAGCAATCCCCCCCCCCCAAAAAAATCCTGTTATCAGACTTCAGTGAAATTAAATTTACAACCCTTGCAACACTACATCGATAATTAATTCTGATTAGTTTTCCAAATATTGCAATTAGTTCTGATATTCCATATTCCAATTAGTTCTGATAGTTTTCCAAATATTAACCATAAAAGCAAAAAATTCATTAATCATATTGCTATACAATTTTCCAAATTCAGCCCAGCACTTAAAACTGCCTTTTAGTAGGCAAACAGTTGCACAAGTATTGTTTGGTTTTTATTCTTTTTAAATGCAACACAATGTATTTCCTTAAGAAAATATAAAATCCTTCTAATGTGGTTATCATTTAGTACCGTTAGCTTAATAGATCGTATCTGAGCTTAGTTTTCTGGCCTTAAAATAAATATTCTTATCCAATAAAAAGCCTTGACTAAGAAATTTGAGTGCCTAGAGATCTGAACGTTAGTAGGCCAAAACGTGCTTTATTCACTCGCATCATAGGAAAAGACTTCAGCTGGACAGAGACAGCTTCTTGGAAGTCTACAGGTCTCATTTCCCAGCTTCTGAATTTCCACGCTCTGGCAAGAATTTAGTGTCTTGCTTTAAAAATGGCAGGTTTCCCTAATAAGCTTTCTAATTTTTTTTTCCTTATTACTTGTAGAGAAAATTCTAGCTGTCCTTAGATAGATAAGGCTGCTGAGGCAGGAAACAAAAAGAATTAATATCAATATTTTGTGAATATTAATACACACTTTATGGAAAAGAGCTTTTTTTTTCTTTTTTTTTTTTCTTTAGAGCATTTACAGCTTGACTCAAAATTCAGACAGCCTAACTCGGTCTTAATGAACTCCAACATTATATATTATTCTTAATTGCGCATTAAAAACATACGCTTACTGAAAGGTCTCCTTTAACTTCAAGTGTCATCTTCCCTCATTAAAAGCTTTTATTGAACCTTTTGACTTCCGTCAGCAGCAGCGTGTCCCTCGTCACTGCTGGGAGGTCTGGACAAGAGGATGTCCTTAATTCCAAACAAAGGCAATGGCAGAATTTGTCCCCTGATCACCAGCCCTTCCTCCGCCGGGACTGGGGGGAGCGTGTCCTTTATTGATCCCCCTCGTCTGCTCCGGTGGAAGCGCGCCCTGGCCAGAGCACCCCGCCTGGTCCCGCGTTCCTGCCCAGGTCCCCGCTCCCCCTCGCCTGCCCCAGCCGCCCCACTGGGTGCGTATACGCTGTGACGCCCTGGAGATCTTCCCTTTGCAAGTACTTTTTGATAGCAAGGACAGGTCTTACAGCGGATACCCTGCCTTCGTCCTGGGTATTTCCCTCTTTGCCAAACGGCTGTAAATCGCCGGTGAGCCATGGCCTCCAGCACCGCGCCGGCAAGGCAGGGTTTGTGCCCGTCCCCAAAGCATGGGACGCAGCTGTGATCAACGCTTTCTAGATAAGGTTTTCTAGACTGTGTAACCAAACCTCCACAGGAGAGAGAATAGCCATGTTTGTTCTAAAAGCAGTGATAAATCAGAGGAGTTTTGCGCTGGTTACCGCCGATTCCGAACGGTGTTGACGCGCACAGGCCTTGGCGTATGTGGCCTCCCTTGACATTACACTACTTCAAAGTATATTGTGTTCAATTATGATCACTTCTTTGTATTCAGATTTATCTGTAAAGATTCTATTGTATTTTAATCTTCTTCCTGTTGCCCTATTGTCTCAGAAATTCATGTTTCCCATACAGCAAAGAAAATAGGCGAATTTCTGCAGTACACTTACTGCAACTATTACTATAGACATGTTAATCTTAATGAGGTGATTGTCACATCTCTTTCAGAGACTGTAATTCAGCTTTTGCACGGATAATAACAGGTCTAGTACCCCAGTAACCGAGAGGAGGTGTGAGCCAGCCGTTAGGTGATGAGATTCAAAGTTCTCTGGTCCATTCCCTTCACCGTCACCGACCCACAGCAAAACTTCAGGCGAGTAGTTCAGGCCTTAACGCAGCCCCAGTGCACGGCATCGCTCCCTGGTAATTTTACTGTCCTTCAGAAAAGCTTGTGATGCTTCAGTATTTGGAAAATTCGTGGGAAAAAACTTGTGATGCCTCAGTATTTGGAAAAGCCGTGGAAACCTATGATCAAATATTCTTATTGAAAACTCAGGTTTGTTTTACTCTGCTAGAAAAGCTTCCCCAGCCTATGGTAAGAAGGCAGAAGGTGGCTCTTTCCATGCCGTTACTCTCCATCCCACCTAGTACCATTAAAACCATTACAGATGTCTCGGAGCTGGCCACCACCACCACAGCGATGGGCAGCACCGCACCAGCTGCGTGTTCAGCAGCTCCCCGACGTTACGTGGCGCAGGTCCAGGCCCAAGAGAGGGGGCACCTGCGACGTTACAGAACACACACAGGACAATCCAGCGGCAGCAAGCCCAGGAGAAGGCTTGGTTTGCCGAGGCAAGCAGCTCTTCCCTGACACTGCTGCTCTTCAGACACAACAGAAGGCGCGGGCTGCTCATGAGGTGTAATTAGGGTGTAATTCATTAGAAGGGGGTAAAATGGCCCCTGATCTGGTATTTGCAGCTTACAAAAGATGGAAAGAGTTGAGGGTGGCTGCATTACTTCTCTGATCATACTGGTGGTCTCTCTATTAGCAAACACACTCCAGGCACCGTGTTTGGGGCTTTTCTTTCCTATGGCACTTAAGACTGAGTTCAGACGTTTGCACATCACCATCTGCGCGTTGGTATTCTCTGCATCCTTCAGCAATGGGTTGGGCAAAGCCGTGGTACCTTGTGCCGGGTACAGGGTGGACAGGAGGTGGGTCATGGGAACACGTTTTCCCATTTTCCTGTTGACTTCGCCAGGACTGTGGGGACTGAGGACGTGTCAGAGTCACACCAGCGCTTCCCAGGGCCGGGATTTGCAGGATCGCTTCCATGTAGGACCTAATTCTGGACTCTAAGTCCCTTATTTTCATTATTCTTTTGTTACTGCATACATCTAGAATGCCCTTAAACATGTGAGAAAGAACTTATTCAAATTATTAACTAATAGGTAACTGAGACAGTTATTATATATGTCTGCACTCATTAGATATCTAAGTCAAGATCCATTTTGGTTTTTAGTAACTGGAAGACAAGTTATCCAACTCCACTTTGAAAATAATGATACTAGAACCTTATTGCTTCAAAAATTGTTCTGCAAACTGTAATGAGAATGAGCTTTCCTGGGGGTTTATATGACTTTCTCATGGAATTGCCTAAAAGGATGTAGCTTTCTATAAAATTACGTAGGCGAGTTCAAAATCCTTTTAAAACATAAGATCACTTTTGTTTTAATTTCATATGACTAAAGAATCTTACAAAACTTTCAAGTCTGAAATAATACCAAAACACTTTAAAATAACAGTTGGTTTCCTACAGCTTTAGGACTTGTAATTATCTAGTACAATAGTAATTTTAAATTGGCAATATCTTGATGAAGAGCTGAAACAAGCGCTGCAGCACATTTATGAACTTGACTTTTGAATCCAATTTTACTTACTTGGAAGGAAGTATATTTTGACTTGAAAATTGTATGTGGTGAGCAACCATACAGTCCCTGGATGGCATGGGGGAAGAGAAATTTTCTCTACATGGGAGTTTGTTGACATTTCTGCTTTGAAAAGAACTTCATTGTTTCCCCTACCTCTAAAGAATGAATAAAAACCCAATGTAAGAACATACTCATGAATTTTTCTTCCTGTTGTCTACTTTCAGAAAATTGCCTGTACAATTGCAACCAGTGAATTTGTGCCTTCATTAATGCTATAGTATGTCTGTAATTACTGGTGAACAAAGATTAACTAATTTTGTTTACAACTATTCTGTATGGCATTTTTCCCTCAATTAAAATGCAACGTACAGTCAGGCTGGGTTAGTGCAGTGGACAACAAAGGCACCACATAAAGCTTTGTAGCTTTTGCAAAGTTATGGTGCTTAAGTACCTTACATCTCCTATTCTACTTTATTATTATCATCTCTTCTACTTTTTTTTTTAAGCTACAGTTTTCTTCAAATGACACATCTTGTTATAGTAAATCTGTTCAATCTGGGCAATTAATTCAGTGTCTACAAGCAGTACCCAACTGCCATTGCCAGAAAGAGGAGATCTGTTCACAGCGCTGGCATCCCAAACTTCAGTCCTTTCTTTCCGCAGCAGATGAGCCCTATGAGCAGAAACGTTCTTTCTTACGGGGTTTGACACGTGCCGTTCACCTCTAGTAACCAGCCCCTTCTTGGTCAGCCGGGGGGGCTGCCCCAGGCAGCCTCAGGCACTCCAGTTGAGGGGGGAGTGGGGGTGGGAAAGGGGGAGATGGACAGCTCAGCTTATTCTTTCTTGCCTTCCTTCCCAACCAAAGTTGTTCACGTTTGTCACCGCTTCTACCCAGGGCTGCTCCAGGCACCCAGTGGCCAGTTCCATGTGCCATACGCTGGATTAGGTCACTTCAGTATCTGAGGCGATGCCAGCAACTGCAAGACACAGTTGACTACACTGAACNATCTGAGGTGATGCCAGCAACTGCAAGACACAGTTGGCTACGCTGAACCCCACCTTGCCCACCTGCACAGGGCTTCGGAGCCCACACAAGACTCCCACGGTTACACCCCTTCAGCTCTTGTCNGAGGCGATGCCAGCAACTGCAAGACACAGTTGACTACACTGAACCCCACCTTGCCCACCTGCACAGGGCTTTGGAGCCCACACAAGACTCCCACGGTTACACCCCTTCAGCTCTTGTCCCTTTTCAAGGTCTTAAGTTCTGCCACATCACCCCAAACACTAGTTTTGGGGGGAGATGTGGCTGGAACAGAAGCTGTAGTTTCTAAGATACCGATGTTGCTGCTCAAGGCAATGTCGTCCTTGCGTGCACAAGGGGTGGGGAGGTGAAAAAGGCCAAGGTGTGCTGCTTCTGCAGTGGGAATGAGCTTTCCCACTGCCGAGTGGACATCTTACCTCGTGACTGTTTACAGGAGTATCTGGTGTCCTTATATCTGCCTGCAAACCAACTGTGTTTCAAAGGATGACTTGCTTGTGTTGTTCCCATCATCCTGGAACCATTTCAGACTCGTTGCAGCTCCATATGTCCCTCTGCGGAAGACACCAAACAAAAAAGGTCAAGTTCTGATGCCTTTGGGGGTCTTCCAGGGAAGTGACCAGGATCCATCCACATCCCCAGGCAGGCACACCTCAGCCTGCAAGGCTTCCCGGGAGCAGTCTGGCTTCTTGACTTGCTTCTGGTCCAGCACAAGTCCTTAACTTGAGAACTTCCCTGGATTCCTCTTCTCTACCATGAGAGATGGAGTGCTGTGTATGTACACAGCTACCTAGGACCTTTTGCTGAAGTCTTTATTTTCATGGGATGCAGACATAAAGCTTAAAGCAGAAACAGCTCAGGGAAAGGTGTGCTCAAGGCACATGCCAGTGGAAGCACACACCATAAAATATTGCCATTGCTGTCATCTGAGCAGATCCCAATGGAGGAGAACCTCCTTGCAGAACAAACGCCACCCAGCTCGCTCTTTAGTTCAGCGATCTAGATGTTTGACCTGGATCTGTCACCAGCAATCTTACTGCACTGCTGAAACTTCTGGTGACAAGACCATCAGCAGCAATGTAGTCACGGTCCTTGGAAAATTCCATAAATATTGGAAAATTATGTCCCTTAAGTGTAGCTCAAAAGGTGAGAGCAGTTAAGTGTGAAAACCCTCCGCTCAGGAGCAGGAAGGCAGGGCAGAAGTTGAAGGACCGTGTGTAGCACTAGCACCAAAAACTGGTGGGGTGTGTATCATCTATGGTGTTTTAAAGGTGATCTTCAGCAAGAGAGACTTTGTGTCCGGAGCAGGGATCTGGGAATTGGGAGACCTGTATCTTATTTGGCTGTCTTCTCTCCAGAGGTTTTATCCAAGTAGATCTTGTGCCCAAATATCTACAGGCTCTTTGAGTTTGCCGCGCCAGGGCTTCCATTCCCCTCGCGCTGCAGTAGTTTGCCTGTTGGACAATTTGAAACAGTATTATAATGAAAATAGATGATGAATAATTTTCAACATTAAGTATCCCAAAGTGTGGTGTTCAGTCCAGGGTTCGTCTCCTTTCTGTGATAATTAACTCTGAAATCCTGATTGCATTATCTCAGTTAAGCCATCCTTTAATGTCTGCCTGCATACGGCCATGTCCTGTGTACCAGGGGTTCGGGTGTTTGATGAGTGCCTGTGGCTATAGTCCTGCTCCAAATTAATCTAATGACATAACTCCTGTGTGATGTCATCGCTGGTTCGGGACCGTTGCAGACTGCGCAACTACAGAGTTAACAGAAAGCCTAAATGCCAGCTCCTGTCCCGGGGCGAGGGGCTCCCCGTGGGGTACCGCCAGCGATGCAGAACACCCTCAACGTGCCACCCTGGCCCAGAGCTGCCGTGTCAGGGAAAACCAGCATCAGCCCAGCCTCGCTGCATGGACAGGGGCGGCGGATGCTGCCGAAGGGCTAAACAGCTCCCCTCAACACGCCTGCTGGCACACAGTGCACCTTGAAATAAATAACGGTCCTCAGGTCCAGTATAAACCTTCTGTGAATGGGCCAAAAGCCCGAGACTTGATAACAAGCAGGAATGAGGTCAGGCCAGAACACAGAGCCTCGTGCTAGAGGTTATTTAAAAATTCTGGAGAGGCAATGAAGGCAGCGCTGCCGGTGCCATGAAGGAGCAGAGGGACAGGCTGGTAACATCCTTCAGCGTGCCACCATTTCCTCCAGCCACCTTCCATCTAAGATCAGCTCTGCTGCACTTACTCTTGCCAGCCAAACCAGCTGCATCTCTCTGCTTAAAAAAAAACCAAAAAAACTATGAAGTCAAAGTCTTCCTGCAAACACAACGCCTAGCCAATACAGAACTGATTATTTTGCTAAACTCTGGCTTGCAGCAAGTACTTTTTATACCGTGACACTGGATTCTGATGTACACAAGAAAATCGAATTTTTTTCCCTCTGCGTGCCCCATAGTTGTCAGAATCATTGCTTCTTTTTATTTTTCACATACAGTAAATAGGAATAGATGCTTTAAAAACTCTCTTGTTTCTCAAGGCAGGATGTCAATGAGCTGTGAATAATGAAAAAAGAATTTTGCATGAATGGCTGAGACCCAGAAGAGAATTTTAACTAGTGAAGAGGAACAGCATAAGGAACGGCATCACAATAATGATCGTTACTGCTCGATAAAGCACTCCTTCCTGCTCGTCTTGCGCAGCGGACGAAGAGCCCGGCGGGCAGGACGCGGTGCCGGCAGGCAGGACGCGGTGCCAGCGCGCAGAGGCGGCATGTGCCGTCCTGACCACGCGTTGCTGCTCTGGCCTCCGCTCCCCGGCGTCAGCCCGCGCTCCTGTTGATCTCAGGAGAACTGGCGGAGTTTCAGCCCCCTCAAATGCCAAGTGATCTATCAAAGCAATGATTTACAAATGTAATAGTGGACTCTAGTAACATTTTTCTGTGGGTGAAAATGCACTTCCCTTTCTCCTTCCAAAAATGTGTAATTAGCTCGTGCTCCAATTTTTGTAGCGTTGTGTTAAATTTAGGGGGTTCCCCTAATGCTCTTGCAGGAGAGGTCTATATTTGCTCACACGCACACACACACGTTTCTCATGTGTGACTTGGTTGTAGCTGGATGCAGTTTTTTCCTGACTTTTTTTCAGACTACTGTAATATTAAAATCTTTCATGCTGTTGGAAAAGGTTGATTTGTTTGCCTGAACACAAACAACTGGCAATGCCTTGAGCTGCTCACTATTTCCTTTTTTCAATACCAGAAGCTTTTCCCCTCCTGCAACTTGCTCTGAAGCTTTACTCGCCCCTTCTTTAAACCGATCTCCAACATTATATTATTGATGAATAAAGGTCACCCCGTGAGGAAATGGCACATCTACTAGAAAACAATGTGCACTTTCTAAATTTGAACCAAGTCGTTTCCGTTCTTTGATTTAAGTTTAGTTACTTCCTGTGGTTTCTTGTCCTACGCCGCTGCTGAATCTTTGGATCCACTCCAGGATAAATTGCACTCTTTCAATGAAATTAGAAACTGTGGCAATAGATGGCTTAGCCAGTGTAGCTAGTAAACAGCACTTCAGCTAAATATTAGTCCACTTGGTGTTTTGAGGAGGAGCGGATGGGGCCTTGAGCAGCCTGGTCTAGTGGGAGGTGTCCCTGCCCATGGCAGGGGGGTTGGAACTCGATGATCTTCAAGGTCCCTTCCAACCTAAACCATTCTATGAGTGCCTCTTTGCCTGGGCGAGGTGACATATCAAGCCTCAGCCGTGTGCCTGCTCTCCCTGGGAGCCGTACCCATCCGCTCCCACCCTGGTTTGCAACCAGACAAGCTGCTGAGCAAGAACTTCCACCTCCCGCAGGAGGGCTGAAAGCAGCTTTTGAAACCAGCAGCTCCCCGTGGAGACGGGACACCTCCCCGCCGAAGCCAAGCCACTCTCCCACAGCCAGATTCTGGGTTAGCAAGGACAAATTCTCAGCCCCGCGCTCCGAAGCGTCTTTGCACCAGGCCAACGCTCCTGCAAGCCACAGTTTTGCATCAGGTTTTTTAGGGATCAGGGTCAATTGGGGAAAACCCCCAAACCTTAGATAAGTCATTTCAGTCAGTTTGCTGACAAAAATACGTGGGAGTATACACTAGTAACCCTAAGATGTGCTTTCCCTCAGTAAAAATGATGACTGGGGACTTCAGGGGCCTGCAGCAATGGTAGCCCTCCCAGGACCAGAGGAGCTGTATATGGCCAAGGTTAGAGAGAGGAACACGGTAGCGAAGGGACAGTGATGCACTTTATACCAGGGCAAGTGCTCTGACTCCCTTGGACACAGGTTCACCCTGTAAGGTCTTCTGCATAATAACCAGCCTCAGCAGAGAGCCCTGTTTGGGCTGGGGTTGCAGGGTAACTCAATAACGATGCGCTCTTTCTCTCCCCCGCCCCTTTTCTTTCTCCTTTCCTTCCCCCAGGACACTTAAGAGCAGATTTTTCACCAGTAGTCAGACTGCTTTATCAATGGAGCCCCGGATTCCCCACAACATCACCGTCGTCCCCAACTCTGTGATGGTCCAGCCCTTGCTGGACAGTCGGATCCCCTATGGGCGGCTGCAGCATCCGCTCACCATCCTGCCGATTGACCAAATGAAGACAACTCACATCGAGAACGATTACACCGACAACCCCACCGCTTCCCAGCTGGCAGCCCAGAAGCGTCCCCGAGGCCCCCATGAACTGGTGTTGACCAACCAGCACCTGCAGCGGTGTGAGCAGGATGTCACCCACCCCTGGATTTCCTTCAGCGGGCGCCCCAGCTCCATCAGCAGCAGCAGCAGCACGTCCTCCGACCAAAGGCTCTTGGACCACATGGCCCCGGTGCCCGTGGCGGAGCAGTCCTCCCCCAGAGCGGTTCGCATTCAGCCCAAGGTGATTAACTGCAAACCCCTGGACCTGAAGGGACCTGTGTCTCAGGAACTGGACAAGCACTTTCTACTGTGCGAAGCCTGTGGGAAATGCAAGTGTAAGGAGTGTGCGCTGCCCCGGACTCTGCCTTCGTGCTGGGTGTGCAACCAAGAGTGCCTCTGCTCGGCACAGAACCTGGTCAACTACTCCACCTGCATGTGTCTCGTCAAGGGCGTCTTCTACCACTGCACCAACGAGGACGACGAGGGCACGTGTGCCGACCACCCCTGCTCCTGCTCCCACTCAAACTGCTGTGCCCGCTGGTCCTTCATGAGCGCCCTCTCCCTGGTGCTCCCGTGCTTGCTCTGCTACCTGCCAGCCACCGGCTGTGTCAAGCTGTCCCAGAGATGCTACGACCAAGTGAGCCGGCCCGGATGCAGATGCAAAAACACAAACAGCGTCATTTGCAAGGCGCTGCCGGAGAGCAAAGGCAGCAGGTCAGAAAAGCCCTTTTGATAGTTTGGGAGGACGGGGAGTGGGAGGACGCTCCACGGAGGAGTGTGACCTTGGCTCTTTTTAATAACCTGTGTTCTGAGGATAACGTTAGCCTTTTGCCTTCGGAGAAAGCAGAAGCAACTATTTCCACAAACTGAAGCACTTTGGGTTATTCAGGGTTTTGGAACTGGTCAGAATTTAAACAGATGGGGCCAAAGGAGGAATCTTAATCATGTGGAGCGAAGGCTGAAAACCTATGTATATCATGAAGTACAGCTGCTTAAAAACTCCGGGTTCGGACAGACGGACGGACGGCTGCTCACCATGCCTGCGTACCACAAGAACCATAAACTGCTCGCTTGGCCGGCACGGCCGCACAAGCAATACCCATTCCCTTCTGCAGAAAGCTGCATTGGATTCACAGTCAGGGTGGGCTTCTTGTTTTCGCTTTCCTTCCAAATCCTGGTTTGCCACCAGCGGCCTGCTGAAGGTGACGGGTTAACTCCCTCCTTCCCCACCTGCACACCGTTAGAAGGGCCAGTTGCACACAAAGTACGTGTTTCTCAAAAGCTTTCTGTGTCCCTCAACGATTTTGAGCCAGAAGTGAAGATACAGTTCATTTGTTTAAGGGTCTCATAACATTTAGACATATCGCTTTCTGTGAACCCACCTGGCCACATTGATTTGGACCCTCTTTTTTAAAGCAAGATGGTAGCGGGGTTGCTCCCTCCGTGGGCAGAATAGCGGCAGGATGTCTTCAGGCAGTTGTATCAACACTGTGTGGTTCTGCCTGAAAGCTGATCTGTAGCATCAGGTTTCACTCAATGGAATATTAATTTTACATCAACAGTACAAACCCGCTCCAGAAGGATGTCGGTTGAATCCCGTTTCCCCGAGGCGCCCGCTTGCTCCTCAGCACTGGAGCAAAGGGGATCTTAACTTCCACAAAGTGAAGACGTTCGGTGTTTGTTTCTCCAAACCTCTCAAGCTCTGTTAAGAAGTCACAAAAAGTGTAGGATACACAAAGGTGTATTTTTATAGGGATATATAGGATACACAAAGGTGTATTTTTACCAGTCCAGTACCTCCTCTCCTGGAACAAGCTCTTCTTTGCTCATTAAATATTAAGATTATTTTTTTTTTGTCTTGGGGAAGAATGGCGTTTGCTTGAAGTACAGCCCATTCGCCCATCTCTATTGCTGCTGTTCGACTTATGCCTCCTCTGTACAAAAGTGTGTCTTTTTAAATGTAGAGAATGCTTTTAATGTTTATTTTAGTGTTAACAAATGCTAGGGAAAGCCAGGGGAGGGAAGAGAGCGTATTTAAGAAATTTGCCCGTGGTTTTCAGTAAGTGAATATCATTGGCTTTGTCCATGCACTCATCCTAGGGCCAGTTCTGCACTCCCTTAAGATGCAGTGACTCCTTTCTCTTGACAACTACAAGGTGCTAAATAAAAATCTTTGTCCAAACATGCAACACTAATAAGTAGGTAGGTACTTGTTGCATGCAGAAAACTGATCTAGTCTCTCTCTTTTTTTTTTTTTAATTGGAGGAAATTTCCTCAGTAAATGCACAGCAGTGACAGTGAAATGTCATCTCTAATTAGATAAGCAATAGGCAGAGCTCATGTAGCATTTCCAGGAATCCCATTTGCTTGGTTGCAATACAGTTGCTGCGTAGGGGTTGGCAGGAGCGTACTGATGGGAGTTCTGGTGTCTTTTGTTTTAAGAATTCATTTAACCTGGATTACTTGGGGTTTAGTTAAGATTAATTGTAGATATTTATTGAACAGGAAATTTAAAAAGAAAAAAACACCTTTCTATATTTATAACATTTGCTAGCTTGTGTATGATAAATCATAGGAAAAGGGACACTACGTCTGTCACCAGATACCAATTCCTATAGTTTATCCTCGTGTTGACTGTATGGGGACACCAGAAAGAAGGAAGCAGGCAGGGACCCAGAGCTGTATATAGTCTCTTGCACAAATGAGAGGTGAAAGGGTGAAAGGAAAACCAACCCCAAACTAGCTGAACTGTTGGTTGAATGTATAAGGTATTGTATTTAATAAAAGAAATCATTTTCCTAAGATGCAAACAGGCTAGAAAACCCAGCAGGAGAGGTATTTACCTGCTGCCCTCCTCTATTGGGACCATACATATCCAAATGGCCTCCACCTATGGTTGTTTTGCCTTTTTGACCCTCTGTCCTTGGCCGTTCCTGGGGGATCTGTGCTGAAAATCTGCAATAGCAAAGCCCGTGGGTTAGACGCGTGGTCCTTGCAAGCAAATACAACGCTGGAGTGGTCGCCACTGTGCCAATCTACACTCATGTATATACACCCACCAGTCCCGTATGGAGTTCCTTTCGTTGTACATAGTTGTAAACTATTTCTCTGTTGGTTTCTTTTAATATATAAATCCTGCTATGGTGTAAGCCGATCCCACGCTGGAAGGCTGTAAAGCGTTAGTGGATGTGTTAGAGCAGTGGTAAATGTAGCAGAGCGACCCTCCCTCTACTCCTCGGCTTCCCGGCACAGCGGTGGGACTCTGCTCCATCAGCTCCTGGCCCAAGGCACGGCAAGAAAGTCGCCGAGCTCTTTGCAGAGCACTCGGAAAGGCTCGGGGCAGCCGAAGCGGGGGCTCTGCCGGCGGCGCTGTGCCGTGGGGCTGGCGGAGGGTACGTCTCCGGTCAATAATGTCTTTATTCCCCTCTCTTCCCCCACCCCAACCCCTCCGTTCCCCCATCCCCTTTTACGGTACTTGGGTCTCCCGCCGCCCCTCAGACGTACCACGGGCACGGTGCCGTCTAACCTCAGCCCCAGCTCTGGCCATCCTCCCTGCGGCTCGTGTCCCCCCCTTGCCAACTGACGAACGGCTGCTAATTAGCACAGCGACGTGTGCTCTCCATCGCGGTGGGGTGGGACCACGAAGGCAAGAGGGGAGGGGAGGGCAGGTTGCCCCGGCACCGGCGCCGTGCCACCGCAGAGCGGCTCTGGCGGAGGAGGAGGAGGATGGCAGGGCACTTAGCCTTTACCACCCTGAACTGCTAATTGCGGTAGCGGGGTCATTGCCGGGTGTTGTCCGCTGCCCGCGCACAGCCGCCAGGGCCCAGAGAACAAGAAGGGGGGGACTTTACGACACGCTGGCAATGCCACGCCACGTCCCCGGCTGGAGCTCACCCTCAGCAGAACGGCTTCAACAGCCGAGCAAACCGTCACAGCACCCTCTGTCCCAGTGCCCGCCGGGCACCAGGAGCAGCCGCTTAAATTCACGCCGTTGCTCCCCGGGCACCGGCTTTCCCACCCCGCCGAGCCCTCGCCCTGCCGCAGCGCTGGGTATTCCTCCTCCCCTCCCACGCTCCGACACGCTGATCAAGGTTTCCCCCTTTTCCTGTTACCACCTCACCACATATACACCCTGAAAAGTTACCACAGAAGGTTTTCTTTGTATAGAATATTTATTTTGAAGCTCTATTTTAATAGTATTTATTTTAGAAAGTCTACTATTGTAAGAGTTCTTCTGTTTGTGAAGAAAAACAAGTACTGATGAATGTACTGATCTAGAAATTATATATATATATAAATATATATTGTTAAATATATGAATGGCTGTTGTGGTTTTTGAAAAAAAATCCCAAAGAATGTTTATAGCAATTATTCTAAAAATACAAGCAGAGAGTAGCCCAAAATCAGTTATTTGATACTACGCACACCAGGAGCGATGGAGGGAGTGGAGAGCCCAGGTGGAATAACTCGCAATACAGACGGCGCGTTGGCCGTGGGGACACCGGCGCAGGGGTGCGGACACCCCTCACCCAAAGGGGAATCGCAGACCCCGATAAGCACCACTGATGGTTGTGGTATCCACCGGCTCCGCGCGGGAAAGCCATGGCCAGGGCAGAGCTTCCCAGGTGAAGGGGCACCCCTGAGCCCCCCGCACGGCGTGGAGCCCCCCGCACCGCACCGGCACGCGGCCCCTCGCCGGGATGCTCTCCAGCCCCATTTTATTCCGAACGAGGAATTCAGGGCGATGCTGGGGTTGTTCTGCCCTGCGGCCTGGCTCATCAGGGTGCACATTGTTTAGATATCCCTCAAGTCACCCGCAGCGGGGAAGAGCCTCGGGGAGGAGAATGCCCTGCTCTGTCCACTTGTAGGAGCATTTCTCTCCTTCCCTGCGCCTCTGAAATGTGCCCGGGAGACTTGCACTGAAGTCAGGCTGCTTCTTCCACAGGGCTAGAGCTCAACTTGTAGTACAAAAATTTGTCAGGAGACTAAAAATCCCCCCAAAGCCAGTGGTACCTGCCGCGTAGAGGGATTTTGCAACGAGACACGTCCCACAGAGCCTCCCTTGGCATCTCAGACCCGCTCCCTGCTCTCGTGCTTCTCATTTCTAGGAGCAGATCCCGCCGCATTTGTACACCAAACAGGTCGAGATGGGGTCTGCCCAAGCGCCGCAGCCGCACCGAGGGGGCGGGCACAGACAGACCGTGCGGGACAGGGCTGGAGGTCAGAGGAAAAGTCCTGGAGGACTCTCCCCTCCCACTGCCTCCTCATGCTCTCACCCGCACATTAATAAAACTATAAGTACACGGCCTCAGGCAGGTGTCATCTTCATAGTTTATGAGTCTCCAGGAGGGGAGGGGAGCTGCAGCCTTTCCTGTGTGTGCACACATTTCGGCTGCCTGCGCGGTGCTCTGTGGGGCTCCACGTCCCCCCATGGCCCACCCGCACTTGCCACCCCTGGCCACCACGGTTAGGGGTACCTCTGCACCCGCGGACCAGGATGGAACCCCCCGCCTCATTTCCCCAAGTCATTTGAAACTCTTCCCACCTTGACACCGCTATTAGCTCTCGGCAGCCGCAGCCATGACCCAGACCCCTGCCGGGCAAGAGCAGCGCGGCGCAGGATGCCACCGCAGCCCCGTTTGCCGGCGGCGCCTGGGGCAGGAGGCAGCAGCGGGCACCGATCCCACAGCGCACCGAGGGCAACACTGAGTCGCTCACGTGTGAATGCGAGCGGCCACTCACTTACGGCCGCCTCGCCAAAGAGCGGGGCGCTGTTTCCTTCACAGTTATTTATTTTCCGAGATAAAAAGTCGGCGTGATTCACGCAGGCAGGGCCGTGCTGCCAACACCAGCAACGGGCAGTGCCGGGGTGGATTATGAGCTCCCATGCACCGGCACGGACCGCCGTGCCTCCCCCCAGCCTCGGCTGCTGCCTCCTGCCTCACCAGCATCACACCAGACTGCTAAAAATAAATTATCCAGGTTATTTTTCACCATTCCTGTTATTTATTTGCATGCACTATGGAGCTGTGACTCATGAAATGACATGCCATGTTTTGTGTCATCCGCAAAGGTAACCCGAGCGCTTTACCTGGCCTGAAATAATATTATTGAAACAATAATGTTGAGTCAGTCTCTGGGTCAGATAAAGAGTCGATAACTACACTGTACAGATCACGACATCCCATGCCAAAAAATTTGTAATAAGGAAAAGATGCTGAATTTGTTATGCTGGTGGTGGGGTTTTTTTTTAAACAAACAGACTGAGCCAGGATGTATAAATTTAAATCAGAGTTTGGCAACACTGACTGATGTCTTGCACATAAAGCATCAAAAATATCAACTCGGCGTTCACGTCTCTCTGCTGGAAGCGAACCAGAGCACTCTTGTTGATTTGACTAGTAGATGTTAAAGCAATATTTTTTCAATCATCAGAATTATCACCTTTTTTTAAATCATTTTTTACACCATTTTCAATAATTGACCATTGAAGGAAAGCAATTCCAACACCACGAGCACAGGTTATAAGGTGTCAGAGAGAGATACAGAGCTAAAAGTATAAGACTTCCCACTTCACTATCGGCTCCAAAGCAACCACAGCTCTTGGAGCTCAGACCAGAAAGGGAATTTCTAGTGAATCAGAGCATCCAAAATACCCATTAAGCAACACATTAATTCTGAGTGAATGAGCTGAAACTTGTAGAAATGAGATAAAAAGCTAATTTTGAAATTTTCTTTAGAACTATTTTGCTAAAATATGTATTTAATAAACATGTTGAGACTTTTCCAAAGGTTTAAAAATAAACGCCCTGGATGACATGTGCGATTTGTGAACATTGCCAGCAGTGGGGAGAGGGGACGGAGGAGAGCGAACAAGAGA
Organism: Himantopus leucocephalus; assembly: GCA_003993805.1. NCBI lineage: Eukaryota > Metazoa > Chordata > Aves > Charadriiformes > Recurvirostridae > Himantopus > Himantopus leucocephalus. Next base: position 19,060,590 of record RSEF01000013.1, read on the forward strand.
CGTTGGGCAAAAGTTGCATCCATCCTCGAAGACAAACAGGGCGATAATACGGCTTCACACCAAAGGCTAAATAAAGCCCTGAAGATGGGGCTTTTCATTCCCTGGCGGCTCTGAGGTGGTGGTTGGTTTTTTTTTGGCTGGGGAGCGGGATGCATTCTTCCATGGTGAGACGCATCTGCAGGAGCGAGGGGAACAATAGACACGCCGGGATCCAGGAAAAGGCAGGGACTGCAGTGGGCATCGCCTGCCCAGCACCAAAGCCGGGGCTGAGGCGGCGCAGGGCTCGCTCAGCGCCCTGCCATGGGGCACCCAGCAGGATCCGACCCTCCCAGGCCATGTGCACAGCACCGCTCGCTCTCAGCCCCGGGACCAAGGCAGAACCCGGCCCCCGCGTGCGGCTCACGGGGGGCTGTAACACCAACCCGCCCTACCTTCTCCAGTACGGGATTTTTTTTTAAGTCTTTGCCATTATACAAATGTTTCCCCACCGCGTGTACGCATGCCTGCAGGTCTACAGGTACGCACACACAGGCGGAGCTGAAGTGGGGTTGTTTGGTGCCGTTCCCCTTAGCGAGCACCTCTGCTCTCTTTGCATGGAAATTAGATAAGGGATTCAAGGTCTAGTCTGTCTTTAAAAAAAAATAAAAATGTTACTAAAAGTCAGCAGATCCACATCCATGACCATGCTGCTGGTACAGGAGCTTTTCTTTCATTTCTTGAATTTCCAGGTGCGATGCTGGGGCAAGCGCGGCTGCGGCACGGGAGGACTGTGCTGCTCTTAGGCGGGTACCAGCTCCCGCGGCGCTTCTTTCCCAGTAATAAATAATTTCTGTCGCCAAGATTAGACACCAGTGGTGTGTGAACGGGCACGACGGCAGCTGTGGCAGGAGGGAGAGCCCCGTGCCCCGGACAGACAAGGAGCTGCCTCCTCGCAGGGGATCCACAGACCGGCACATGTGACCCATGGATGAAGTTTGGCCTTTTGTGAGCAGCAGACAAATGGCCGGGATAAAGATAAATTGCCTTTGCATTTTGTTTTACTTCCTAATGACAATAACCTCCTGTGTGAGACACTGAATCACCAGGCTGCCCGCTCCGACCCCCGCCGAGCACCGTAAAACTTTAGGGGTCTCTTCAAATAACTGAGGACGCCCACGACCCTTCAGAGGGCACCTGCGCTCCCACACAAAGCCAATGCTTCCTTTTTGGGGAAATAAGGAGAGGGCTGTAAAGGTCAAGGCAAAGCCTTTTAGCGAGGAGATGCGGGTCTCACCCCTCCTCTGGCCCCCCGAGCTAGCCCGGGGCTCAGCCTCGGCCGCCTTCGGGGCGAGGGGCACGGAGCCACCCGCACCCCGAACAGACCTGGGGGGCCCCAGTGGGACACCGGGTAATGGGTTTTGAGGCAGAAGAGGGGCGAGGGGCGTTCAGAGAAGCTGCCTGGGCCACCGGAGCCCGTCGTAACCCCGGGGGAAGCAGCCCTGGGCACCCAACCCGCTCACACGGAGCCTTTGCTGCTTCCTCGGGGGCTGTTACCACAGGTGAAAAAACAACCAGCAAGCTGCGAAACAGCAGTCAATGCACGACTGGAGGAGATATTCTTCATAAGATTTTTTTTTAAATAAATTTTAAAAAAACCCACCGGGGTGCCCCTGGTGTCAAGACGGCGGCTGCATCTGTTTCACACAGGCTCAGCCATCACCCAGCGGCAGTTGGGGCTCGGGACTCGGAGCTCCCCCCACCCAGCAGTCCCCACCGCCTCTTAAACCCAGAAAATAGCAAAGGAGATATAACGCAGAGTTTGTGAACCAAACAGCCAGGATTTTGCGTCTCTAAGGTTTCTGTCCACTTCTGCCAGCCCATGGCCCCTCCAGCCTACGCAGGCGGTGGGGCAGCATCCCCCAGGGATGCGTAGGGCGGGCGTCCCCCCCCCTGCATCTCCCGCTCCTTTCCCAGCCCGGCTGGGCTCTGCAAGCCCAAGCAGGATTTGTCCTCCCAAGCACAAATGCCCAAGAATTTCTCAGCAGAAAGTATGAAGTAATTTACTTTTCTGTATACCCAAACAGAGGGGAGATTGGAACGTGCGCTGCCCGTTTGCTCTGCAGCACTGCAGCGTTCGTTGACATTTTTCTCCCCTCACAACAGGGGAATAAATAGAAATTTATGCATGAAGAAATTCTTATGAATAAATCATAAAACCGAGTTCCGCTCGATGCCAGGTATGTTTGTGATTATGTGATGCAGTTATGTAACTGGGTTTTCCTAATCAGAAACATGATATTCTCGGAGCGTGAAACTGGGACGTTCTGCACCGCGTCCCCTCGCTCCAATTACCGCACCGGAGCGTCCGACCGTGCGCGGAGCAGCAAAATCCTCCGCTAAGAATTGTCCTGCTCTGAGTTGGGAAGGAAACGGTTCACGTTGCCCATTCAGTGGAGCTGTCTCGCCCAAAGACGTGGCAAAGCATGAATATACGAATAAAAAACCCATTATTGTTGATACAGTATTTAATTGCTTTTCATGAAGAGGCGAGCTCTTAGCACAGACTCCCCACTTTAGACCTTACAGGGGTCTATGTTCTAAAGTGCCCAGGGCACCATCAAACCCAAATTTTTATCATGTCTCCTGTTCAAGGATGAGGAGTTACGATTCTGTTTTCGCCAGCTGCCTCTTCCCTCCGCAGCAGCCTCATCGCGCTGCTGCGCTACTGCAAATAGCTTCAAGGTTGGCATGAGCCAGTGCTCCTGATACTCCGCTGAATAATCCTTATAAAGGCAACTACCAAACTGATTTTTTCCTTAACGTGGGTGTCTGCATCCACCGCTAAGAAACCCCCAGAGGTATTTCAGAGTGACTGAAGAGCAGCAAAGGTCTTGCACCTGGCGGAGGGGGGTTCAGCTGCTGGGAATTAGGGACAGGACAAATCCCAGTTCACCAGCACGGACCTGCCTAAAACTCTGACAAAAGCCGCGGTGCCCCCGGCGAGGTCCCTGCCACCCGCAGCACCCCTCCTCGCCGGAGCCAGGGGAGGTGGGGAAGCGGCACCCACCCGCTCTCAGCCAGCAGAGAGTTTTGGCCGCAGGGTTTCTGAGTGAATAGGAGGTGGGGATGTAAAATAAGGTCAGAGAGTGCTCGCTGAGGTCCGGAGATTAAAAAAAACCTGCATTGGAAAGACCCCATGCTGCTGGGAAGTGATGGGCTTTTCTGCCGGTCCCAAAGAAGCGAGTGGAAAATGCTGGTTAGGACTCCAGCAAGGCAGCAATATATCTTAACGATCCCTCGGCCGGCTCCTTTTCAGGGTTAGCCTGGCTAAACGCTGTAAATTGCAAAGGAAACCCAGAATGACAAACAATTGGAGGAACCTGAAAAACCAAGTTCCTCTGGGTTTCATGGGAAGCGCGATTTTAAATAGTGCGACCTGTCTGTCTGAGGGGAAGTGGGCAATAAATAGCAGCCTGGTTGTTATCAAGAGGATGTGAGCTATTTATAAAAAATTCTTGGGCTTTTTGAACTCTGTTTAAAGAGGCAATATCCTTCACTTGGGTAATTGGGGGACTAAAATGCTAAAGCAAACAAGATTACTCAGCCACCTTGGGAAAGTTTAGTGCTTACTTGTGTGTTTCTGAAATTTCCAGCATATTTAAACAGCTGCGCTGTTATTGTCCCCAAATCCAGAGGAGAGCGTGAAAAGGTCTTTCAGACCACTGCGTACGCAGGGACGCACCAACAGCCGAGAGCTGCTCCTAACCCACAGGGTCTGACCATCGCAGCGCGGCCATCCCAGCTGCTGACAGCTATGTCACTTAATTAAATATTATCACACATCAGTGAAATGACTCATCTGAAAAGGAGCTTCTACATTCATCACGACACGGGGTATCAAGTCCTGCACGTGGCAATAGCAGAAGAGGGGGGGATTTTGGTGGGGGAAAAGGAAAACGGGCACCTGTGTAAGGCAGGACGCACCCGACAACACGAACGTCCACACAAAGCGTTGAAGACCTCCTCGCTCCAAGGGAAACCCATCCCATCCCTCTGACAAATAACTCTTTTTAAATAAATAAGGAAAGTTTGCCGTCTTTGCTGGGACAGCCACCTCCCCATCCCTTTGCCTTTGGCACCCCACCAGCAGGTGCTTGCAGAGAAAGCGGGGCTGACAGCGGCGGTAGGGCACGGCCATGCCCGGAGGGGTGGTTAAATGCCCAGGGGACGTTGGCCACGGCGCCCCCGCCCTCCCTGCGCCATGCGAGTGACGAAGGAGCGATGGATTTAGGGTTGTTCAACTGGGGGAGCTTTGAGGGCAAACCTCGGAGCTGCTCCCCTTCGCGAGGTCCTGGCCCCCTCGGTGCAAAGCAAGGGCTGCCACACGGCAGGGAAACATCCCTCCCGCTCCTTCCCACTGTCCCAGGATCCGCACGTCAGGATGTGGCACCAAACGGAGCCCTCAAGGGTTTCCACTGGCTGCTTTTTATATTTTTCTGAGCGCAGCCGTCAGGCAGACAACATTGCTCCTGTGTGGGAACCACACACAAAGTGTCCTGACAAAATGATGGCATCGTCTAAAACATACAAACATGCTCAAAAGAAGGAAAACCATGAAATTAAGGATAACAAACAACAAAGAGAAACTCATACACAGAATCTGTTAGTGTTTATGAGTCACTAAGGCCTTCCTGTCTCCTCTTATAAATTGTGGGAATCCGCTGTGGTCCATCCTCTCCTTGAAAACCGCCGAGGTGCTATTTTCCTCACAGCCCCAGCGCCCGGGGTGGGGGGAGCCCGCTGCACAAATGAAAGATTTTTTTTCTTTCTTTCTTTTTTTCTTTTTTTTTTTTTTCTTCAAAGTAGGAAACCAAATCTGAGGAGCAAATGCTGCAAGGCGTGTAAACAGAGGCGACTGCAGAAGCCTTCGCGATGAGATCACCAAGCGCCTTGGCCCGGCGCTGTTTTCCGACAGCGGAGGGCTTAACAATGGAATGGATGGGAAATGCCAGGAAAAGTTAAAGAGCTTTGGACATGAGGGCTTTGTAAAAGCTCATTCTTTATTACTAACAAACAACTTCTCCCCATCCTCCTTCCTTTCTCCCTTCAGCAAACGAGGATTTTCTTTCTTAAATATAATTTCTTTTTCATCTTAGCTTTTTTAACCTCTCCCAGCCCCTTCTGCCCCATCCAGGGTGCCCCACCATGCCGGGATGTTGGGACGCTGACCGATGCATCACACCTCCATGCACTGCCGCCATCACCCCGAGTTGTGCTCAACTTCAGGACCCAGGTTTCCCCTCCAGGTGGCTGGTGGGTTTGCAGGACGGAGCGGTCCCTCCCCTCTGGCAGGACGGACGGACGCTGCTCTAGCACCCCAGGAGCAAAGACCATCCCCCCTTGGGCTGGCAGAGCCCATGCAAACACTCCCTTTAATCCGCAGGAAGGATGCTCAGGCCACGCTTCCTGGCTAAAACTGGAATACACAAACTAGAACCAGGAACGGCAAGCTTTTTTGGATTTGTCTGTGAAAGCCTCACACAACAGAGGATCTCAGATGGCTCCAAGAGCAGCCACCCAGGCTCGCCCAGAGCCGGCCAGCCTCGAAGAGCTCATCCAAGCTGCAAGCAAAGTGCTGGCTAAACACATTTGCATATTTAAGGACTTTCAGTACCAACTTGGTGCGTAGAGATAAAAATTCAAATAAAGATTGTAAGATGCTCTAAAATGGCATTTGATAGTAAAACGCAACACCCAGCCTTTGGCAGAACAGTACGTAACCCTACGCGGCGCCTCGACCTGATGGCGTCGAGCGCTGCCGAAAGCCCAAGGCAGACTCAACCTTGTGGGTTTCCTGCCAAAATTCCCTCCTTGCCTTTTTCCTGGGGAAACACCGCTGGCCACCGACCAGTTATGTAGTTTGTAGAGCTTTAACGGAAGGCCAGACCGGAGCAGGAGCTGTGCTGCTTCCTCAGCCTGGAGCAGGTCCCGTGAGCCGGGAGCTCTCAGCAGCACACCTCCGCCGAAACGTCTGGTCAGTTCACATGATTCCCTCTGTCGGTTCTCAAAACGGTTTTCCTGCTCCCTCTGGATTTCTTGGTTTCCACGCCACAAGCACTGGAAATAAAATTGTTATAGTAATGATTACGCTACAACAAAAAGGCTACCCCCAAAATTACAGACTTTGGAAGAAACAAGGGAGTTTAAAACCCCTGAAATGTCAACCCTAAGTGTTATAATTTTATGTTTGCGCTAACTGGAGGACATGCTTCAGCAGCCCCTTTCATCACCAATAGCATCGCCCTCGCCGGAGGGGCCCCGCGGCTGGGGGAGCGCCAGGGACCCCACTGCCCACGAGCCTAAAAGCGCCAACAAAAAAAAAGATTTCGGTACTAACAGGGTGAGATACAGGAGTGGAACCAAACCAGGATTTTTACAGCTGTTTTGTACCACTGCAAATGGCTGCAGAAGGAGCAGAGCATCTCGCGGGCACCGAACCCGCTGTACCCAGAGCGAGGGCAGTGCCTCCGTGAGACATGTGCCTGGAGCTGAATTCTTTGTTCTGATTGAATCATTCGAAAAGTTGTATCCTTTGTGTCAAGGAAGTCTCTTCCATTCTTATGTGCACTATAAAAATCTGTACCACGCTCGAGAGCTCCTGGGTGGGTACCATTTACTGCAGAAACAGCCTCAGCATCCAGCCCGGTGCCCAACGTGAGCCGTGCGGCAGCTACGGACGCACGCTCAGCACGCAGCCAGCAGCACCACTTGAAACTTTCAGCTTTACATGGACTGTCAGTCACTGGGAAACGTCACAGAAACGTCTCCATGCCCTGAATAATATTAAAGAGAGATTTAAAATAAAACCAAAATAATGTAAATTTTTTCAGCATCCCCCAAGTTGCAATTTCTGGGGTGTTGTAACGGACGTGTTCTTTCAATGTCAGGTTCTTTCAATATATGACCACTGGTATGACAACCGAGAACAGAGCCAGGGAGCCCCATCCCGTAACCCTCCCCACAACCTGCACTGCCACCGCAGCGACCCGTGCAACCCCCGTCTGCGGGGAGCCGCCACGTCTGGCCACGAGTAGCAGATGTGGGCGCAGCGCTGGGGCAGGGGCTCTCCTGCCTGGCACCGAGCACCAGCCTCGCACCAGCTCCTGCCACCTCCACCTGCTTTTAAGCTGTGGGAACACAATAATTCCCTTTTCTGCCTCTCAGCCTCAGCCAGAGGCAGGGGAGCTGAAGCGCTGCTTGTGCACAAAACAACCCTCCTCCTCTTCTTCCAGTTTTTATTTGCTTTTTTCCTATTTCATACAAAGTTGATCACGCGTTAGTCCCGCAGCAGAAGTGCCGGAAACTCGCCCACCCAAAACCGCATCTCCTGCCTTCTCAGCAAGCGAGCGGATGGCGTCGCCCACGCGACGCAGGCACGAGGGCGGCATTGCTGGAGACCCTCGTTCCAGGCATCGAGTTTGTGCTCTGTGCCCCATTGCCGGCCCAACCTGAAATCAAAGCCATGCCCGCAGTCCCAGATTTATATATAACCCAGTAGAAAAAAAAAAACCAACTGGTGTGGATCCCCTGGGATCCACTCGCGTCTCAAAGCTCCTCTCACACGCGGCATCAGACACATCCCAGTTTCGGTACCTCGGTAACGCGGAGCATGTGGCGGGCACTGGGAAAGGCAGGGCTGACAGAGAGCATGAATAAAACAATAGGTACCACTCATCGCCCTCAGGGCTTCCCCATACCGGGACTTAATTTCCCTGAAAAACAAAGAACAATTCCCTGCATCATGTATTGATGGGTCTTGGGTTTGGTCCCCAGTACGAACACACACACACACAATTTTTTCTTTTACATTTTTGCCTGATGACTTGCATGACAAGCCTAATAAAAGCCTAGACAAATAACCCAAAACACACAAAAATGTAATACTGTTTCATATTAACTTCCAAAGCACTTCACTGGCTGTAGGAAGAAGCTGCATTAGAACATCAGAACAAAAAAGTCAACCATGTATGGAAAAAATATATACGTGAAAATGCCCATTTAAAAACCATCCGCTGTTACGGAGTTGACAGTGAGGAAATGTATCGTGGTGGGCAGAGCTGCTCTTGGGACACCTTTGTGCAGAGAGGCTTTGAACTGGAAACACAGATTTGGGCAGCTGCAACGCTGCCGCCCTCCAGCAGAGCCCCGGGGCACAAGATATTTAGGGGGGAAAAAAAAAGAAAAAAGAAAAAAATCCCACTTGTTCATCCATCAAGAGCTCTGCTGCACCCAGGGCCCTTATTTGGACGAGGGTTTGTGCTCTTGGGCCACGTTGGCTTCGCTCGGCTGGAAGGACGGGCTGCGGAGCCGGGGCAGGTCCCGGCGTGGGAGATGCTCCGGGGAAGCACACGGGGACGGAGGAGCCTCCCGGGCCTTGGCAGAGCGGTACAGCACCGCTGGCACCCTGCCTGCTCTGGGGACAGCCTCCCCGCGAGCCTGTGCAGGGGGTCGGTGGGAAACACGCTCAGCCCCGGTGCGGGACGCAGCGTCTGCCTGCGGGGAAGGATAACGGGGTGCCGGCTGGGGCTGCGCCGTGTGAGCAGCCGTCGGATGCCGCGGCTTCGGCCCCAGCCAGCTCAGCGGAGCCGAGATTTGCCCCTGCCTTCGAAGGCCCAGCGCATCACCCCGCTAATTGCCAGCAGCCAGGGGCAACAGCTGTAAAGCCCCTCCGACACCGGAGCAGCAGCGTGGCTGTAGGGGGCAGGAGCCATCCCTGTCCCCTACCCGGGGACAGCCCTCGCGGGAAAATAACACCCATCCCGCAGGGGAGAGCGGGGCCACGGCGGAGTGAAAATCATCCGGTCTCAGCAGAGCAGAGAGGATGTTCTGGAGAGGTTTTTCTTGGCAGGAGCCGATGGGGCTCTCGCTTCCTGCCCGGCGGGGGGACATCCCCCCCCCAGGGGACCCCGAGGCCAGCGCATCCCATTTCATGTCTTGCCTCCCGGCCTCGCTCAGCTCCAGCCCAGCCAGAGAACAGCCTCTACTCTCCAGCCACATGGGCATGCTGTCCAAAACAACCAAAGAATATTAAAAAAAACCACCAAAGTACCAAAAAACCCCAACAAAACACTATACTGTAACAGGGAAAACAAACTGCGTGTGTGCTTTAAATCAGGATCTCTCTTCTCTTCCCTCCCCCCCAATATATTTGTAATCTACCTGGGGGTCTTGTAGGCTTTTTTGTTATCTGATGACCCTAATGGCTTGGGGAAACAGGCAGTAAAAATTTAAAAGTGTGATCTGTATCTACATGAACTGCTCCATACAGAAATGGGGAAACTTCTTCAGGAAGCTGATAGCGGACTGAAAGCAACCTTTTTTGACTCTGATTGTGCCAAGCAGCTGCAAGAATGAAATACCAGCAGGAATGGAAAAATGTTTCCACTTATTTTCCTAGGCCGCCTGCCATCACAGAGCCCCCGGAGTGGGGCGGGGGGCTCCCCGCGAACCCCCCCAGGGCTTTGCCTCGGGCAGGAGGGAAATGTTTATGGCATCTCGCAGGCTGGCCGGCCGAGCCAGGGGCAACCTGAGTTGGGTAAGTGGAAAACGGCCCCTGCTTTGCGATGCAGAAACCAGTAGCTAAACTTTAAACCACTTCCTCTACCTCCTAACAATGCGCAGAGGAATTTCCACAAATCCCAAGGCTGTCCTGACTTCCATTTCTAAACTTGGAAAAAGAACTACCAGGACATTCCTTTGTTGTTCCAGCTCACTCACTGTTTGATCTGGGCTTTTTTTCTCCAGCTGAGCCAATTAAAGAATCCCAATTTCCCCTGGAAAAAAGCATAAACCGGTAACAAACAATGCGCTTGCTGCTTTGATTTTTAACTAATTGTTTTCGAGTTGGATCAAAACCTGCCACCTCATTCTCGTCGGCATGGCTTAATGCTCAAATAGTGTTTTGGCCAGCGAGAAGAGAGCGATAGAGGCATTCATACTGCATTCCTGCCCTCTGAAAGGAAATGGTCTAGCGCTGCATCTATTGAACAGCCGCTATTCCACATCACAGAAGCGGCTTGAAAGATACCCCCCCTGCCCCAAAACACACAGCCGGCCCCCAGCCGGTGCCCAGCGCAGTCCCACACCGGCTGCCGGGGCAGAAACTCCTCGACGCTTACACACACCCCTGGGAAACACTTCTATCCTTTGTTTTTATTTTCAGGGGTTTCATCCTGTTGTAATCCCCATTCCACCTGCTGTGCCATCCGCCCTGATCCCTACCATCCTGGGGCACCTCCTCAATCCCATGCGATCCCCTTCCCCACTGCCCGGCAGCTCCTCTCCCCACGGCCTGTGGGCAGCGTCCCGGCCGTCCCCTGCCCCGCCGCAGGGACAGCCTCCTCCACTGCCGTCCGTGACCGTCTGCCGTGGAAGCTCTGGGCAGCGGCAGAAGGAGCTGGGAACCAACACAGCGACACCCAGCAAGGCAGCGGTCCCTGCTCGCCCCGCGGGGACAGGGGAGCTCCCAGGCGATGCGCTGGTGCGTGGGCAGCTCCCGCGTGGCCCCAGCGCTCGTCCCCTCTGCTGTCCCCAGTGGTGTTTGGATGGGAAAATGCCGTTTCCTTGAACTTACAAAGAATCTGTCAGTATAAATCACTGCGCTGAAAAACAAGATATGCGCTCGGCTGTGAAGCTCACTTTGGTCCAGGAGTTTTTAATGGTCATTAGAGAAAGTCAGGGGAGTTCGAGAAGCACTGAGGATCAGATCAGGGTGGCTGAGCTGAGCAGAGATGAACACCTTGACTTGCAGTGAGTGTAACTGCTCATCAGAAACCCTACGACCAAAACTAATCCAAGCAGCCACAAATAAATAGCAGAGCTAGTAGGGTGACTTGCCTCAAGTGTAAGGAAGCATCTATTCTTCTGCCAGGAAGAAAGAGAGACGCGAACCTTGAACTTGAGGAGGAAGGACCCGGTTCCTGTTGTTCAGCTGGAGTAATTAATTGCATATGTATCGAGAGAGGCCAAAAGGGGAAACACGTGCTGTTCGTGGAAAGCCAGCTCGGAGCCAGTGCCACTGGCGGCACAGCCTCGGGGAAGATGCGACTCCTCCATCCCCTCGGCTGTAGCTCTGCCACGAGGCTGCGGGGGCTGTGGCCCAGCAGAGCTGGTGGCTAAGGACCATCGCCATGGCCTGAACCCAGCTGTGGGCCCTGCACAGCTGGAACCAGCCTCCAAGACTGCCCCAGTGCAGACAACAGACAAGCGTGTCCTCAGCAGGCTGGAGCCCGACTAGACCCTGAGAGAGACACGCTGCAGCGCAGCATCAAAGTGTTGTTGGGTATCATTAGTGAAATTTTCTTCTCATGATATGACAGAAGCTCAGACCTCTGTCTTTTTCTTTTTTTTTTTTTTTTTGANCTTATCATCCAAGAGCTCATTAGCCAGGAATTCCTCATGCTGTTTATTTTCCATTTGTCCATATGTTCCCCACAAACTCAGCCTAGTCTCTGTTTTAAGTTTATACTTAGAAGCAGTAATTGGAAGGGATGAACAAAGGCACGAAGGAAGGCAACACAAGCACAAACAAACTTACCAGATGTTTTGGATTCCTGCATTTCCCCAAGAAGCAGGATCCTTAATGTTTTGATCATGTCATCACAGTACAGAGCTGTTGCAGTCCAGAATACAACTGGCTCCTCTCTTCTGACTACTGGCCACAGAGACAGTAATTCAAGTCACCACGAGCAACCCAAATCTGCTCTTACCGCGAGCAAAAGCAAAACCCCGGGACGTGCCCGTTCGGCACCAGTGCCTACAGCGGGATTGTCCCAGGGAAGGATTTGGCTTTAGGCTTTGAAACCGCGGGGCAAAACTGACCTCCTCAATTCACACGACCCGCGTCCAAGGTGGACGCAGCTCTGGCGTGGCCCCGCAGGCGCCGTGCCGAGCCGAGAGCCGGAGGAGAGCCACAAATCCCACGCTGGCCGCAGGACTGACCCCAGCCCGGCAAAGTCCCCTGCCCCTTCTCTAAATTCTCCTACCCACGGAAGAGTGTCAGTGCTTCGGGAAGAGCTGCCTGCGGGGCAGACGGCTGACCGCCTGCCGGCTACCGCATCGGCGCGTGGCCACGTGCCCCCGCAGGCAGCCAGCTCCGCATCCCCTGGGGTTTTGGAGATGCTCTCACGCGCACCCTTCAGCCCCCCAGCACTATGAATTGAACTGGTGCCACCAAGAGACGCAGCTCCTGCCTCGGGGGGCGAGGTGTCCCCCAGTGCCCCGGCGGGGAGAGGTGCTGGGGGGGCTCGGGCAGGTTCCACGGCGTTTGGGCAGGCTGAGCCTGCTGCCTGCTCGTGTTTACCGTGTTTTAAATACACTTTATAGTTGATTTATTTGCTGCTGGCGCAAAGCCCTGTAACCATACTGATCTCTCGGCGTCCCACCGCCCGGGCTGGAGGACGGCAGGCTGGGGGCAGCGTCCCCGTCCCCTCCCCGGCTCTGTCTCGCTGCTCCCCCAGAGACGTCTCACCCAGCCGAGCCCATCTGCACCCTCAGAGATGACACCGCTTTATCTTCAGAAGCGAAAGCAGCCGGTTTAGTTGTGAAGGTGTGAAGTCTTTTGTGCATTTTCTTATTTCAGTTCAAGTGCTTTTTTCCTTTAAGCTTTATGCCAATTCGAAATTGATTTAAACTTAACCAAAATAAAACAGTATTAACCTGGCATGGGGCTTTGCACTAGTTAAATTAAAATGGTCCTTGTTTGCTTGTAGATAAGGCCTTGTTTTTCAACACAGCTATTGCAAAACACTTGGGACAACATCGAGATACTCTACAGAACGGAAAGAATTAAAATAAAAAAGGGATACTGGCAATTGTGCACGGCCCAGGGAGCAGCAGACGAGAGCTGCCGGAGTGGGGAGACGGCATTTACATTATGGTTAGCAGTCTTCTCTCCCATTCAGAGCGCAGCAGTGAAAACAGGCCGTAAGATTAATGAGAGGAAAAACTGTGACCACAGCAAATAGAATGACTCATGCCTACTTGATGGTCTTAATTTCTAATCTGGAATAGTAATTTTCTGCTGGACCAGATTAAAAATGTTTCTCCTCCTGCTGAGCCCACAGCCCGTCGGGATGCAGCAGCCCACACTCAGAGCACCGGCCACGGTTTAACGGCTGAAGGAAGCCAGCCCCAAAATTACCCGAGCTCTACCTCAGCGCTGCACCAGGGAAGGCAGGCTGGGGGGCCAGAAAAAGAAACGCGAGATGGAGAAATCCCTGCTGTCTCCCTTCTGTTCTAAAAAGCAACAGAGCCCCTCAAACACCACCACTGCAGGCTCGCAGAAATCGACGGAATACATGAAATTAATTAAAGGGAGAACACTAAAAGCGGACTAAATACTGGAAATCGTGTACTAAAGCGCAGCTCGCATCGTGATCGGAAGGGGAACTTCCCAATTTGATTGCAGAAAGCAATTTACTTCAATTAGCAGGGACATAAACAGAGCGCTTGCTTAATAGAAGTATTGCATCTCCAAAAAAGCAAGCTTTCTTAATTGCATCTCCCCTCTTGGCACTTGCTGAACTTTCAAAGCCTGATTTATGAGAGATGGGCTGAAATAACCCTTTGGTTGTCGGTCAGTCCTGCCTCCTGCGCAGACACACCTTCAGCAGAGCAACGCAGACGCACTCCCGTTGGGAGATTTAAGCCATGTCCCAGTAAGGAGGACACACGTCGGGACAAAGAGGAGATCGCCGAGGGGAAAGGCAGTGGGCAGACCCTTCCTCCTCCTCCTCCTCCTCCTCCTCCTGGCAGAGCCCTGCCCGCGCCGCTCTCGCCTGCTCTCAGCTGGCCCAGGCTCCGCTCAGCGTGCGGATGAGGTCATTCCCAGCAGCTTCGGGAAGTTTGGGCCCATAAAGCGCTTCTTCCTCCCTGTGTCCAGCTGGAGAGTTTGGGGTAATAGATCCGGATTGTCCGATTAAAGCCTTTCTATGAAACCAGCAACACGCTGGGACCGAAGGACAAGGGGCATGTGGTACCCAACCCGTCTGCTCTCCGCTGCCCCGCGCCAGAACTGGATTTATCCCGAGTGCTTTGGAGCTGCTTTATGTCCTTTGAGCGGCTGATTGAGAGGGCAGTAAAATTCCTCCAAGAATTTCACTGTTGCTCCGAACTAAAACCAGCAAGCGATGAGGGCACCGACACGAACACCCGTGCGAACTGTAGGAATTAAGCCCAAGCTGCAGACACCCGGTCCCGCGCCCGCCTGGGAGTCATGGCTCCATCACTGCACCTGCAGCCGGCTCGCGCTCACCCCGGGCGCTCGCCGCGCACTGCGGCGTCTGCAGCTCCGCTTTCCTCAGACCCGAGCCCTAAAGCCAAGCCCAATTCCCCTCGATGCCGGCGTTAGCAGAGACAGCCGCCCCGAGGTGTGAACCAGACATTTAGTCCCTGCGCATCGGTGTTGCGGTCACCTCCAGCAGCTCAGCAGGATTTGGCAGAGCCCGGCAGCTCTGCAGCCTCCACCGCCGCGACGTGGCCCATCACCACCTGCGGAGCCACCTGAAAACGAAGAATTAGTGAAACCTCGGGTAGCATCCTTCAGCGACGTCACTGGGAAGAGCAAGAGGAGGCTGTCAGGAGCCACGGCTCTGCACTGGCAGCCCTAACCAAGCGTGGGCCAGTGCGCGATGCCACCCCCCAGTCCCTGAGGAGAGACCGGACCCCGCTACAACCCGGAGGGTTGGCATGGAGAGATCCCAGCCAAGCTCAGGAGAACCAGCTCACGCCCGCTTTGGCTAATTATTCCCAAGTGAACCCCAGTTCTGTCGCCATTGCTGCTGTCACTGTCCGGGACTTTATATTTTAACCTACGGCTGTTGCAGCAGTATGAATTTACTTTTTAGGGGGGGGAGTTTTAAAACGTCATCATGTCAAAGCCCAGAATGTGTTATTCTTTGCATTACGGACTGCACCTGCAGACTTCAGCCAATCTTTAGGTTTGGTGGGCATTGGTGGGTTGGGGTTTTGGGGGGTTTTGATTTGGGGTTTTTTTGCAAAGTCGGGGTAAGGGCTTTGGTTAGAGCAAAGTTAATGTGTTTCTGCTGCGCAGCTCCTGAGTCGGAGGGTGCTGCCACCAGTCGCCTCCCCCGGCAGTAACGCAGCCCCATCGACGGCTTCACCACCAGCTCCCGCGCGGAGGGGCGAATTCGAACAACGCTCTGCGCCACCAGTGGGATTTTGTGCTGGTCCCACTTACCTCCGTCCAACTTGGAGGAATAACTCAAGCCTGTCCTTGCACAAACACAGAGCACACCCCACAGCAAAGGACGGTGCTGCCGCAGGTCAGAGCCTGTCTGGGGGTGCCGGAGCCGGGCTGGGGCACAGGGGAGCTGGCTCTGCCCCCGGCAGGGCTCCCCGTCACCTGCTGCAGGCACAGGAGCCCCAGCGCCAGCAATGCCCACGCACTGCCGGGGCTTTTGGGCATTCCTGCCCCGTTTGCAGCTGTGGGAGGGAGTCGTCAGCGATTGCAGCTGTGTCGCAGCCTCCCACACTGCCCGGGCGGCTCCGGGCAGAGCCGCTGCCCAGGGAGCAAAGGGGCTCAGCCAGGGCGGCCGCGGCCGCCGCCTTCCAGCCGTGGCACTGCGCGGCCTCGTAGGGCATCCCGCAGCACGGCACGGCCCAGCGCAGCAGCCGGCAGCACCGCACAGTCTCCCACGGCACTGCACGGCCTCATTACAGCAGCACCACTCTTGCGTTGTTTCCATTTTTTGGCCGCTCCGCGCACCCGTCAGAAGCGGCAGAGCCAGCGGCAGGAGCCGTGTCTGCCATGGCAGCGCTGCCCACAGCCCCAACCCCGGCACCGCACCGCACCGTGCTCCTTTTGCCGCCGGACCCTCTCTCCCCATGGCAGCGGGAGGGCGGCTTCAGCATCTCCGTCCCCTGACACCCGCAGCAGGAACGGCTGGTTTGGGGGCAGGACGATGCTGTAGGGGAGAGCCACGTTCCGCAACCCCCACGGAGCAGCCACCACCTTGCTCCCGCTCCAGGACCTTGAGTGTCCATCCCATGCAGGAGCGTGTTTGGTAAACGGCCACTGCCGCCAGCCCGGGGCAGCCCTGGCTTTCGGCCGGCCACAGCACAGGGGCTGTCTGTCTTTGCACGGAAAGTGAATGCTCCAAATCAAGCCCCAACACGTGTGTGTACAGGGGCTGGCAGAGAGGAGAGCAGTGACAAGGAGCCCGAAAACATCAAAACGATGGGATCGTTAGGCAAAACTTACTTAGGGCATCTCGGGGAGGGTGGGCAGACGCGCAGCAGGGAGGGATGGCTCTGCACACACCCGGCTGCATCCCGGCCCCGCGGTACTTGACCATTGAACATCTGCAACCCCTTTTCTTTTCTTTTTTTTTTTTTTCTCCTCCCAGATCACTTTAAAGGTCCAGATTAGGGCATAATTAGAAAAGCAGTTAAAGTGGGGACCTGGCGAGGGCAGTGACCTTCGGCGGTGGCAGGAAGCCGCAGCGGTGGGTGGGCTGGGGGTGCAGCCCCGCACCCGCGCTGTGCTCAGCGCCCGCCAGGCGCCCCGGAATGAGCGCTCAGTTGCAAATGCTCCTTCCCCAACCCCCATCCCAGCCTCAGTTTCTTCAGCTGCTCAACGAAAACCGGCGTTTTGGTGAAACAGCCATGGCTGAGCGATGCTGAGCACCCACCCCAGCCCCGTCCCACGCACTGCGTTGGCACTGCTCACTCATGCACAAGGTGCCCCATCCTCTCTCCATCCCCCAGCCCGGCAGCGCTGGGTCCAACACATCACACGCAGACAGGGACTGCCGCGCCATCTCTCCATCACTCGTCCCCCAGCCCCTGTGCGTGGCCGATGAACGTGGCGGGGGCCGGGCGCTGCGCCCCTCGGCGCTTGGCTGTCGGACCCGCCGCAGCGGGTGCCTCCACGCAGGGCTGTGTGCGGCCCCTGCGCTCCCTTATCGCCGCCGCGACCTTTGCTGGTTGCCGATTAGGGGCTGGAGCCAGTTGGATTTGTTTGATTTCTGTTGATGGTTATTAGGCAGAGGAAGTGCCAGAAGGGATTTTGACCTCCAGTTTAAACCTATTCCAATTAGAGCCACTGAGCCTTTAATTACCACGCTCCAGCCACTTCAGTTAAAGCAACAACAAAAACAAACACAAAATCTGGTCGAAGATGGGCTTTTCTTCTCATCGGTTCTTCAATCTGCTGCCTGCTTTGCCCATGCGCTGCCTGACTGTGGGCACGGGGCATTTTGCCCCACGAAGCCCCTCGTGCTGCCTCCGGACCCGGCAGCTGCCACCGGCGACACCGCTGCGGAGTGACGGTCGTGGGCAGGAGGCACTCTGCGCTTGCCCACCGCCCTGGCACACCACCCACCGCTGCCCAAAGGATGCTCCGGGGACCACCTCCTGGTGCCCAGGTGGCTCCAGCTGACAAACACCCGATGGTACAGTTCAGGGGCCCATTAGAGCTCACCGAGAGATGATGGGTATTTTGGAAACACTGAATTCTTACTCAGCGTAACGCCTATTGAGTAACTCAACTTTAAAAAAAAAGCAGCCCAGAGTGCTCTTGTACTTCGCTCCGCTCGGCCCTGGGACACGGAGGGTGTTTTACTCGCCCCGGNCGATGGGTATTTTGGAAACACTGAATTCTTACTCAGCGTAACTCCTATTGAGTAACTCAACTTTAAAAAAAAAAAGCAGCCCAGAGTGCTCTTGTACTTCGCTCCGCTCGGCCCTGGGACACGGAGGGTGTTTTACTCGCCCCGGAGACGACAGCACCTTTTGGCTTCCGGCTCAGCCCCCTTCGGATGCTCCAGACCGCAAGCAGAGATCCCCGCCTTTTGCTTTATTTCTTATATCCATTGCTATTAGGTTTTATTAACATATCTTAATCTTAGCAAAATAAGGCGTCTGTGTAGGTCCTATGATTTAAAAATCGTTTCTAGGATACATCCTGTGATTGATTTTTTACGTTAAACAGTGACTAAACCCTGATATTTTCCTCCCCCGACTGGCTTTTGTCCATTCCCCAAAAATTTCAGAAAAAAGCCCAAATGGAAACCCTCATCCTGGGCGTCTCGGCAGCGCAGGCACGTGCGAGCGGCTGAAGGGGGGTGAGAGCCCGGCTGAGCGCAGGGGTCCCGGGGGGGCTGCTCCCCTGCCCGCCTCTCCTGGGACCGGCTCGCGCTCGCAGGGGCTGAGCGGCCACAGCCCCGCGGGGCCCCTCTCCGGCAGCACCTCTGCTCACCTGTCCCAAAAGTGCTTTCTTTTACCCCAGAATCTCCCTTACCTGGGGATGCCCAAAAGCAGCTCGATCCGGCCCCCTGCGGCCCATCCCTGTTCCCTGAGAGATTCGGTTCGGCAAAGGGGGAAAAACCCCCGAAAGCACAGATAAAGGCACGGGCTGTATTTTGTAATTAAACACCTGCATAAATCTGCCCCAGCTGGGTACGGCGCTCTCACCATAGTCCGAGCCCCGGTCACCAGGGGACCGGGTCAGTGAGACGCTTGTGCATTAAGTCTACGTTTTGGCACCTCGTTTCCCCTCCCCGGCCGCTGTCGCAGCAACTTTATTGCAGAGCCGGAGGCGGGAAGAGGAGCCGCAGCGCGGGAAAGGCTCCGTGCCCCCACCGCGGCCGTGGGATGGGTGGAATCAAACCGCGGGCGGAGGCAGGATGACTCCAACCGCAGCCACATCGCGTAGTGCTTTTATACGCCCCACATTTTACTGTAAACCTCAGCAAAATCTGGCCGGTTTGATCACCTGGCTTCTCTCTTATTGCCTGTGGTGGCCACATGATGGGAATGCTGTCCTATGGGGAAGCCCAAGTGATCATTCCTGCCCCTCTTTTCCATCACCCAAACTCTGTAAGCCTAATTCTACATCCGGAGCCATCTCTTCGCAGCCAGCTGACTGCGATTTTTTCACCAGGTAGAGCCCGGGGGTGGGTGTGCGGTGGCTATCACAGCCCCGCTCCCAGGCACGGCCCCGCGGGGACCTGCGCCAGCCCTGAGCTGCTTCTCCCGGGGAGGCGGCAATCGACTGGAAATCACTCTGCTTTCCCCGCGGGAACGCTGACGGACACAGCCGTGCCAGAGCTCGACGCCTCTCAGGAACACCAGCACCTCATGTGAATGGGAACTTGCTACAGGGACCCAACAGTTAATGAAAACAAAAAAGAAAACCATGAATTTTCCTGTTAAATGTATGAAAATGCAAGAGAAATTATGAGGCTCGTGAAGGTAAAGCAAGCCCAGGACGTTAATTGAAGTTTCTTCCCAGCGCACAGGGACCAGAGGGCACGGGCAGCACGCTCTGCCGCAGGGCCACGGCCACCATACCCAGCTGGGTAAATGGCAAAGATAACACACCCGGCTGATGGTTGGAGCATGACTTTTGTTGGTTTGAATTTAAAAAATAATAAAAAAAAATCATTGGTGTTTACACACAAGAGATTATCCAAAAATTGATATACAATTATTTTGCACGGAAACCAGCTAAGGACTGTTGGAGGAGAGAGGGACTCCTCGTTGTCCAAGGTCATGGTAACTCTCACCATAAGATTTTCTCAGCAATACACGTGAGAAGGATGACTCCTAACAGAACCCTTTGAACAAAGGAGACACCCAAAGTGAAAATACGTGCAACTTTACTGGCCTAATGTTGAGAAACAGGCGCTGAATTGATGTAAACTCAGTAGTTGGAGCAGGGAATGGACTCGGGCGTTAACAGGACCGGGCTGGGTGAACGACCCTGCCCGAACCCGCACGGTGACATGGTTTTATGGGATGAGCAATAAGTATCACCGCTAAAACGGCCTTGTAAATGTTCTGCTTTCAAGAAGTTTTTAAAAAGATTCATTAATCCAACTGCTACCAGGTTTGGCTTATCATACGTATTTTTGCAGCACATTTGTTTCTCTCTCCTTCCAGTTAAAGCTATGCCATCTTTTAAACACGAGGCAATGAAAACAGCAGTAGGACTATTAAAACTTAATTCATCATGTAAAAAGACGGCAGCAAGTCCGCCGGCCGCCCCAGACACAGTCCGGGCACAGGGAGGCAGCGCAGCACGGGCTGGGCTGCAGCCTCTGCCTGAATTACACCTTCTGGCCCATTCAGGTGCTCCCCACCACCCTCTGCTTCGGGACCCGCGCGCCGTCCCCTCCGCCCGCACGAGTGTCTTAACCCAGGAGAGCATCAGCCCAGAGAAGAGGTGACGGTGATCCAGCCCGTGAATCGTTTCCACTAACGAAGCCACCAAAAATGAGTCAGTCCTTGGCTTTGTGTGGCCGGAACACAAAGCGACGAACTCATTGCAGCATCTTTCTTGTGAAAAAGGACTTTTGCAGTAAAGCAAAAAGGTTTATCAAAATCACTCCTAAATCTACCAATATTTATCAACTTATTGGAAATATGATTGCGTATTCACTAGAGCAAGAGAAGAGGGGGGAAAAAAGTCTTTTTTAAGTAACTGGGAGGTCTCCCATTTAGTGGTTTTATTCCTCAGCTTAATCCCCTATTCCACATGGATGCCACGGACAATTAGCACCACTCTTTTCACTGGCGGCTGAGCTCCCACCGGAGCCGGCGGAAGAGCGCGGACAATGCAGAGATCCCATTCGTTTCCTCCGCGGCGGTCCTGCCTTCTCCGCAGGCAGGTTTGATTTCCTCCAGCACGTGCTGTTCCCCCTTTGTCTGAGCCCTCTCCCCTCGGGTTGCTTTCCTTCTTTCATGGGAACTGGAAATAAGATCTCAAGATGCGCTTCCTACAATACCTGGAAAAATAACCTTAGAGCAACTTTCAAATGATTGCAAAATACTTCAAAAATCAATTGGACAAACAATTCTGCTATTTAGACAAAAAAAAAACCCGACAACTCTAATACAGCTGAGCTTTTCTGCATAAGACTGTTACTGATGCAAAATAGTTTAACCATTTTGAGCCTTACCGTGGAATAACCTGCTCCGGCAGCCGCGACGGACCGGCCGGCAGCTCCCCTCCTCGCAGATGCCGACCTCCACCTTCATGAAGGATAACCGGCGTTTCTGCAGAGCCGCCCGCTCGCCCCAGCGTCCGGCACAAGGATGGCTGTCAGGACCCCCGCCGCCACCGCAGGAGAGACCCAAACGCCCCCAAAGCCCCTCGGAGCTGGTTCTGGAAAGGACCAGGGAGCGCTGGGCCAGGGCCAAGCCCTGAGGCAAGGTGGCAGGGAGCATCGTATCCCTCGGAGCTCTCGTCCCGCCGAGGCACAGCCCGTGCGTTGCCCTCAACAGCACGCAAAGGCTCCATCCCTCTGCCAGGCACAGCGAGCTAAAGGGAATACTAGACAGCTCGATGCTTCTCGCGTAGAAACGGTGCGATTATTCAATTTAGGGTGACCCGTGACAAAATCTCAATCTGTATCAGCATTTCTTCTTATCCTCTCCATGGCCAAAAGCCAAAGGAGAGGTCCCGTGTGCGTGGGGGTCCCTCCCTCGCTCAGAGGCTGCACCCCCCCCACGCCAGTGTGCTCATCACAGCCCGGCCTGGGCAGGACTCGGCTAGATGGCCAGAGTCCAGCAAATCCCGGGGTTACCAAAATGTAAGCAAATCTAAAATGATGGGGGGGGGGAAAGACAGTGATGTGACACTGACGTTTCTGAGATGCCATTTCAGGCACACGCAGTAGGAAAGGTTTGATGCAAACCATCCCACCCAAGCAAGCCCCAGGAAAAACCACATCCCTGGGTCTTCTGCAAAGGTCACCGTGGGAGGCAGCACGTTTTAAAAGCGCCGTAGAAATCACAAGTCTTGCCCGTGGTAAGGGCCGAGCCGGTCCGGCTGTCCCCTCTCTGGAGAAGGACAGCACATGCCGTTTTCCCACAATCAAAAGATGAAACCTGTTTCTGGGAGATTAAGTCTGAATCCTGTCTGAACCTGCTCAGAGGTTTACAGTGCTGGAAGGAGCAAACAGCCTGGCTGACAAAACGCAGGCAGGAAGGCCAAAGGTATTTATTTGGTCACTGCAGATGACCACAGACCTGCCACTTACGTGGTATAAAGTGGCTGAGCTGTCACAGCCCCAGAATAATGATTTAACCCACGCCAAACACAACCGCGCGTTTCTTCAGAGCCCATCGCCCGCCCGCAGAAGGGCTGAGCTCTAGGTGTCTGCAGCATCAGCCACCGAACGGAGAGAAACAGGAATGCCAAATATTCGAGTTCTCTGAATATACAAGACCAAATAAGGCCCAGATGCCCAGAGAGTAAACACAAGGCTGATCTACCAAGTTTGGGCAAATGTGATTCAGAGTTCCCTAATGCTACAGATTTTGCCTTGCAGGATAAACTTCATAATTCTCTCTGTGTACACTTATTCGTGTTTAAAAAGGAAGCCTCCGCATAACCTCCATCTATCTCTGTCAGCCCCGACTGCTTGTTTGCGAGGACTATCTATTGGAGAAGTTCAGCCATGAACTGAAGCCACCAACAAACCATTTCACGAGGCAGGTAAGCTACACGTGAGACTAAAAAACCCAACACACCCCCAAGAACATACAGAATGGGCATTTCCTGACCTGCCAGGCTGACACCGAGGACTGTCTCAGGGTTCGAAACCCCGACAGACACCCTGGAGATCTGCGTTCCACCTTCTGCGGAAAAGTAATGAAATTCCCCCAGATCATCTGCATTTGAAATCAATAGCCAGGTGCAATGAAGCATTGAAACTAAATTAAACACTGCTCTACAGGAAAATTTGCTACATAAGTGACATTTATTAATGTTCTGCTATATTTACAGTTTTAACATAGTAAAACTCCGAAGTGAATTACCACTTGGCAGAAAGCACAAAAGTGCACATTCAATCTACATTTATAATGCATCCAAGTCTCTGCTAACACAAATTATAAAAGCGAGAATTACAGGTATGTTAGGAATTGTCTCAAAAGTCCCAAGCCAAAGAGGGGGGAAAAAAAAAAAAAGGCCTTTGTTTTTGCAAGGTAGTTTTTTTATACAAAGTTGCAACATGATCTTTCAGTTTTACACTACCAATGTGTACCGTGAAAATCCCTATATAGTCCAAAAAGTAGGTAGTACGAAAGTTAAGTATCCTACCACATTGAGAATATAGACTATTAAAAAAAAACACAAACCCAAACTAATACTTGTGCCACCTTCAGGATAACACCTCAAGACCCGGTACCGCGGCTGCCAGTCCCGAGGCCGCCCCTCGCCAGCACCGGGCAGGACGGGCCCAGGCTGGAGGACCTGAAGCGAGTCTGTCCCCTGCTGGCTGCGGGGACAGGGCTCACGCTGCCCAAATCGCGACAGAAACCATCCACAGAAGGTTTTATTAGCACGTCACAGACTCGACTGCAATAGCTTTTTCAAACATTAGCCACTAATGATTCAATGATTACAGGATTCTGCATTAATTATTAAAATTTTACACCTAGAAACAAATAGAAAGAAATGCTTCTCCTTTTTTTTTTTGTTTCCAACAGTACTTTTATTTTTTTATTATTTATTTTAAAGCAGGTGATTATTTTTTCTTCTGCTCCAGAGTCTTGATTCACTTCCTGCAGGTGTCCTGTTGCTTCTTGAGGGAGAATTCACTAACGCAGGAAGACATTTGCCAGAAAACATCTGTCGGAGAAGGATATTGAATATTGAAACTATAGTTAGATTGTTATTTTGGATAACAGAAGGATGTAGTTCACAAAGAGTGCAGGATGTATAAAGGCTTATAAAGCATCTCAGTACACAATGACGTGACTCTAGCAGAACACTCAGTAGTTTTGCGCATATTTTACAGTTTTGAAGAGTTTAAATTCCTCAGGGGAAAACAGACACCAAATCAGACAATGCTCTTAGAAACACCGGCATAAAAACATGCAGGTGCATGAAATTACACTGCATTTGCACTAGGAGAACAGCATTTGACGCAGACTTTAGTCGCTGCATCCACCCAGGATGACTGTGTTTTGTACCTTGCCCCCGAGCGCTCTGGTGGGAAGGAGAGAGCAGCTCTCGCCAACCGCCTCTCCGGCCGCGCTGGACACGGCTCTCTACCCCCAGACCCAGCACAAGCCACCTGCACTCGTCGTGCGGCTGATGCGCTCTGCCGAGACGCTGCCAGGGACAATGTCCATTACTGGCACACACAGATGGAACGCTAAACACCAAGCTTTCGATTAGATTCATTTTCACCAGTTACTATCTTCTGGTTTGCACTAATTACTCCTCTCCTCCTAATTTTCTAAAAATTATCCCCGCTCTAAAATGAAAATGTTCATTCACCATGCGCTTTTCATTACACCCTACAGAGAAAATCTAATCTTCAGAACAATAATACACTGAAAATCCAAATCTTTTGTGGTTTCCCTGCTCAGAATTTAGGATTAAAGATTTATTTTCAGGGGAAGTGTCAAAGTTATAATATTTAGAAATTATACTGAACATTTATCTCAATATATCTGAGAGTGCTTTTTGAAAGCTCTAAAATGATCAAAAAATGAACAAACAAATAAATAAAAAATTTAAAAAGCCCTACACCTCCATCCTCACAAGCAAGGAGTCAAGCAAGGTCTCTAAAATTGCAATTTCAAATTCCAAACAGAGGAAAATCCTGCGCAACGAGAAACCACACAGTTCCTTTAATAAAAGAAAAATTAAGTTTCAGTAAAGAAGCAAAATAAAAAAAATTGCTCAGTGAGAACAAACTACAGATGATAAAGCTGTTGCTGAAACACTCACACTACGTGACCATACAACTGGGGGAAATAAACCCTCTGGTGACTCAGCAGGAATTTGAGAGGATATTACAAATCCTGGAGGAGGTCGTAAACCATAACTTCGTTAAACAGAACTGAAACACTTAAATAAATTGACTGAACTATTTTTACACACTATCACCAGTGGAAAACTCAAGCTGGAAAACACTGCACAATGCCCGTTTTGTGTAGCGTGTTCTCACTACAAACAAGAAACGAAGCAGAATCTTACGCAATTTGCAGTTTCTAATAAAAGGAAAGTGCATGTGGAAAATCAAACCTCGGTTTTAAAATCCGAACAATTTAATGACCTCCAATTTAAAGCTGGAATTTGTCTGGTTTCTTTATACCACTGTCCCAGCTGCAATTGCCTCAACCCTGTCTTGGGAAATCTAGTGTTATTCTGATATTTCTAAAGGGAGCATCGTGTTGCACTCAGCATCTGGGAAGCAACCTATTACAGGATTTCCTTCCCCTCAGGGAGGGACAGTTAATGCCAGGCCATTATCTGCTGTGAGCAGGAAATTATGCTAGAAGAGTTCAACTACTTAAGTCTCCTTCTTTAAACTCCCATTAAGAAGGCAGCACCTTAAGGTTCCGCCTTAAAGCGAAAGATTTTTAGGCATTAAGGTTTCCGAAGGATGTTCAGGCAGGACAGTACGTTCAAGTATGTGGGAGGGGTTTTCAACGAGCAGAGGTGCGCAAGGGTTTCATTTCTTCAGGAACTTGGCAGAAAATTCAACCAGCATGCAAAATTCAGACAAATTGTTCTTTCTGGGACGTGAGCCAAAGACACTGGTACAATCTTCTAACAACGTTTTGTGACCTTTACTTATGTTTAGGACACACCACGTGTTTCAGGCACGCTATTTATTCTGAAAGAGACACACCTGCCAAAGACAGTGCAATACCAAGGGGCAAAGATTTTGTTCTTACAATTCAAATGATGCAATCTAATGAATATTCAATTCCTCAAAGCCAAAGCTCAGGAAGAAATGTCAAGAATTCCTCTGCTCCCCACCAAGTCAGTCTAGACCCTGTAGGAACAGGAGCTGCGTACAGGATACCAAGAACAACTGTTTTCTGCTGCCTTGTGTTCTAAAAATACTCAAGCAAAGCCTAGCCTAAAAGAGTCACTAAATGAAGTTAAAAACAAAACAGAACAAATTCAGGAAAGCAGAAAGTTTACCTTTAGTAAATAAAGAGAACTCTGGTTCTGGGCAGAGTGGAGAAAGTATCTGGCATCTTCCTAACCTTTGCATAATTAATAAATCCTCTGAGAAACAGCAGAAAACCTAGATTGAAGAAACACATTTGTCCAGTTAACATAGGTTTTGCTTCTTAGAAAGACAAGGAACGGTTCAACTCACCGTTCCTAGTACAGAGGGACCTAAGTCACTGGGATGCACAACAGCTGATTAAATACAAGATATTTTTTTTGTATTAATGACACCTAATCTTTCAATTTCATGCAATTTCAAAAAACAACTTTCCTTAGCCAGTCACAAAACTTTTGACTCCAAATGAGATCCAGTTACTTCCAAAGGAGGAAAAAAAAAAAGAAAAAAAGAGACCACAACCCACTCTTCTATTTAAGATACAAGAACAGATACAACATCAGTTACTATGAAGACAAGCATTATTCTCTTCTTCACTCCTTCTGGATGATAAATAGGATGCTGCCACCAAGAAATGACAACAAAAGGACAATGTTTATGTGTACCTTTAAAACGCAGAAGGCATTCAGTAAGAGGATGAGTACTACAGAGGGCTACATTTCAGTTTTACATTTATACACATGCATTTTAATAGCCAGTAACGCTATGCTCACAAAAGCTCTCATTGCACTTTCCAGAGTTTTAAGCACGCATTCCTTCTTCCCCCCAGAAAAAATACTCACCTAGTACAAGGAAGACCCACCAAAGCCAATATTGGCCATCAAAGTAGCCAGGAAAATAGGTGGAGAACTAAAAAGAAGAAAAAAAATAAATAAAAAAGGAACAAGTTAGAGCACATGACAGTTTCTGAACCCAAATCTGCTCTCACCAATTTCAGCAGTAACCAGATCAAGCCTCCTGCATACAGGACAGCGTACAGAATGCTGCATTTCATCACCTGCACAGGCTGCAGGGAACAAGCTATCTCCACGAACTTTCCTCTAAGGTTCTTCTACATGTATCAGACCAACTCTAACCAAGGGGAATGGAACAGATTCAGTACCCGGACAGAAACCCTTGCGATCAGTGTAGCAGAAAAACACTACTGGGCAAATACTCCTATTTTCCCTGACATCTTTGATGCTTATGAACCACAGCTGCAGTTTCTGAAAGGGAAGACCAGGTTTGCAGCAGTGCATCACACTAATTACACTGTGAGGTTGGACAGTATAGCAAACAAAAGCACAGTTGAAAATGAAATCCCAGATCTGTGGAACCCTCTGACAAGATTTTCTATTGGGAAAATTACTGCCTATTGAATGAAAGGCACCGACACTATAAGAGCACTCAAGCTCACTATGTCAGTGATAAATACAATATATTTTTTTTGTTTTCATCCACAGTTAAGGTCACCTGTTTCACTCACACCTCTTAATTACAAGACAACCCCAAAAAATCTTAACTTTCTACAGAAAAAGTTAACAGATGCTGTATTTACAAATTACAATTCCTAGCCCAAAGAGATCAGGTATGAAATGACAGCCCTAATATTAATGCTCTCTACTTCTACTTATGCACAACTAATGAGATTTTTTACTTGAAATTCAAAATTTGGGCTGGGATATCTGCTTGCCATTTTCACAGACACCTTTCCATGGGCTCCAAATAAAGCTTTTCTGGTATTTTCTCACAGTCACTCCAAAGAATAGTTTGACTTTTTTATTTTTCATTCCTTCCAGCATCAGCACATCTATATCCGCCCCCCGCCTTTTTTTCCCCCAGAAAGGTTTCTCTTTATCCCCCTCTAAGTTTTAAAAATACGACGTCAGCTTTACGTGCTTCTGTAGGCAGAGGTCTGTGCCCAGCAGGGGCATCCAGGCTCCCATAATACAAACCAGTTCTCATCTGTCACCCCCTTCCTCTCCCTGCGGGATCTGGTGGAGGGGAGCCCAGTGGACGTTTTAACAGCTGGATATGCCCAGAGTTTATACATGGAAATAAAACAAAACAGAAAAGCCTGCTTCCTCTTGATCCCCCGCTGCTTGTGCCGCAAGCATGTCACACCAGAGGGCACCAGCGGGCTTCTCCCATCACTGCGACAAAGCGGTGCCTGCCTCTTCTTCCTCCAGCGAAAAGCAAACCTCACGCCTCCTAATTTTCAAGTCCCTGTTTCCCTCTTCTCATCAGTCATGCTCACGGCTATCCCACATTTTGCAGAATTATTTTTTTTTTTCAGAGGAGCACCTAAGGAACATCATAAAGGAGAGAAACATCCCTACGCTGACGGCAGAGCTTGCTTTATCTGCATACACGTTTTGCAAAGATCAGATCATTGTTACTGCTCAACACACGAACACATTTTGATCCAATACAGCGTCTCTGTCAGAGAAAGCAATACCTGGGTGTGCAATCTTTAGTCTCTTTTATTACAACAATAATTACAGCATATAAACAGGATAGAATGATGAAAAAGCTCTGTTCTCAGTCAATAAGGGGCTCAAAATCTATTCTGTTATAAAAAGGTAAATTTATAACTAACTTCAATATAAGGGAGATAAAAACAAGCTAGGGAAAAAGAGTACTAGTGTCTACGTACGTGTTTTTGCCCTACACAACTTACCCTGACAATAAGGATCCACTTAATAAGAGACAGACCAAACCCAGAAATGGCCCCATATCGTCCTGCAGCTGAAGTAGTCAGACAGAAAGACAGGAAAAATCCAATCCAGTTGAAGAGGAATGCCACTGAGAAAGCAGAAGAAAAGCAGCAGGTCAAGCCCTCTTTATATTCCAAGGGAAAAAAAACAACCATAAAATCCTTGCACACAGGTTTTTCCTGGTGCTACATAAACCTAAGTGTGAAAATAACTCTAGCTATTTTGGGTCACTGTCTGAAAAAAAGTAAGTTCCATCATGTACTTACTGAAGAAAGTTAGCATGAAAATGCCATCATTTCCTATCCTCAGCTGGTCGGTGTCATCAAAATCATCCCGTGTCACAAAGTCGTCATCCTGCAAATCAAAGGGAGGCAAGACGTGGGTGGATTTAAGTCATTCCAGTCCACACAGCAATCCCAGTTCTGCATGTGGCTCTTCAAGAAAGGGCCAGCAAATTGTACAGCCCACAAAAAGTGGTGTATGATGGAGGGATACAAAATGCTTTGTTTACATTTAAGGAAAGCCCCCCATGGCGGCAGGGGGAAATCCTAAATCTCAAAAGGCTCCAAATGCAAGCAGGAAAAAATCCTGCTTCTCATCCTGAGATGATGCAGGGCATGAAATATTAAGTCAGCGGCAGTATTTATTTTTTTTTAATATAGTCAAGATTGGGCACGTTCTTGTTCTCACCGTAAAGAATTCCCCTAGTCATCAAAAAAATTAAACTTATCATCTCAGCAAGGAATTTGGCTTCTATGAAGAAGTATAAATAGCAGTAGACATTTAATGTTAGCAGGTGTGGAGGAAGAGGCTGAACAAGAAATAATGGTGAAAAAAAAAACCCAAAAAATAAAAAATGAAAAAATAATTTTTCTGACAGAATGGTTTTACCATCCTTGTATCAGCTACACTGACCTCTGGAAAAGTCAATTAAATAAGCAGCAGGAGTATCAAAGGTAGATGTGCTAGATGGCTGAACAATTAATCCTAAATCTTCTTTTTAAAAGACAGTGACAGTGCACATGGATACCGTACAGCTCCTCTGTCAGCTTGCCAAACTAATCTGGATAGCACATGCCGGCGTTACTGAGATGTCTTACATCATCATAGCTGCCCAGAGGAAAATTTAAAAAAAAACAACAAAATCAGCCACAGAACTCCTTAGAGTGTGTAATGTCACCACCCAGAAAGCTTTAAAAAGAAGTCATGGTCACGACACCTGATCGGCAGGAATTAAACCAGAAATTCTACAGAAGAAATGCGACAGACATAGAGGCAGCCAAGCACACTCACCCTTCCAGGAACCAAGGGAATTGTAGCTTCAGCCTTGGTTCTCTCTGCCTCATCGTAACTAGGCAGTGTTGTGGCCACATTGTAAGATGGAGGCTTAGGAAATCCTGACTCATCCTTGTAGTCAAAATAAGCTGCAATAAAAAAAAAAAAAAGTTATACAGAAGGTAACTTGTCAGTTCCTTAAGAATACTGTGTTGGGAATGAGAAGTGTTTCAGGTGACTTCAAAAGATCCCAATATCCCAGACTCTTGAAGCCTGCCCCTCCTGTCCCCTCCCCATCCTTCCTGCCTCTTGCCATCCCAAATCAAAAGTGAAAAACATGGGAGCGCCTTATCTAATACAAAGTAATACACAGAGCACTACCTTAACACACCTGGCTGTACTTATTTTTAAAATAATGATACATGCTGTGTCTCTCCCAACGTCAATAAAGAGGAGTAGTCATATTTTCAAATCCAAGTGGTTTGAGTGAGTCAAAAAAGGATCACTGAACGTCTCAGGCCACTGGTGACCAATTTTTCCAGAGAGAGACTCCAAATTGTTTTCTGATGGAGGGGAAAGGGATTGGAACAGAAATCAAACACAGCACTTCTGAGCCCCATTCGCTGAGACGCGCTACGGAACTAGAGCCAGTGGGACATCTTTACGGTCAGCGTGCCAAGGCGGGACACTCAATAGGCAGCTTGAGAAACACAACATTCAAACTTCCATCCCAAGCTGGCTGGCTGTTTGAGAGACTGACAGTATGTTGCATTTTATTCAAAAACCTTATTCAAACAATTGACTATGAAAGTTCTAGAGGGAAAAAATGAAAAGATTTACCTAGGTCAAAATACTCTGATATATAACCAAGCTGTTATATATAAAACTGTCTGATGTATACAACAAGCTGTTTGGCTAAAAGCTATCCGCAACATGACAGTACGATGATTCAGAAGAGTATAATCCGTATGACCAACTCCTTAGTTACTGAAAACTGTAGAAAGAGTGAATTCTTTAATCCCTTAAGTAACAAGTCCTTTTTGGAAGGAGCACAGCATCATCCAAATGCCAAATAATGAGGGGAGAACCACAAATCCTCGTAGCACTTTGATTTTTAACCGTCTTCAATCTACTGAGAACACTGTGAAATGTAACTCGAACACCGCTTGATGGGATGACATCAGATGAATGTAGCCAAAATGCATCTTCTAAACCACAAGTAACAATAGTCTCTCTGGATCAATTCTGATCCTTCACAGCCTTGGTAAGGATGCTGCAATACCATCTGTCAATAATGAGAACAATTAAGCAAGAACAAGAGAGCAAACTTAGCTATTTCCTTTCAGTTAAATTTACCTGTATTCTCCGCAGAAATGCTGCTGTAAGGCGGAGGGGCATCATTCACCACTGCTGCAGTCTCGCCTGGCTCCTCTTCATTCTGCAGCTGAACAGACCCACGCACAAGAGAGGTTAACGGGGTTTCGCAAGTTCTATGAAATTACCCCTGTAGTTTTAATTGCACACAAGAGATTCTTCTGGAAGCGGACTGTTCTACGGCACCATGGGACATTCGAGCAGCTGCTCGGTTCCCTCCGAAGCACTCCCACTTGAAATGATCAATATGCCATCTCAGTTTTAATGTGTTTTTAAATCGTAGCCTCACACACCTGGACTTCAACAAAGCACAGCATATATCTTTTTAGTACCTTTCCATTTCCCTGGCACTTTCTCAGATTCCTCAGCTCACACTGCTTAGGACCTGCAGTTGCATCTGTTTTAGTCGCAGAAACAGCAGGAGATACCCAACAAAAGGCTCCACTGCTGCCTGTGACTTTGCTAAGGAAGGGTTTTTTCATGGATACATTACATAATGACACCCATAAGTATGAATCTTGCCATTTCTCTTCAACCTTTCACACTGTATTATTAAAAAAGAGACAGTTTATTTTGGGCACTGTGCTTCCCACAGGCTCTGTATAAATAACCATACAGTTTATCAAATATACAGTGTCACTTGCATGAAGCAGGTACGCAAACATGGGCTTTGATCAGAGAAACTGACAATACCAGGGCAGAAGTGTTCAAAGCAGAATGCACCAGAAAGGAATTTACAAAATCAGCTGCCATCTATTTTTTTTTCTCATCAACAAAGAAATTGAGTTTTGATACAGAAAGACAACTCATTTCAAAAAAGCACCATGGGACTGAACCGCTTGCGTGAACAGAGAGGTACTACCCTCTTTCGTAACCACCACGAAACAGCAGCAACCCTGCAACTTCTTCCTTAACATCTTCTTGAACTATCCCTCGCGCACACCCCTGCTAACACTCTTGAAGCCATCCATGACATTTTGCTTTCTTTTCTTCAGAGAGACATGTTGCCATTCAAGTCCTTCCCCAGCATCTAATGCAGGGGGGTGGGGATACGTTCTTATTTCACTTGTATGTCTCATCATCATAAAAAAAACCCAACACCAACAAATCAGCTTACACTTCTAAATGAAGGTCTTGTTTTAGACATAACTATTCTGCATCTTGGATTTTATTACTGTTGCTGCCTAAGATCAAAGATCAGACTACATCCATGTCCTCTGTGAAAGTCCAAGCCAAAACTTTTTCAGATGTTTTAAGTGCAATTCATGGCACGTTTGCATCCAAACCACAGCTGCACGTCCAAACTGTGAGACATCCAAGTCCCACAAGCTTGCTGGGAAGAGCGTGGATCGTCTTGTTTTCTCTGCCATTAACTGGACAGCCGCACACCTCCACCCGCTGCACAACCGCGAGCACACATGGAACGGGGAGCTGCAGGTCAGTGCTACATCGCACTGCAGCGGGACACGATGCCCCACTGCCTTTCCACCCCCTCGGCATGGAGGCTGCCGGCATAGCTGGTGTGTCACATCTTCCTACGCCAGTTACATCAAAACGATTTTAAACACACCTGCTGTTAAAGGAGTTTAACCTAGCAAGGTTTAAATGACTTGGGTTAGCAGGCAATGACATGAGCAGTTGTGCTGGCAACCCCAAGGGGTTGGCCAAGACAGGGAAAGGGAACAAATGACACTGGGAAGCACCGGTCAAAATTCAGCAGCACTGTCACCCACTGCAGGTGTACCAAAACAACAGACCACCACAGCCCCGCACCCTGTTTCACTCGCAGATGAAGCTCACCCTGCCACTCTGCCGGCAAGCCTCCACCCTCTCCTCAGTCACCTTTTCCGAACAGAGGAGGTGGAAAAAAACAAGGGAGCTGGTCAGCCCCAAGCTTTCTGGGTAAGGACTCCCCACGTGGCACAAAGCTGAACCACTTCCTTGAAGGAGGAGAAATTAAGCAATCTGGATGAAAATGTAATCCGTATTACACCAAGAGCACCTCCTAGCACAGGTGCTGTGGCTGTCAGCAGGACACTTCTAAAATGCTGGCCCCCGCCAGATGTGCACCCACACCAAATCCATCCCTCCCTGCGCCCGGAGCAGGGCTGCGGGTACCCGGGGCGGAGGCGGCAGGTACCTGCCTCGATGGCTGCAGCTTTAATTAGCCTCAGGGCACCACGTAATTAACAAATAAGGCGCAGCAACTCCTACAACAGCAATGCATCCTCATCGTTTTCAAACCAGCTAAGTCAGCACAAGCCGTTACCAAGAAACAAAAATGCCTTCTTTTATAAGCCCCATGGCGTTCAATCATTAGAAGAAAATGCAAACTAACTTGTGAAGTAATTGCCTATTAAAACAAGCTTTAGAAAAAGTTTTTTGAAAAAAAGCGCAGTGCTGTAGAAATTCCAGAGCAGCCTGCACACAGCACGAGAGGGCAACCTAAGGATAACCCAGTAAAATGCAGAGTCAAACTAGTTGATTCAGTATCTCCCAGCTCTGTAGTCTAGGAATTTTCAGAAAATGCTCCACCATGCTTATTTTCAGTCTATCCATGAAAATTCAATACTTCTCCCCCTTTTTTCTCCTGCCTATACAAGACCTCTTCTATCAGTGAAGGAGGAAAGACTCCAACACAGCGACGCGCTCTGGCTACCGCATGCCCTGCATTACCTGCTCTCCTCATGAGGTGGTGGCAGAAATTAAACCCCTCATGTTCCTAAGAAAAAATACATATACAACCTGAAAGTACAATCATCACGGAGCGGGAAAGGAAAGCACTAGATGTGACAACACTGCAAGAGATGAAACAAAAGAGGACACAGACAGTTGAGTGCAATATTAATTCCTACCACTGGAATTCTTACAAAGTTCTTCTTTCAATACTAAAAAGAAATACATATTCTTGCAACTACCTCATGTGGGAGAAAGCAAGCTGAACTCACTGCCGGCTTCAAACCATTACAATTCAGGTAATGACACAAAAAAACTTATTTACTTTTAAAAGTTGAGCTAGTGGCTGTAGAAGGTATACAGTTATAGAAAACAGATTTTTCTTCTAATGGACAAGGTACGCAAATGCCTTCCAGCCTTTTTAATGGTTCCAGGCATCTAAAATTCAACTAAGTGCTTATTAGCAAAGCAGTACGGGTTCATGTGACAGGAAGAATGAGTCATCATTCGCCTCGCGTGGCCCAGCACCGCTGCACCGCGCTCCCTGCATGGCCCAGCTGCCTTCTGCAGCACCGGGTACGTGCGACACGGGAAGGCTGCGCGACTCGGGTCTGCGGGCAACTCCCCCTCGGACCACTGCCGAGAGTCTTCAGAGCCCGGAGAACCTAGGGAAAGCAGTGTTTGACTGAAGTCTGTTTTGCTAAGGCTGTGGGGTATTCTTTCTCTGAGTCACTGATGGATTTTAGCTTTTAAAGGAGGATCCTTGTATTTGTGGCATTAAAAAATAGACAGTCTTTACAGCAATGCACACAGTTATTAAAACAAAAGTTCGGCTGTGATTTTTTCACCGGATTGCTGTAACAACAGAAAGCTGCCTGGCAGAAAGGGATAAAACCCTGTGACTTTTTTTTTTTTTTTTTTTTTTAAAAAAAAAAAAAACCACCATCAGAAGCTTGGCTCTGAGCAGGACATCACCTCTGCCACTCCCCACTCCCCCCTGCTTGAGACATATCACATGTAAATACACACAGCACAGTAGCATTAAAGTTCAAAACTTACAAAACGTTTTGAAGTATTCCCATGTAAACTTTGAAGAATTTCCAATAAATATACTTGTTCATTTTTCCAAATTTTCTAAACTTAGTACATGGGCTGCTGACAGTTTTGGATCTTTTTTCTTAACCTCCCCTTGCCCCAAGTCCTCAGGCTGCAGGCAAATATTTCTTACGCTACATCAGCATTACTACAAGCTTCACCTTAGCAATGTATCATCAGTAATATATTAACACAGCTATGTATAATCAAGGTTTACTGCATTTCAGTTCTTATTTAATGTTCTGGCATGCAAGGTAGAACTGCACCGAAATCCCACAGAGGAATTCTACAATGAAGATAACCCTAATCAGATCTCATTTTTGTTGTTACTATGGTTTCTCTGAGATTTCAAAAAGGCAATATTTAGGCTAATGACAGAAAGAGAATCAATATTTTTTAAAAAGGTGCTAGGATTGATTTTTCTCAGAACAATGAAATCATAACCTTTGCAAGCCAAATGTTAAAATAAATAAATAAATAAATAGAAATGTGTAGCACTACTAAATTGGAGAGTACTCCGGCAAGGCAACAGCCTGCCCACAAAAAGGTTACGCTTCATTCCCATTACAACACCCCTTACTTTTCTCCTTTCGTATCTCTGGCCTTTTGGAAGCAAATCAAAGTTGCTGCAAACTCCAAAGAAGAGGAGAATTATTTTTATTGACTTCCACTTCACTTTAAAGGTACCCTGATTTGAAATCCTGACTTTTGCCCAATGCTGTTGCAGATTCCTATAACTTAACATGAGCTTATTAATCAGCAGGAATAATGATAAGCTATTAGACAAGTCAACCCACATGCATCAGTCTCTCCTTGATGAGCAAATAACTGTTTTCTCCCGTAGGCACTTCCAGCTCGTTTAACCGACGGAGAGTGACAGCCCCGAACGGCNAAACGGCGCGTCTCCCCCAGCTACCTGCACCCTGGCACGGCTGGTGTGTGCTGCACGGCGCTGCGGGACACGCTTGGCAGCCGCGCTGCCTAACCAAACCCTCCGCGGGCTTCTCCCTGCACCGGGAGATACTGATGCTCCTGCCCAGGCCTCACACTGGGAAACCCATTCTGCCCAGGGCCCCGAGCACAGCCCAGCGCTGGGGAGCAATCTCCTAAGGTCTCTGCCAACTTGAGCTACTCCTTCATTCTAATAAAGCACTGAAAAATGTGCCTCCCAAAAAATGTTGGGGTTTTTTTTTCCCAGCCAGAGCAGCTCCCCGCCACGTGGCAAGCACACAGCTGCACCCAGGCAGCGGGATGCACGGGGCCAGGACCAGAAACCAGCAGGA
Source organism: Himantopus leucocephalus (assembly GCA_003993805.1). Taxonomy (NCBI): domain Eukaryota; kingdom Metazoa; phylum Chordata; class Aves; order Charadriiformes; family Recurvirostridae; genus Himantopus; species Himantopus leucocephalus. The sequence goes on from RSEF01000013.1 coordinate 19,096,875, forward strand.
GCATCCACCCAAAGGGTATGTTTGCAACGATCCTCTCAGCTACCAAGGTAAAAATACATACCAAAACAGCTTTATGTCCATCAAAAATAAAACCCGTGCTCACGAGGATGTTGCTCTTCACTGACTCACTGCAGTTAATGGCCTGACAACGTGGAAATACACCTCAGTCCTGGGAAACACACTGATCTAATTCCCTCGCCTCTGTTCAAATGGGGAATTATACTGGTCTGGCTAGGCTGTAAACAAGCACTCGGGCCAGCACAAACCTGTGCACAGACTGCCCTTACGTTTGAGTGTTCAAGGTCTTAATACAGAAGAAGTAGGTTTAATCTTAGATAGCTGTAATTAAATTTCAAACACTTAACAAAGCGTAAGGCGTTACCATAATATTTGGGATCACATTTAACCTTTTTCCTGGATGTTAAGAGATCACAGAAAGAATTCCAGACCTTTTAAGCATTTTAAAATACCACTTTTTTTTAATTGTCATATGAAGAATGTTAAGTATCTTCGATGGAAAAAAAAAAAACATTTTGCCACCTTAGAGCAAATTTTGGTATCTCAAAAGAAGAGGCAGAAATAGAATGAATAGATACATCTTAATAATGATTTTTTTCTTATTAGTCCCAATGACGAAGAGTCAGAATACACACACACAAAACCTTTGCTACTTGCTTTCGGTACGGCTCCTTTCAAGACACAAGCCCACACAAAGAGGTACCACTTAACCACCCGAAGGCCTGCGGGACTGTTCCTACACCTGCGTCCCAGATGGGGTTACTGAGTCCCACTGAATTTCAGTGATGACAGAGAAGTCACCAAAGCAGCCCAAGTACAAGCCCTACACAATCCTGATACCTGAGAGAGTATTTTTTTTTAAAGTTTGCGTGCAAGGCTATTTTCTGCTGTTAACAAGCTAGACGATGATGCTGGACTACTTCTGTTTCACAGCATTTCCCAAGTCCTTTGAGTTTTAGCGACGGAATCTATTTTCATTCTGTAATTACCTTTTCACACAGTATGAAAACTAAAACCTTGCAGACTCACCTGGCAGGTACCGTTGCCTACAGAGGCGGGTGTTTCAGAACAGAACAGTGAGACTTCAACCACCTGAACACAGGCCGGGCTGGACACCGGGCAGGTTCAGACAAAGCGTGCAGCCCCCATCAGCTGCAGCAGAACATGCGAGTGGCGGCTGTGCAAGAGACCTGGCTTTACTCTGCAACTTTTTTTTTTCCAACCTTTACTGTTTTTATGTCATCGGACAACTCCTATTCTACTTGTGTGAATACAAAACAGAAAAAAAAGCAAAAGAAAATAAATGTGAAAACAACATACCCTGGTAATTTCCTTACAGTTCTTATCAGTTGCCTGTACAGTTAGCAAGCACGTCTTCTGCACACTACCAGTACCTCACCAAGGAAACAAATAGCCACTGACATCACTAATTCTAACTGCTGACATTAAAAAATACAGTATATTCTCATCTTTTGGTTTCGATCCGCACGCCCATTTCAACTGAAACATTAAATACAAGCTTAAAGTAAGGACAAAGTAACAACTGACATCTGCCTCCCTATTTTGCTCCAGCATTCCCAGATATTAAGTAAGCACTGCAGTCCTTCACGGATTTAAACAGTGTTCACAGTGTATCTTCAGCAATGTAATTCTTCTACAGTTTCACTGAAAAAAAACCAAACAAATGGAAAAATCTTCCTTATGTTTCCCATAGACACCTCCCCTTACAAAATGATTCATGATCCATGTAAGCCTTCAACAAGTGGAACAGGAAGAAATATCACTAAAGAAGGAACACGTCTTCATTATTTAACACACCCACCATTTTCTAGGTGGGTTTACATTACTCATATACATCACATATATTCTCAAATGCTTCAAGTAAAAAGCATGCCTCAGTTAACACACAGTGCAAATAAACCTATTTAAAGCCTGGCTCTTTTTTCCAGAATGGAGGCCAGTTCCTATTCTAAGGATGAAATACAGTTCTGCCACTGAACTCACAATCCAGGGGTTATGCTCAAAAGGCCTTAAGCCACCTCATCCTAACGACATCCCCGTATAACTTTCCCAAAGGCAGGCCTGAATGACAACAGCCTCCCAGTGTCCCTTTCTGGGACACAGCACCACCCAGAATAATGATTCCTTCCTCCCAAACATCTCCCATTCCCACCCCCACAAGCACAGCCCCGTCACCCGTCCCAGCAGAGCGGGAACCGAAGCCAGCGCTCTGCCCCGGTCACCGTGCCCAGCTCCCGCTTGCCGCCCCAGCCCCTGCTCCCGACGGAAGGGGCCAGGGCAAGCCAAGATCCTTCCTCTGGAGTTCTAGCTTTATTCTTCATCGAGCTGCACTTCCTCAGTATATTAGATCAGACTGCTACATCATGGAAAGGCGTCACTGCAGGCTATTTTTTATCAGATTATCTAATGCCTGAACAAAGCACAACAGCTAGAAAGTTAGCTTTAGAAAATAAATCATGTGCCATTGTACATCCTTTTAACACTGCACATACCAGTGAACAGTCACAGACTGCGAGTTTGCAGCAAAGGAGGCTGCTGGGGGTGCACTCCCCCCACACCCCCACCTGCAGAGCAGCGCGGGCTGAGGAACAGGGTGGAAGGAGAAACACGCAGGTTTCAAACTCAGGTATCAATTTCTGTTGTCCTCAGATTATCCTCATTAACTATCACCTTTTTTTCTGAAAACACACACACTCAGGGAATCCTACAAGTATTTTACACTTTCAAATAGCACCCACACCTCAACAGCACCGCTCCGACACACAGGCTGATACACCAATAACACTTCCCGGAGCTGGGGTTACCCGACCCTGGCGTGCTCAGACGGCATATCACCTTTAGCTGTACAGGAACCACCTAGTTATGTGACAAACTCCACTAACCCACTACCCCTCTCCCCCCCCAAAAAAATTACCAAGTTTTAAAATCTCAGTTCTCCTCCACTGCCTCATAATCTAATAACTTAAAGACAAAATGAGCTTGTTCTGAATTTTTACAGGCTGCCTCTACTTACTGGACCCTGTATTCAGCTCTAGCCCTTATGGTTATCAATTCACTGTAAGTCCCTCTTTGTTGGCATACAGTATGTTTGTTAATTGTACATTCATACACACAATAAATTTGTATGGAAAATGTATGGAAAAAAATTGACACATCCAATGCTATAGAGACTCTCTCACCCTCTTGTCCCCTCTTCATCTAAATACCAACTCTGCATCTTGAGTTTCACAGCTTGCAGGGATTCTTGGAGCATCGCAAGCATTAGGAGCCAGTTCAGCAGTAACACACTTTACAACACCACAAATACCAGGCTTCTGGCAGAGGGTAAGGAAAAAAGCAACAATTTCTAAACAGATACACAAAAGTAAATATATTTATATGCGAGTTTCTGATTCTGCACTCCAGTTACACCAGTCGTTTCACAGGGCCTCCATTTGTCTTTAGCAGTATAAACCCTTTGGGGCACAGCCTGCCTCCCTCATCTCTGCAGTGCCAGGCAGTTACCTCCACAGCGAGAGCGGTGTCTGCTCTGTGTCTGTCGGATGTGTTAGCAGGATCTGGCGAAACGACAGCTTTACACATTCCTCTTTAAGGAAACCAGGATTGTGCTTATCGGTCAGGTACAGAGTCACTGGAGAACAACCCAATAGCGTCTTTCGGCACATTTTGTCCCCCATCCCCACGGGCTCAAGGTGATGGGACACGAAGCTAGATCCCTTTGTAAAAGACCTTTGTGAAGATGTTTGTCGGGGTCAACACCAACGACAGGACGCTGGTGGGAAAGGCGATTAGTGAAGAGACCTGGTTATCTGTACCTACCATTTCCAAGAACAACACAAAGAGATTTGTCTTCGTAAGCGAACACATCTGTTTTGCACAGAGCGAAAAAAATAAGCCTCAGTTTTACTTAACATTTACATTTCTAGTATGTAAAAAAAGGGGACCTCCAGCTGTCACGATGAGACTAATACCCCATCCCAATGGGAAGGTGCATCTCGTATGCTGACGAGAGCAAGCCTACCCACGCTGAACACGCGACCAAGGCAGAGTCACAACACCGTGATTTATTGTAAGAACCTCTGTTAAGCAGAAGAGTATTGTGTCCCATTTCCAGGGATTTCTCTCCCTTACTTTAAGCAAGAAACGTCAGAAATGTGCGTAAGCCAGAGCCGGGTCACAGAGCGGGGCCTGACCGACCCCGAAACCTTTCTGTGAGGCTGACGCTCCTGACAAGAGACGTCCTCTCCTTCAGGAGGCGGGGAAGGGAGAACGACCCCGAATTTACAAGGGAGCTCTGTTAAGGACAGCCTCTGGCCTACGGGGATGTCAGTCTGAGCCAGAGGGGTCCACACGTATAAAATGAAATAAAATCAACGCTAATTTCAAGACAAAGGGGAACAAGTTCGCCCCTCGAACCGGAGAGAACAGCACTCTGCGCCCAAGGTCGCCGCGGCCCCTCCGCCGCGCTCAGCCTGCCGCCCCACGCCGCCGCCGGCCCCGGGAGCGGGATCGGGCAGACAGCGGGCCCCGGGAGCGGCCCGGGGCAGCGCGGCCCCGCAGCCGGAGGGGAACGGCTCCGCGGCTCCGGCCCGGCCCGGCCCTGCGCGGCCGCCGGCGGGGCCCTCCGCGCCTCCGCGGGCAGCCCAGGCCTCCGCCCCGGGCGCTGCCGGAGGCCGCGGGCCCGCCCGCCGCCCCGCTCTCCCCCTCTCCCCGCAGCGGGACGGCGGCCCCCGCGCCCGCAGGCCCGGCGCAGGCCCAGGAGCCGGGAGACGCCCGGCCTCCGGCCAGGGCTGAGGCGCCGCCCGGGCCCCGGGCCCCGGGCCCCGGCCGCGGGGAGAGGCGGCGGCAGCGCCCCCGCCCCCCCGGCGCGGCCCCGGGCTCCATCCCCCCCCGGCGCGGCCTACGGAGCCCGCCGCCCCCCTCACCTGCTGGTACCGGCCGCTGCTGGGCTCGGCGGCCGCGGCCGCCATGGCGCTCGGCGGGGCGAGGGCGGGCGGGCGGGCGGGGGTCTCGGCGGCGGCGCTGCCCGGCCGCCTCCCGACGGGCGCTGCGGAGGCGGAGGCGGCGGCACCGGGCGGCTCCTGGCTGCGGGCTCCGCTCCCGCCCTCCGCCCGTCACGCTCGGTCGCGCCCGCCTCCCGCCCCGCCCGCCCGGGGCCGCGTCCTGCGGGCGGCCGGAGCGCCCGCGGGGGGGGAACGCGCTCGGCGGCGCGTCATGGAATCATGGAATCCTGGAACGGTTCGGGTTGGAAGGGACCTTGGAGATCATCTAGTCCACCCCCCTGC
>RSEF01000013.1:19102298-19114104 GCA_003993805.1 Himantopus leucocephalus
TGATCTTAAAGGTCCCTTCCAACCCAGACGATTCTGTGATTCTCTCATTGTTTTTTCGCTCACCGGGTGAAAACCCCTTATTTAGGGACAATTTCGCGTATTTGAACGGACGCTTAGCAGCCCAAGCGCGTCATTACTGGGTGTACTTAACCACTTATTTCCATTCTAACGCTGATTTCCGACCTGCGATCCCGGCGGGGCCGGGCCGGCTCCTCCCGCCGCCGTCAGGGGCCGGGCCCGGCGCTCACCGCCCACCGGCGGGGCGGGCGCGGAGGGCGGCCGCGGGCTGTGGGGATCCCGGGGCGGGCAGGTAGGGGAGCGGGACGGCGGTAAGATGGCGGCGTAGCGGCGCTCCTCAGCTCGGCCCCCGCCATGAAGCTCGTCATCCTGGAGACGTACGCGCAGGCCAGCGAATGGGCCGCCAAATACATCCGCAACCGCATCGTCCACTTCGGGCCCGGCCCCGGGCGGTTCTTCACGCTGGGGCTGCCCACAGGTGGGTACCGGGGCCGGCGGGGAGGAGGAGGGGGCCCGGGGGCCCTTTCCCGCCCTGCCCGGCGCTGAGGCGGCGGTCTCCCCGCAGGCAGCACGCCGCTGGGCTGCTACAAGAAGCTGGTGGAGTACTGCCGGAATGGGGACCTCTCCTTCAAGTACGTGAAAACCTTCAACATGGACGAGTACGTGGGTGAGTGCCGGCAGCCGGGAAGGCTTTGGCGTCGGTTGTTGGCTTTGCTGTGCGTTGTGTGTCTGCGTGGCGCGGTCAGGGGGGGCTGAGGTGACCCCCGCGGCCTCGTCAGCGCGTGGTGGGCGCAAAAAAACACCACCTGCGAAAGATTCGAGGTAGGAAGGGTAACATCTGCGTGAGAAAAGGGAGTTAACAGGGACAACTTGAAAACCTGTGTAAGAAATATTTAAGGGTGACAGGTGCGGCCTGGTGTTACGCACCTTAGGCACTGCTGTATTTTACCTGAACTTAGGAACGGACCAGCTGAGGATCCGTCTTATCACCGCAAGCCGAGATAGTGTGCGATGTTAACTACCACCTTTGCTCCGGGATGATAAAGGTCACTTTAGCGCCAGGTCTCTTACAAGGACTGGTGCGATACCCGTCAGAGTGCCCTTCGTCACCGACGTGCACGCCTGTTAAGAGAGCAGAGGACTGTTTGGTTTGTGAAGCTGTGATGAAATAACCTCCTCGGAAGAAAGAGCACAGGGAGATTAGTGGGCAAGCCTAAAGCTCCAAAGGTGAAAAACATACAGGCTAAATATTTCCTAATGCTTATTTTACTCTGGCCAAGAAGTTTTTCTGTGAACAATCCTAATCAAGCAGCATTAGGGAATAGGCAGTTCAGTGTGGGTTTATAGCATTCCAGGGGGAAAAAAAATTATGCAGTAAGTTATTTCCCAGGCTTCTGCACAGTTTTTTAATGGTTTTTGCTAATACGAACTGGTGGGAATACTAAAAAGGTAGTAACAGATGAGGCACTGTGCATGCCTGCTTTTCTGGAACGTCCATTGCACGTTAATATGAGCACATTCCTGTACAGGAGCTATTGTGATTGATTTTAGTGTTGTTATTTGGGGAAATAAAAATGACTCATGAAAGTTGACGGAGTCATAAATGACAGAGAAAGCAGTGCTCTGGTCCCAAAGCCACTGCAAGGGCGCATAGGTGGTTTCCATTAGGGGTGATAACCTTTCAGTTGGTCTTACTCCTGCACATGCTCTGTTATCAGGTCTTCCGAGGGATCACCCAGAGAGTTACCATTCCTTCATGTGGAATAACTTCTTTAAGCATATTGACATCTCGCCAGAAAATGTTCACATTTTGGATGGAAATGCACCTGATCTACAGGCAGAGTGTGACGCATTTGAAGATAAAATCAAAGCAGCTGGAGGAATTGAACTCTTTGTTGGAGGTGAAAACCCGAAGGACTAGTGGTGTCTAAACACTGCAGGAAGCACTGCCTTTCCTCACCAGCTATCTCATTGTCAGGAGAGTTCACTTTCAGTGCGGCTCAGTGGATTTGCAGTGAAAGCCACCCCATACTCCATCCCCCTGGGCACTCGAGTGCTGGCAGCCTTGTCTTCCAATGTCCCACTCCCACCGTTTTAAGTGTTTCAGTCCAGTAAGGGAACTGTTCAGGAAACGATTAGTAGCAGAGACAAGCAGGGCTAGAATTGTACCGAATACAAAATACAGTTGCTAGTGCTAACAGGAAACTGCTAGGAGTAGTCAGAGTCCTCTGAGCCAACAGAAGCTCAACGCAAGCTTTTCCCATCAGTTTGCCTTAAGATTCTGCCATCTACTTGTTGTCCCAGCACAGTTAGGGAAGAGTCTTTGCTGGCTTCACAGGGGGCTTTTGCTATCATTCCTACTGGAAGCAAATTTAAGCTTGAGCAGAAAAACTGCAAGTGTTTATCTCAGATCTGTTTCTGTTCCTGAAGCACTGAATGTCCCTCTCTGATAGGAGTGCTGCTGGCTCTGCTTCCTACAGTAACCATTGCAGCCACTGACCTCCCTCTCAAACTCTCTCTGTCACAGGTATTGGCCCAGACGGTCACATTGCCTTCAACGAGCCTGGATCAAGTTTGGTATCCAGGACGCGAGTGAAGACCTTGGCTATGGACACTATATTGGCTAATGCCAGGTTCTTTGATGGTGACCTCTCCAAAGTCCCCACAATGGCTTTGACAGTCGGAGTAGGCACTGTAATGGATGCCAGAGAGGTTAGCAGAAAAGCAGTGACTTCAGACAGTAGCTCTTGAGCAGGGCTTCCTGGAGTAGCTAAAGATTATGCAGTCTTGGAGCAGCATTGCACCCTGCTGGTGCAGGCCAGCTTCTGCTTTTCCTGCCACAGGCTGCTGAACGCCTGATCCTCCTGTGCTCTTGCATCCTGCAACTCTGGAAAGGCTCTTGCTCTGTCTTCCATTTTTGTTCTACTGACGCTTACGTTTGTGTAACTCTGCAGTACAGCTGTGATCCACAGGGAGCTAGAAAGGTTTGGGAGGATGTCTTTGGTTAAGAATCTCATCTGGGGAAATAACTGCAAGAATCACTGGTTGACTTCACGTTACACCAGCAGATCATGAAAACTGTATGGGATAGTTTTTAACTGAGTCTATACCTTGATTTATACTTGTTAAGTCTCAGCACGTGGGCACCTAACAGGTGAAAGGATCCGAACCATTACAGTGATCCACCAGGCTATGATTTAGTTGGCAAATAAACTGCAGTCTGAGCAAACAGAATTGTGATACAGTGAAGTGCCTCTGTGGAGGATGATCCCCCTGTTGGGGACCGGGGCAGCTCTCTCTTAGCTCAGCAGGGTGTGGGTGTGCTCTCTCTGAACGCGTCTTGTAGACCCTAACTGCCACCCTCTGTGTCTCCGCGTCCAGGTGATGATTCTTATCACAGGAGCCCACAAAGCCTTCGCTTTGTACAAAGCCATTGAAGAAGGTATCAACCACATGTGGACAGTATCTGCTTTCCAGCAACACCCCAACACTGTGTTTGTGTGTGATGAGGATGCCACGCTGGAACTCAAAGTTAAGACAGTGAAATACTTCAAAGGTGAGCATTTGACCAGGCCAAGCAGCTGTTGTACATAAGTTTTTAAGTGGCACAAGCCATGCTTTGCGTTAGATGCTTCTGTTTAATCAACTCCCAAAGGAGTACATTCCTTAAGTATAACAGCTAACACGTACCGTGATAATAAATGTGCAAAGGGAATGCTCAACTGTGTGGGCATGGGAGCAAAGGAACGAGCACTCTAGTAATGCCTAATTTCATTAGCATCCAGTGAATGAGAATTTTGCTTTATTATGTCCACTTAAAATTTTATCTTTTTACTTTCTACATCAGGTTTAATGCTGGTTCACAACAAGCTTGTGGAACCCTTATACAGCATGAAGGAGACGGGAGCAGAAAGAAGCCAGTCTAAGAAGCCATACAGCGATTAATCTTGCTGTTCAGAGTAATGCTGACCCAGCTTGTCTGTTGCAAACCAGCTGTGAAGAAAGGGAACTGCTGCAGAAACTCATATTTGTTCTTAAATTAGCAAAATGATTATGTGCTTGCTTCTCTCCATTAAAAAGACAGATGCCAAACACCTGCCTTAATTAACCAAATGAGGATGGGATCCAGTATACTGTGTTCCACAAACTTCCACCACTAACTTATTCTCTGAAGGTAAAGTCAATGAAGAGTGAGTTGTTTAATCTGTGAAGCAACTGTAATGATACGGACTGAAGGCCCCAAAACTTAAATGTGAAGATATGTGAAAGTACAATGTTGCAGAAGCCAAACGGGTAATTGGGTAATCGCTTTGGGATGTATTCCTTGCAATTAGGACAAGTACCTTGTGTGTCATTCCCCCTCCACAAAACACTCTTACATTATAGCCATTTAAAAAGGGAACTGAGCTTGTTCAGCCTGGAGAAGGGAAGGCTTCAGCGTCACCTAATAGCAGCATATTTCACAGCTACGAGGAGGTCGTCGGAAAGATGAAGCCAGGCTCTCCTGGGCACTGTGCGGGGGTAGGATGAGAAGAGACCGTGGGGCTTCAGTTGGGACAAGATGCTCAGACTGGATATAAGGGAAAACCCTACCCCAGAGGACTGGTGAGCAGTGGGGCAGGTTGCCCTGCGAGGTTGTGGACTGTCCTTACAAGGTTTTCAGGACCTGACTGGATAAAGCCCTGGCTGAGCCCCACTTTGAGCCAGATGTTGGACTGGAGACCATCTCGGCAAAAGGGAGGGTACAGACAGCATTCATCAGTGCTGTGTTAATAATGCAGTACCATTAATGCAGTTAATGGTTAGTTTGCACATCTGTAGGATTTTATTTGCAGTCACACAAGAAGCCTTACATGTTCAGTTTCAGGCTATGATTTTACATGCCCTGGTGCTTTATGATGTACTACGTAGATTTGTTCAGATTAAGCATAAATGACTTATCTGTGCTGCTCAGCACTCTGTTATCTGTGTCAGCGCAGAGCCTGAAGCAGTAAGTTCTCTCCCCCTCCTTCCCATGTTTTACATTGCTACAAGGAAACGCCAAATAAGCCTCAAAGGAAACACCCTGTTCCCTCTGGCCTCAGCCTGTGTTTAAGTACAGAAGCCCCACACAGGTGGACAAGAGCCTGTACTGGTGAGACCCCCACCAATTCTGAAACTTGATTCCTGGGTTTCCTATCAAATGCTATCCAATGAGGGGCAAGACAAATGGGGCACCATTTATTTTCTTTATACAATAGAAATTTTGTAAGCTGCTGATCTGTAATGTAACTTCCTACAGTAAATGTCTTAATTTTTTCTAAATGGTCGTATTAACTGTTTCTGGTGCTCAGTCTCACTGTGCTAGTGAAACATGGAGCTGAACGGGACTCATACTACCATCTTTGAACAGAACAACAAAACATTCAAAACATGAGAAAGACCTGATACTTGCACAAGATTTCTCCGTCACCTAGAGGCACAGCTGTACTGAAAGCAGTTTGGTAGAAATAGTTGCTGCTGCGCCCTACTTGGGAAGCTTCCTCCCTTGTCTAGTGATTGCTGGCGGGTTTCCACAAAACACCTGCTACAGCTCTGTCCTGCCAGGCAGCAGCAGTTTCAGAAAAAACACAGGGATCTTTAAAGGAAAAAGGAGGAGGTCACCGTTCTCTACCTTTCACCACAGAATGTCTGCAAATAATCTAACAGTCATTCTGTGCACGCAAGAAGTGGAGCAAGTGAGAGGTCTACAAGAGGAAGAAAAAAACGGGGGAAGAAACTGTGCCACATTACTGGAGTTGCCTGCCTTGCTCTCTCAGTGAAGACAGGTTCTGGTTTTAGCTGTCCCACCTTTGCAACACCAGGCGATTGGCCTATGTAGGTAGTCACCTCCTTGTCCTCTCCTCAGAGGGTCTGTCCTCCTCTGCCCCACTGTGGAATATGGGAGCTCCAGCCCAGGGGTCCCCGAGTGCCCAGAATTCAGACGTGGTGGTGACTACATCACCGTTCCTCCTCTCTCCACACAAAGTTCTTGAAAACAGAGGTAGTTCATTGCAACATCTGCAAATACTTCACCATAGCACTTGTGCTCTGGTAGCTCTGACAGACAGCCCCAGCCACAGCTTTTCATCCCAACATACCCTTTGGTGTCCAGGCCCTGCGCTCAGGCCACCTCTGCCCTGGCAGAAGGCACCTGCCCAGCCTCCTGCAGGTTTAAGGAACCCAATACCATCTCCTCCATCCAGACAGGAAAACATGGATCAAGCACATGCTTCTCATCACAAACGTTCCCCATCTGCCCACATGTGCAGCTTAGTGGGAAGAAATCCCCTTCCAAAAGCAGGGAGCTTTTGGACTCAGCCTGTAGAGTTAAAAATTGTGACCAGAGTGGAAACTACTGTGGGTATTGCAGCTAAAAGCTGCCCACATCCAAGGCAGCATTCCCCGGTAGAGTCACGGCAGCCACTGTGGATGAGGTAGGCGCTTTGCATCTCCCAGGGAAAACCGCAGCTCTTTGGGTGTGAGGGCACTTTGCATACGTAAATGTCCTAACTTTTATCAGCAGAACAGATCCTGTACCAGCTTCACCTGAGAGCTTTGCGCGAGCCCAGGTCTGGTCTCTGTCATTCTACAGATGACCACGCGCACGAGCACCTTGGCCCCATGGCACACAAGCACTGGAGGCAACCACCACCCGCCCACTGACCTCTGCTGCCATACACATGACATAATGACGACAAATGGGGACACAACTACGTTTACTGTCTTAAAGTGAATTTAGTGCATGTGAAAGGTGCAGGAAATACAATTGCAACCATACACAATGTAAACTTTCCCTACGCGCTGTCCTATCGCCTACACCAAGACAAGAGATCCGCTCTTACCATCTCTTATTTTTTTAATCACTGCCAATTCTAACAGTACAGACTTTCCTCCTCTGTGAAAGGAACTAGATCAGCACTCATGTTGGCCAGATATCCCAGTATATATTTATTTACTATCAAGTCAAAACTGAGCGAGAGGTGTTCACCTTGAGTTTCCAGAGACTATTCCAGCTCCTGAGCTGTCCATCTGGACCCTGCTATTTGTTTTGAACACAGCACATGCAGTTTTAATTTCAAAATAAATTTTTAGATCATTCTGCAAGTGGAAAAACTTTAAAAAATTAGTGATTCGCTCCAGTAATTACTTTCATGCTCACAAAACTACTTACTGAGCTTTTAGGGGAAACAATTTGGTTTTTGAAAGAACCTGAAGTGCAAGAACAGTAGAAATAAGGTATCTAGTCCAGAAACAAATACCAACTAATCAAATTTCTTATATGAAGAGTTAGTAAAAAATAAATTACTTCATCTGAGAAGACAAGGTAATTTTCAGTATCTTGAAGAATTCAAGTTAATCTCAACTATCTATCCATAAAAGTGTGTTTCAATATCTGGCTGATACTTTTCATCCTCTCAGTGGCCACATACTCAGTTGGCTGCCTTAGCACTCATCACTGTCACATTAAGGAGAGGCAATGCGAGTTAATACAACAGCAACACTGAGATAAGTCATCACACTGATTCAAATTTCTGAAAATAGCTGTTGGTCATTTTCTGCAAAAGCATTCAGCAATGCAAAGACCCAGGTGTTACAGCCAGTTAATCAACTTTACCGTCGTTAGAAAGTATCAGTGACAGAGCAATGAGCTGTTTTTCAGATAAACAGGTCAGGAAATGCTACAGAAGCACCAGGCTCAGTTGCTGAATACAGAAGAAATTTTCTGCGTTGTATCAGAAAACTTTCCCTGTCCAAGCAGCATCACGAAACAGCTCCAGAAAGAGCAGTGCAGCCACAACAAAACTGCCCTAAAACCCACCATAGATATGCACCTCAAAAGGTCAGTCTCCCTAAAGGAGACCCCCAAATATTTCTGTGATTTGGGGCTTCAGTTTTGTCTGTTTGCTTTTGAAGAAGGGACACCTCGTAGTATACATTTTCCCAGTAATTTTCAACTTCTGACCGGTGGTACGTGTCTTCAGCAATGGATATGATTTTTAGGGCCTTCAGTGGTGATCCTCACCACAGGGTGGGTAAAACGGTCTCCTTTGGTTTTGGCAACAGCCTTTGAAGTGTGAGTATCCTGCAGTCCAAGGTAGTTATCATTTTTCTATCACATAATGGAAGTGAAAAGCAAACAAACTTGACACAAAAATGGAAAGACTCTGTCTCTGGTTTGTTCAGCTTTTGTTGCTAGAGAAAGCTACTAGTCTTCATCTTCAACTTCCCAGAACTCACCATCAATATGCATGGCTTGAAACAATCTGCAAGACAGCCAAGAATTTACATCAGGACGTAAAAAACCAGTAAAATATGTAAAAAAAACCCCAAAAACTCAATCCAAACATGAGAAAAAAATACAAAATCAGCAAGTTTCACAATTTTTTTCAGTATCATAAACCACTCCTACTGCAGTCCTCAAGGTCGATTAAAATAAGCCACTCTGTCAGCACTTCTACAGCACGTTATACCAGGAGGTTTTACAGTGCCTTACAAACATGATGAAATCTCTGAAAATATTAATAATCCAAAACGTATTAAAAGTTAGCTAGCGTGCTGCCATTCCCAGCTGGTCTTTACGCAGTATAGCAGCAGCAGCCGCATCTGCCTGCTCCCAACAGCTTACAATCTAATCGGACAATACGCTCCTGATTTTTTTGTTGTTGGTGTCACGTCCTTGTAAGTATAAATATTTGAGAGAAGAAACTGTGTCTTAAACTGTATAGCTACAAATTGCCAGGTAAGAATAATCTGGGAGAGACTGAAAGAAAAAATATAAAAATAAGTCATATGGCACTAGAAGAAATACGTGGAAATACATACCTATTAAAGCACGGGGAGGATGGATCATTGAAGTGCCTGTAGGGGTTCATCCTTGACAGGGAACCCATACAAATCCAGCAGAAATACTGCATGCAGCCAGTACACGTCATTTTGTTACAACCATCTAGTTTCTGGCAGGGGAAGGAAACAAGAAACAGCAATAACAAAATCTTACCATATCAGTCTTCAGGCCTGTCTCTATACGGTAACAGTCCTCAAAACCGCATCAACGAGTGAATACATTTTACCCCGACTCTATCATAACACTCGTATTTCTTCACTGTTCAAGAGAACTAGGAACTAGAATCACAGAATTGTAAATTGGTTATAATACTAGCAATAATGGAAATTAGTATTTTTCTGAAGCTAGTTTTATTTACTGGCTGTAGTTTGGAACAGCAGTAGCCTGAAACACATGGAAAACAAAGGGATTCACATGGATCCATATTCAACCTGGATCTTTTTAGTAGGGGAGGCTGAACAAAACCAGCTGCTGTAGTTACTCAAGTCCCGGAGCTCCACAAACATCACCTCCTTTTGTATGTAACACAGACAGAAATGGGAAGTTCTCTTACCATTCCCTAGAAATTTACCTTCCCTGGTGAACTTGGAGGCTACAAATAAATCTCTGTTCCAGCCTAAATACAGAACTGACTTAACAGTTTTAGTTTCTGTTGAGAGTTACTATGACTCTTCAGCCTCTCCCCTCCACACTTACCTCTATGTGAGTACCACAGCAAGGACACGACTTTGAGTTCTTTTCTAGCCATTCTTTGCTCTCCATCTCCTCAAGGGCTTTCTGAATCACTCGTTTGCCGTAGCGTTGTTCCAAAAATCTTTTACTTGCCTCATCTGCTTCTAAATATTCATTTCGCAAATCCATTAATTTCTCTGGGGAGCAAAACAAAAAAACACAAACAATAACCAAGAAAAACCCCAAAACAGTTTTTGTAATATATTATATAAAGAAGTCCAGCTAAACATAGAATCATAGAATGGTTTGGGTTGGAAGGGACCTTTAAAGGTCATCTAGTCCAACCCCCCTGCCATGAGCAGGGACATCTTCAACTAGATCAGGTTGCCCAGAGCCCTGTCCAGCCTGACCTTGAACAAGAGCATGAAGTATTCTCAAAGGAAACGAACATCATTAATTAAAAAGCAAGTAAAACATTAGAATACATACATTATAAAAGAGACCAGTCAATGAAATCAGAAAAAATCTACAATGTAAAATAAACTGAAAAATGGAAATATTTTTTCTGAACACACATTTAAGGAAACTTTGTCACATGATTTTGAGGCCAAACAGACAGAGGAGCATCCGCCTGATTCCAGTATCAACTCTGACAACAGAAAGTAGTGGATTCACAGGAGGAAGGGGTAAAAAAAGGCACACATAAAATTGTTCTTTCCCTGCTATGGCCTCTCAGAATTTGGCAATCAGCAGTTTAGGGACTTCCTGAGCTGTGGAGTGTCATCAAACGAATACTTTTTAATTGCCAGCAACAGACCTACTCCAAATAAATCTGCCTGATCTTTTAGAAAACTCACATGGTGATGAGTTTCCTGGCCTCATTTCTGACTTCCCATCTTTTTCACACAAGACTTAATAGTTTCTTGATCCATTTCTGAAGTACAGTGACTCACCCGCAGTAACTTTACACGGAGAGACCCCATGGTAAGTCATTTTACAGAGAGTACAAAAAGCATAGTTGCAACAGGAGCATATGCCCATGGTGCAACCTGGTTCTTGCATGACTGGTGTCTGACAGCCCGGGCGAGGGCAATACACTACATCCGCCATCAGGTCCAAGCTAGACTGCAGAAGCAGGCGGTCATAACGTGCAAACAGCTGCTCTCCAACCAACTCTTTAACCTAAACAAAGATCAAAGAAAGATTACATGCATTTGAAATTCTGAGCCTGCTAGCTTCAGCAAAAAACAGCAAGTCAATGGAAAAGTACCTACAGCTGGGATGAATCCACTTTATTTTCTCCAACAGGTCAAGAAATTACTCCTAGAATGCTATTTTAATAATAGTTAAATAATCAACTGAAAAGCATGCAGCGTCAAATGCAACGGGACATTAATTCAGGCCTCTGGCCAATGCCAGTACTAACAGAGCAGGCAAAATACGTGCCGTGTTTTAGCTCTGATGCCTCTGTGTGGCTCAGAGTATGAAAAAAACCCTTCCCCGGGTATATTCACAATGGTCACCATGAAAAGCCACAACTTGTCTTCTGTAATTATTGGGAAGTTAGCAGAACTCTACCATCACTGCTTGCACACTTCTATTACCTGGCCAGGAGTAGCAACAGAAGAACACTTCGGTTCTGGACAGTTGAGGCAGTGGACCTGACCATCCCTGATCTGTATTTCAAAGTAGTCCTTCAGGCATGCTTTGCAGTACACATGGCTGCACTCGGTGAAGTACATACATTCACTGCCCAGCTTCTCACAGAAGCAGATATTGCACAAGTACATCTTACTATTAAAGCACTTTCTCCTCTGAGCCTGATCAAAGTCCAAGATTTCCCTAATCAGACTCGACAACGATTCCACATCCTGTACAGCTCTCGCATCGATGATTTCTTCTTCAGCTGCGGCAGAGCCTGCTGCACCACCACAATCCTTCGCAGCGTCGAGAGGGACCAAAGGTGTCCTACTCTGCCCATTCCCTTGATGGCACATTTTCAGCTCATACGGGGAGGAAATATTCAGGTAACTCAGTGTTTCTTCCTTCAGAAACTGCATCCAGGCAAATAAGACCACACAGCCTCGATTCTCTTCCCATACGTTGTCCAAGTGTTTGCAAAGAGCGCTGAGCTAGAAAAGAAAACACAATTCCACATCTCAGTAAGTTCTGACAACTCTCCCATGGTCCTCCCTAGTGCATATTTATACCTGGACTTTAGTAAAGCCTTTGACACCATTTCCCACAGCA
>RSEF01000013.1:19114204-19134172 GCA_003993805.1 Himantopus leucocephalus
GTCCTCCCAGCAGAGGGGCTCCAGCCCTCGCAGCATCTCCCTGCCCCTCACACACCACCTCGGACGTGCCGGCAGCCCCGCACCCCCCGATCCCGCCGGGGCGGAGGGAGGCCTGGGCCGCACCGGGCGCTCCGCGGCCCACCCGCCGAGCGCTGCCGGCCCTGCGGCACAGTCCGGCCCGTTCCTCCGGCCCGTTCCTCCGCCCGGCCCTCAGCGCGGCCCGCCCCGCCCCGCCCCGCCTCACCGGTTACCTCAGCCGCGGGGCAGCGGTGCGGGCCCAGGGTCGGCGAGGCGGGGCCCGGCCCGGCCCCTCACGGCGCGGCGGAGGCGGGGAGCGGAGAGGAGGGGAAGGGAGCGGCAGCCGCCAGAAGGCCGAGGCGCCGTCCCGCCCCCGGCCCCGCCGCGCTCCCCGGCCGCCCCGCAGCGCCGCCGCCGGCCGGGAGGAACGGCAGCGCCCGGCCCCGGAGCCCCGCGGCCCGGTGGCGGCGTCGCAGGCCCGGGAAAGGCCGCCGCCCGCCCCTCCTCCGTGTTTATTAGCGCTGGTTCATTAACACGGGGCTGAATCGAGGCCTGCCGAGCACAGCCTCACCCCGTCAGCGAGAAACGCGTTAAAGCCTCGGCGCCCTCAAACCCCCCCCAGTAACGAAGGAGACCGCCCTCAGCTCTGCCCCGCCACCACCGGCCCTTTACGGCAATCAACAGCGGGAGAAGGCGATCCAGGAGAATCCAGTGCATTTATTTCTTGCAATATCTGAATGGGTGTTTCAGCTTTGGATTGTAACACATACAAATTAATGTTGGCAAGTTTAATGACAATCAGTACTAGAAGCACATCATTGTATAAAGCTCATAGAAAAAAAAAAGCGCCAAATCAATCAGGTCTTTCTTTTCCTGGGGGGCGGGGGGAAAAAAGAAAACAAAAAACAAGCATTCCAAATGAAGGCCTCGTGGAAGCAAGCATATCCCCTTCAGAAAGAGTTAGGAACAAGTCAGAATCAACTATCAGTGTAGGCAGCTGAAATACAAGTATTCATTCTTTCTACAAGCAGCTAATTTAACTAGAGACAAGTTTACACAGTCAAATCACCTGCAGAGTTTGCGAGGACCACGCTGCCACATCCAAGAGCAGAGTCAGTCTGAGCTGCAGGAGGGTACGGGGATGTGCGGGCAGCAGCTGAGCAATAAAGGTACTGCCGCTGCCCCCGCTGCTCTGCAAACCTGGTGTAACTATGAACTGCTCAAGGGCAAAGCAAAGTAAGTCTAGATTAGTGCACTAACACTAAAACCAGGGCTAGAGCCAGGTGAGCAAATGAAAGACCACTTCAGGCTCTAGCAGGAGCACTTCCTCTCCCCCACTATCTTCTTGCAGTCCTAGCATTAATGGGCACTTTATATTACATAAACACTGTTGCTGCAACCCACAAGGGAAAGCAAACAGTGTGCCAGGTTAGACTCCAGGTGTTGCTGTCTCACTAGTTTAAAATAAGATTGACTCACCATGGACATTAAAAATGGAGAATCAGCTCACGGCTGTCTCTGTAGGTCTAGTAAGCATACCAAAACTTCTAAATACAATAATTTTGTTTGAGTAGTTAGCTACCTAGCTGTTCTGACTTGATGCGTTGATCAAACCTCTTCAAGAGTTGTTAAGAGTGCTGTGGTATTGACTTGCTTCAATTTGTATTCAGAACATACAAAGTTGACAACTTAAAGCTTTATTGTAGTTTGCAATAATATAAACAAGTGCTGAAATTCAGTCAATGTCCATTTCGGGAAGCTTCTTCTCTGGGGCTGGGGGGGCCGCAGCAGCGCTCTGCTCAGCAGCCTGGGACCCGCTGGTGGCTTCTCCTGCACCTTCTACTGGTCCATTGGGCTCCGCTGGTTTCTGCTCCTCCTTTGGGAGTTCAACTTTGGGTTTTGGTTTTGTGACTATAGGATTACAAATACTTGTCAATTCCTAGAAAACAGAAATAAAACACTGTTAGAAACAACAGTTGTACTTTAACCTGTTGCTCAAATTAACTTTTGACACCACCAGACAAGCATTCAAGTTGACAGCTGATGTTCCCCAATACACGTTTAACAGATTAATTAATTCCCAGTCCCTGTCCTTCTATTAGAGACTTCTCACCTCAGAGTACAAACAACTAGACCAAGAAAACAGAAAGATTCACGGAAATTGAGTGAGTTACATAGTGAGACTTACTTTAGTTTTAGCTTGTATGTCTTTAGCTTTTATAACTGGGTCCAAAGTAAGACTCCTCTTGTTTTGAAGATTAAGTTTATTGTTCATCCACTCCATAGCTTCATTTGCACTCTTCTCCACTTTTGCTACATCGGCTTCATCTAGATGGTCATACTGTTCATCCTGAAACAGCCAAATTAGTAGTAGCATGTAAAAATATTTGTTTTGAACGTCTAAATTGCATGCTTATTTCTTCGAACTTTTAGCTTCAAAATACTAGAAAGACCATTTAGCCACAAGGCATTCTAGTTAGCACAGCAATTAAACTAATCACCCACAGCTTTGTGGCCAGAGAACTGAAGTTCTACTGCTGCTGGCATTTTCCCCTCCATGAGGAAATCAACACCTGATTTTAAAAAGACAGTCAGGTTTTCAAGCTAATATCCACTTCTGAAAATACAGTAAACATCCAGAACTCAGAAGCTAGCCAAGAGGTCGCACCAGCTTTTTGTTTGAAGGACCTTACTTAAAATTCAGACGAGATTTGTACCACTTCCTTGCATTTGCCAGAAATATGGAAATACCTTTGCTTTGAATGCATGAACAGTTTTCATGTACTGTTGAATTTGCTTCCCTAAGTCCTCAAATGCTTTTGGTCTTTCCTCCGATTCTTGAAACCTTGCCTGAATAGGTTGACCCAGAGTCTGAAACAAAGTACAACAGGTATCAAAAACCATGCAGTGTCACAATATGATCCTGCAAGATTTGACAGGGTACATCAACATTTCTGAACTCCTACAGAACTTTTAATTTTCCCTTCACTTACCGGAGTAACTGCGTCTCCCTCAACTCTGTATTGTTACAGGTCTATTGGAGATCTGCTCCTCACATACTTAGTTTGCTTATTAAGTAGTTTATTACCAGTGCTAATCTCTGAATTAGCAGACCGACAACAGCTGCCTGCTTGAACAAAGTTCTCTGGATTCAGTAAATTCCAATGAGAATGTAAGAACCACTTACCTTCAATTCTGTCAATTTATCAATGTAAATTTGTTTGGGTTGGTCTTCACCGTCTTCATAAAGCCAGTTTTCTGTATCTTCCAGCTTCAGTGTGAAGCTATTTCGATCCTGAAGCAATCCATACAAAATAGGTAGGTGAGATAATTGATTCTATTAGGTGGCAGATGGTATTAAGTGGTACTTGGAGCCTTTCTGGGTGGGTTACATTTTTAGAATGTAAAGAATTGTCTGAAAATCTTTATCCTATTTTAGTGAAAAATAAGAAACAAAGTACTCTTCAGTATGGTTTTGTGGTGGAGACCAGGCTTAAGGAAGAACTGTCTATGACACCCACTGTTCAGATCAATGTGAAAACCTGTATTTTTCCCTCCTTTTTTTTCCCCTTCACATTTTCATCATCACTATACGAACAAGTCTGAGAGGAGAATGGAACTTGTCTTTAGCAAAGGTGCTATGAACCTCACTTGACTTGTCCCCATTTTAGCTCTGAAGTAGGTACATAGGCTCTGCAGACACCTTGCTGGCCAGGCTCCATTATAATCAGTGGGGATCTAGTCAAGAGTTCAGAGTGATTCATCTCACTACTGTAGTCATCTAACTTACAATTATATTAATTACACACCAAGCTCCTTTAGTACATCAGGGAAAGCTAATTAATAATACTAAGAGAATTTTAGGCAACCTGTTCAGATACAGGTGCCCACGTTCAGTCAGACTACTCCCACCTACTATGTTCCCAGGTAGGGTTGTTCTTTGACTTTTTTTTTTTTTTAAGGTTAAACTACTCCTAAATATTGACAAAGAGCCAAAATAGAAAAGATTGCCTTAAAATGATTGTGCAAGTGCTCCTAGTCTGTTTCAGCCTGAAAACACGTTGCTCTGATAATATCTTAATTGCTGCAACTGTTTTCGAAAAGAACACATAATATATCCTGTGTACCACCTGCTTGTACTTGGGCCACATTTAGGAGGTTATCTTCACAGCCAGAAAGGTGAAAAGCTGTTTCTCCAAATTTTAAGTCTGAAAATACAGTCTAAGTAAACATAGTCTCTGATACAGATCAAAGGTAATTAAAATACAACTGTTCATTGTAACAAGATACATAAGAGGACAATCAAACTAGCAATACTTACATCTTCACTAACGAATTTCTCATAAACACCGCAGAGTTTGTCTCTCATATCATACACATATTCTTCCACCGCATTCTTGGCATCATTCCTCTCTTTCTCTAGCTTATCCTGCATTATCATTTTACCCTGTGAACAAGTTGTCAAATTAGTTGGCTAAAAAGCTAGTTACTTAACATTTATTGCCAGGATACTTTGTTAGCAGAGGTTTAAGTTTGACTAAAGATTTTGAAACACTGTGGTTTACAGAACTGCTCTAAACACAGCACATGAATAAGAACTCATTTCAGTTTTGGCGGGATATCCAATACTGTACAAAACAATCTTGCTCCTGTTGAGGAACCTTCACCCTGATGGTAGCAGCCATTGAGTACCTTGTATCTGCAGGTAATTTTGGAAGTAATCGCCCTGTGAACTAGCTTTCCTGCAGGACACCTCCTCAGTAAGAATTACAGCATTCAGTTAACAGGAATAATGTATTTTGGCTCCACGGTACACTGTTGCCCACCTCAAAAAATTGCATTTCATCTTTCCTTGATCATCCTTAACGCTTAACCACATTCAATAAACAGCAAGATTTCTGGAGATTAACTAGTGAAATTTTTAGCTTGGGTTAGAGTTTACCTCATTCTCAATGAATAAGTTCAGCATGTCTTTCCCTATCTGCCACACCAACTGATTCTCAATGGGAAGGTCCACTGTAGTAGTCTTTACTTTAGCCTTCTTGGCTTGAGGCGGTTGATCCACTTTCTTGTCTTTTGAGTCAGCCTGAGAAGTCTGCATTAAAGAAATACATTCAAAGTGAAAACAGCATCACCAGTCAGTTTGAGCTGAGTATTCAAGACTTATAGGAAAAGTATTACTGAGTTAGGATGTAGTTCTGATGTTGAAGTGCACTATCTGTCATTCTGACACTTCAGCTGCTAAAGAAGTCAGAGATAATTAATGCAACAACTGAACTTTACTGGGCACACTGACTACATTCATGGGGGTGATGGTGCTTACAGTAGAACACTTTTCTAGTATTTAAGTTATTGAAAACTAAATGATTATTTCTTCCATGAACAGGAGAGTTCACCCATTTTATCAGTACCAGGTCACTTGACAGGTTCTGCAATTATCCATGCCGTTTATGTACTTCTAAAGCTCTAATCACAATACAGGCTACCAATATATTTGAGTAAATGTTTAGCTTCCAGAGCCATGACAAAGGCAGCAGATATGCGCACACACTACATGTACTCAGGAATCTTCCAGAAGTAGCCTGTAAGAAAATAGAAGTCTCGGTGGTCATGTTACCTCCATTTCCTCAGACTCTGCCTTATTTTCAGGTTGAGCCTGCTGTTGTTCTTCAGCCTTTTGTTGCTCTTCCTGGTCTACTTGCATCTTCTGAAATTCATAAAGAGATCCAAATTGACATATTAAACAATGCATATGCAGATCGTTGCTTCAGTTCCTAAGCTGATCACTTCACTTATGCTCTTTAGGCAAAAAAAAAAAAACACCCAGAATGAAAACTGAAGTAGAGTCTCACGGCATAAGTTATAAACTTTTAGTCTTTGCTTAGGCAAGCAAAGCTTCATGATTAAGAATTTCATCTATACTTCACAGCCCTGGTTTCAAGAGATCTGTCACTGGCATAACACACTTCAATTACTACTTAATCACATCTTCATAATTTAGGTGCTGGGCGTGTCTGCTGAATCCTTACACAAGTCCTAGAACCTTCCCGGAACGTGGCCAATTGTGCTTCATCAGTTTTCTAAGTAGCTAAGAGCAAAGTAGTTTATTACCTCTTCGTCTTTTGCGTGCTGATCTGTTTCCATAGGCTCTTCATTCTCATCAGATTTATGAACCTCCACTAGAGATGCACTTGAAACACTGAAGATACCATGGATATTTACTCTAACTTTGACTTTCACTTTTGAACTGGATCCATCTGTTTGAGGCGTGACCTTCTGAACCAAGAAGTGAGCTAAACAATCCCAGAAAGAAAAGACATACTATCTGATTAACTTAATCACTGAATGTAGAGTAAAATCTGACTGTTGCCAACAAGAGATTACTGCCATGTGCTCAGAGGATATCAAATCCTGCTGACGTCAAACAACTCAGTTTTACTCAGCAATGCTGATACACGGCTACTAGAAGTTCTCTATGGTACAGCGTAAAAGCTGGTTTTAACTTGTAGCTTAGTAGAACTGCACAGCTCCGAATATGCCCCTTTTCAGGTTTGCTCCAACATTAGGATGCTCTATATTTAGCTTATTTGACCATAAACTTCATGTTACTCCACTCATTTTACTGTGGACCCATGGCTTTAGAAGCCTGTCCCTACAGCCTTGGTAGTAGGTTGCACTTTCCAGACTGTATAATTACACAGAAAGAAGTCCTGAAACATGCACAAGACTATTAATAAAGCTTAAAGATACAGAATAGTCTTAACCTATAGCAGGATCTGGGTAAGGCAACTCCTTGGGAGAGCTGTAGTATGCCTCAAGAGTGAAAGGTTCCTTTCTGTAGAACGTGAGGACCTTAGAAAATGGAGCTGCATGGTTCTTGGGAAAGACCTCACAGTCACTGTAAGAGAAAACACAGAGCATTTGTTCAGTATGTGCAAGAATTCATCTGATAAAGTTAAAAGTTTTCTAAATACTCTTATACCTTAAGGAAGAGCTTCTTTAAGAAGTGACAAAGTAGTCTCCTAACCTTTCAGGTTAAAATAAGTCCAAGAGCTATGTAGGAAGTGCTAAACTGCCACCCATTCTTGGTTTTCTTTTCTACTGCCATTAACTTCAGAAAAATTATCAAAACCTAAATTGGTTTATAGGCACTGTTGTAAAAGTGTTATTTACTCTAGTTGTCATCAGGTAGTCTTAAGTTGTATGTAATCATGCAAGAAGATTAAACATTGTTTCTTACCTTAAGCCTTCCTCTGCTGGTGAATTCCATCGTAAAGAAATAGGATACGGTATCAAATCTGTGATAGAAAATTCTCTCACTTTGAAAGCCGGGGATAAAATAGCACACTGAAAGAGCACAAGAGTCATATTACAAACAGTCAAACTTCAGGTAAACAGTAATTTCATTCAGCAAGTAGCTATTTACACTGCTTAATATGTAGATGAACTCTACGTTAAGGGAGACCAATACTGATGGGCTTGGGACCTGCATAATAAGCACTGGAAGCCCATATGTACCCTTCCTTTTCAGGAAGTTGTCACAACCTGTTCACTCTGAAAAACAGAATACACAAGTTTTAATTTAGGGCCATCAGGTTTGGTTTGCTGTAGTTAGGCTGCTGAATTGTTTTTAGTGCCAACATAAGAAATCAGAAAACCTCAGTTAAAGTTACTTTTTGGAGTGACATAGTACTAGGGTTTTTTGCATACTGTAACACAAAACTCCTAGGTCGATTCCCACATCTAGTTCATACCACTGATGGAACAGACCTCTAAGCACATATTAAACATTTGAAGAGAAATTAGGTGATCAGAGCAAAATTAAGGTGCATTCAAGAGATGGCAGCACTAGTAACTACAGAGTATTTACTACTGCTTAAGCCATTCAACAGTGACCGATTCCAGCTCAGGACACAGATTTCCATTAGCAAGAGCCTAACCTTTCATTTCAATCCATGTTATTAAGCAATTGCCATATCACAAGTTTAACAGTAGTGGTGTAAAAAAAAATTTTTCCCTTACTTAACCTAGGCCCCCAAAGGAGCCTGGAGGAGAAAGCATCATCATATGAACTTTATTAGACTACCAGTTTCCAGGCATAGCAGAAGCAGAGTACACGCTTCAGTGGATGGGTGTAGCTTGTTGAAGTGATCTGGCTTAAACAGCACAGAGGACTCACTTAAAGCTGCTATTCTCATTCTTCCAACTGCTTTCCTGAAGCTTATTTGAATCCATTCTATGATACACACGAAGTATCTTTATGTTACCTGTGGACTCTGGCTCAAGTATTTATGACTTCAATTGAAATACTCACAGCTAAAACAAACAGCACTTTTTACCTGCAGCGCACAACCTCGTGCAACAGCCTCATCTGCATTCAAAGTTGTACTGACTTCTTTGCCAAAAAATTTACTGATCTTCTCTTTTACAGCAGGGATTCTTGTGGTACCACCAACTATCTCTACTGCATAAATATCCTCCTTCTTTAACTCTAGAAAGGAGTTAAACATTAGTTTTTATAAATTAAGTGTTTCTGTTTTACATGAATATGCTGACATTGTGAACTAAAGAAGTTTTACTAGACCAACCATTATTTTAAGCTTGACCTCTAAGTACCGTGAATTTCAGATCTTAGCTTGTGTGAAAGAGTTTTAAAAAGCTTGTAACTGCTAAGTGAGAAATTGTTAGCTGTGCTAAATCCATCTGTCCAAGTTCTGTCAACACCCAAAAGGACGCTTGTATTATGGATCGCTTTTCTGTATGCGGAATACAGAATGCGCATACACTTACTGGCTTGCTCCAGCACACTGCGAAGGGGCGGTTCTACTCTTGCAAGGAGTCCATCACACATCTCTAAAAATTTGCTTCTGTTGGAAGAAGCCATAAATAAGGCTATAGCATTCCATATGCAAGTTAATACTGCAAATACAACAGGATGCCAAAATTGAAAGAGTGCCATTTTAACTACGCACTGCAGGGTTTTCTCTTCCCCAGTCCTAGTTTTATACTTACTTAGTATATTTCCCCCACACAAACTTGGTTCTAGTAGTCTAGGCACACCTGCAACATTCACAGCCCTTCCTCCTAACTCAAGGCCACTGACCCATCTCTAACATTACCAATTTGAGCAGCACCCCTGCACATGTTGCATTTCTCACCTCCCTCCAGTCCTAAGAACCAGTATTTTATACTAAGTTTCTTTCTTGACTGAAGCAACCTGAATGAAGGGCACTCTAAAGCTTACCTCTGCAAAAGTATAAACATTACCTGTTCATTGTTCCAGAGACATCGATGTCATTCATGAAGCATTCTATGTTCATTGGCAGATCAGAGGCATTAGCGCTCATCAGTTTTTTCAGTTTCTCACATTCCTGGTATAGCCTCAACAATGCACGAATCTTTGACTTTATGTCTAGTTTGTATTTCTTTCCGAATTCTTCACAAAAGTATTCAACTAACATCTCATCAAACTTCCTGCCTCCAAGTGTTGTATCAAATGATGTAGCAAGAACCTTAAAAAAATTGAACTCTTCAGTAATAGTACAATTTGTCATTACTTCAGTGAAACTGATTAGCAGTTAATGTCAATGCATTTGCTTGTTTCAAATATAGTCCAACTTTAAATCAAAGCAAGTATTACAACATCACTACAGAGGAAGAATTATACTGGTGCAGCCACAACAGAAAAAAAATCCAGTACAGTTCATTTTTATTCCTGCCTTTACCATCACCAGTGAGGAGCTGCTTTTGGTAAGCCTCATCTAGAAGTCTAACCTATCCCAAACAATAAAGCTTTGTCTCATACTCATCTTTCTGATTTCATGGACACTGCTGGCAACAATTAAGCTATTCTCTTATATTGCAGGGCAATCTAAGTAGCAATTGCATCACTAACATCTGATAGTTTATGTGGATTGCAACACATAGTTGCGCACATCCAAAAATTTTTTTTTTTTAAACCCTACCAAGTCTAATCCATTATTATCCTATGCCTTTTATAGCTGCTATTAGATACAGTATGTTCAAAATGCTGTTGGAGAAAGAACCACCGTTACCACAGACAAATTCTGGCAGATACACAAATTAGACCTCTTTGTGAATGGTAATTCTCAAAAGAATTGCAGTGCACACATACAGCAGTTACAAGCTCCAAGAGAAAAAAAATTTGCTATCTCAAATGCTAAAGAGCAGCCTTGGGCACCCAGCCTTCCTGTAATCAGGTGACAGCTTTTAAAAGAAATTTAGGAAGATGGAGCAAGGCTTAGCAACACAATCTGTTCAGTAACTTGTGCTGTAAGCAGACCATCAGAGTTTCCAACTCTGCTTAGCCACTGTCAGTTTGAATCATATCCCAGTTTAATATTTGATGCCTCATAAGGGTGGAACATACTTACACCAAGCTAAAAATAAAACATGAAGCGAATAAATGTTATTAACTCTTGCAAATAGGTGCTGATTTTTGATGAAGGAATTATCTGCAAAGAACATCTGTAGCCCACCCATCTCAGCTGATTCTACTTTTTCAATTTTTGTGAATTTTTTTTTTTAGGAATAGAAATAAGTATCACATTATTCTCAACACACCTTCAGACTAGGTTTGTTATCTACACTGTTTTAACTGCCTCGCTGTCCAGCTCTCCATTCTATACTCAAAAGCATCCCTTCAATACTTATATGGTTTCAAAGTTTAAAAGACCAGTCGGAGAGAAACACAAAGTAGGTTACATTTCCTCACAAGAGGAAACAGAACTACAACAAAACTGATGTTTTCAGAACTCTTGCCCTCTCTTCATTTCACTACTCCATGCTTTGAAATTTCTGTTTGTTTCTCTAGCTGATTAAGTTATTGGAACTGTAAAAATCCAGATTGTAACTGTAAGAGAGCCAACTAAGAAATGTTAGTATTTGCTGGAAAATAGTAATGCTTTGGCAACTTACACTTGGAAATACACTGTAACTTACTTAACTTCCATTTGCAGCTTAAAGTAGTTCAATAATGGTTTTACTCTTTTACATGAGCACCACAGTGAGTGTTAAACAAGTGTTTGTCACTTACACCATTCTAGGAAATCCTGTTTTAATGCTAGATCTCATGACTGAACTAGATTATATTTTGAAAGCAGCATCCAGTCAGATATGATAATTTCTGAATAAATAATTTAATCCAGGTTTTTTGTTCTTTGCCAAAGTCTGCTGATTAAGGCATGTTTGCTTCCTCCACATATCGCTCAAAAGCTCTCCAGTTCCCTGCCCTACTTTTAACTCCAGACAAAATCCAATTTTAAGAATGTGAGTTGAGCTGTCTGGATGTGCCTATGTAAAGGCAGGCAAGCTTGCCTGTCACAGGACATGTATGTACAATGAATATTACTACTGGTGATTAAAATGGATGCATAAGAGATTGTTTACTTTCAGTTTTCCTTTGTTGAATGCACAAACAGAAACTTGATATGCAGAATGTCCCATATCCACAAAAACAACATTCCGTGGCTTCTCTTCCAAGGCAGGCAGGTCTTGCTTATAGATTCCATATGCAAGGGCAACTACACAGAAAGAAGAGTCAAAGAGGACATTCAGTTTTGCAATTCCTCAAGAAATAAATGGTACATCAGTAAACAGCATGAGCATTTCATCTTACTTTTCAAGCTACAGAACTTTATTTTCTTGTTAAACAAAATTCCCAATGCTAAAGGAATATGGAAATTAAACATCATTAGTCCCTTCTAGTAGCAGCATTAAAACAGATATTCAAGAAATATCTTTATGCCTCTGTAAAGCAATGAAGAAAAACAGAGCAGAGCTTAATAAACTTTACAATCAACTAATCCATTTTAAGTTTACAAAACCAGTAGAAATTCCAAAGAGCATGGATCAGTGACAGATTAAAAGCCTTTTTATCTAATAAAACTACAATATTAAGGAAGAGAGAAAGGAAGGTATTACCTGCAGTTGTTTCATTTATTAGTCTCAGACAGTTGAGACCAGCAATCTGTGTAGCATCCATCACAGATCTCCTTTCCGCATCTGTGTAAAAACAAGGAACCTGCAAGAAAATCAGGCAGCTAATATTAACATTTAGAAAAGCCAGCTTCAGCAAACAGTGTCTACAAGTGCATATAGGGACTTGCTACAGAGAACAGCTGAGGTATCCTTCAAATTTAGTGTTCATTTCAGCTGCAATACAGAAAAAGCAAAGAAAACATTACATGAAGATAAAGTTACTTTTTGTGAACGTTTTTCCATTCCCTCTCACAAGCCACTCATTTTAGGAGGAAAAACACACAGACACAGGTATCAATTATTAATTATGCTGCTAATTAGCAGCAATTTAAGACATTTGACCATTAATGAAGCAAGTCTAGTTTTAGAGAAGAGATGAGAGTAAGATTCAGTTTTAAATAGAAAAGGCAAAGACCTGAATATTTAGGTTTAATGGGAAGTTCAATGCTATTACCATCAATCTCTTCAGTTGATGATACTAACCAAATATTTACTTGTTTATTATCACATACTTACGGAAACGACACAGTCAACTACAGGCTTCTTAAGCGCATTCTCAGCAGTCTCTTTTAGTTTGGTAAGAAGCATTCCTGTCACCTGTTCAATAGTAAAGTTTCTTTCTTCTTCCATATACATGGCCTTCAAATAAAAATTGTGTATATACATATTACACTACAGTTAAACCATGCGATACAAACATAAGGAACAGTCTTTCTGAAAAGCAAGCTTAAGTAGTAACACAGCTCTAAGCGACCTTCTCTGATAGCCTAAGCTTGTGCACACCAAGTGCAAGAAGGTAATACATAAGCATCGGAATGCACATTTAAGAATTCACATACACAAAGCTGCTCTGGACACAGGTGGGGTTTTTTTTGTTTGAATCCCAATTGCTAGACAATGGCTAGGATGCCTTCCTCCCTACTGTTTTGGTGTAAGTTAGTTATTGCTAAAATACAAATCAGAAGTTCAGTCATTGTTGAAAAAGACAGATTTTTACCATTGCACCTGAAGTACTAAGCTGACATTTTACACCCTTGCAGTATCCAGACAGCAGCTAAGTGAGTACACACTGGTCAAGTAGCTTGCCTTCCAAATTCACCACGGAGTGAAGGAAAAAAAAACACTGCTAACGCTGTTTGTGTGGGACTGGCTTTGCAAGGCAGAGAAATTGTCTAACTGTGTAAAATCAGGCTCACCTAACACCTGGAGAGACCATCCGCATTATTAGGTTTTTATTCCCTATTTAAGACTTTCCACTCACAAGAGAACAGAAGCTACTGCAAGCAGATTCAAATTAAAGAGATAAAAGGAAATTTTATCAGTTTCCTCCTCTGGTTCTTTTTCAAATATGCCAGACTTACCTTGATGCCAGTTGAGCCTGTTGGCAGCTGGACAAGTTCATACGCAAGGCTTGCTTTTTCAGCTTGAACAAAGGGATCTGAGAATGCACGACCATGAAATCTTTTAAAACTTTGTACTGTATTCTTTGCATTTGAAATAACCTAGAGGAAAAGAAATCTTTAATACAACATGTCAGGGGAACATCTGAATTTCAAACAGAAGACAGTTTTGTTCTCATGCTTCCCTCGCCAGAATATTTTTGTCACTTTTATCTTAATAGTATCACAGCAGTTGCTAGAAGTGAAGCAACTTCCCTCTGATTGCTCAGGTAACCTACAGGAATTTGAGATACAAGATAAAATGTATGCTAGAAAACGGCACCAAGATTCTAACAAAAATTGATTAAAATAGCATTCAATTTTCACAGTATATGTATAGGACAATTTAAAAGTGTTAGCAAAGTGTCCTTCCCCTTTACCTGTTTCCTACCACCCTACCTTTCTACTGCGTTGCAGCCAGTAATTTAGCAAGCATAACAAGCATGTTGATGTAAACTCCAGTTCAGGTTCATCACATGCATGTGACGGTCAACACAGATATTCTCACAAAACAGCTCAAGGACCTTGTCATGAAGCTTTAAAAAGTCAGGAGGGCCCCAAGAAGATACTGTCAGTTGATTTGACTGACGAAAGATAGATTGTCTTTTATTAATAGCAGATATCAGTGCAAACTGAGAACTGAAAAGTCATTTAGCTTGTTTTCATGTAGTGCAAGTAATTTGTTTAATTCTTTCACTTATATTAGAGCAAGACTCATACTGAAAAAACCACAGTAATTGACAAAGCAGACAAGCACCGTACCATATAACATTTACCTGCGATTCAGTTTCAGTCAAGTGTCTATTTCCTAAGTAACCTGGTTTTGATTTTCTGTGAGTTTAGTTTCTGCAGGACATACCTCATCTCTACCGGATCTCTGTATCAATGAATTTCTTTAAGCTAAGCAGACACTCAATTGCAGAAAAAACATCTGTATTTAGTTCTAGCACAGTTCTTCTGTTCTTGAATAACATGGTTGTGTCCAGTCATTTTTGTATTTTAGATAATGAATCTTCACACATCTCTAGGTATTTTAGGCTAAGAAAAACCAAGTGTTTGAATAGTCACTTCCTGTAGAGGACTTCAAAAAAAGAGTCATGTTTTATAGGGGTTTCACAGCAACACAAGATATGATACAGCAGGACCTAAATGTCAAGAGCAGGACAAATCAGCTTAACTTCTTCTTGGTCCTTAAATCATATTTACCTACCTACACTGATAGAAACTCAAAGTATGAGCAATAACACCTAAGATGGATACTTAGATTGTAATTCAGCCACAAAGAGTCAAGAAAGCTGTATGTATTTACACTTAATCATGTCACCTTTCTGCCAAAATCATACACTTAATGGAATTCTACAGAATGTAACCACATAATTAAAAGTTATTATAATGCACACGAACTGAAACAAGCTAAGGTAGGATGAAACACTACTGCTTAGCTTTAGAATTTACATTTGCAACCTAAAAAAAAAGTATATATATATTTATCAGAATTTCTTAAGAGGCAGAGATTTTTTTTTTCCTGTGCTTTGTTATGTACAACTATCAACCTTTAGATTTCTGTCCAAGATGACAAAGCAGCATTACATGCTGAACAGCTGAATTAAGCTCAGCTGTTCATTACAGTTATGGAGACACTAGAACACCAGCTCAGATACTTTTGTAATCTTCAGTGATAAAAAATACATTCTGTTAATCTGATGTCTGACTACTAAAGTTGCCTTTACCCAAACTACACGCTCACCTGGCTTTTAGCTGCAGCGCCAATTGAGCGATTCTTGGGTCCAAAGGCTATACATGATCTGTAATGAGAAGAAAGATTTCCAGTTAGTAAGTGATTGGTAGAATGGCACTGCATATCTTGTTGTTAAAAGGTGTTGACAGTATTAATTAGTTAAACAGTATTTGGTCCATAAAGAAAGTTGCTCACTCACTGCAATATATGCATGGAATGTTCTGTGAATTCTGGAAAGAAACAGGCACTCCAAGTTACAATAAACAGTAATGCTCCTCACTGCAGAACAGCACTAAAACCCAAACTTACTCATGCTATTTCAAGTTTTACATCTAGGTAATAACTGAGCAGACACTCTTTATCTCAATAGTTACCTGCATATCGAAGCCACTCAAAAGATAAGTCATTCACTAATAATACAGGAAACATTCAACTGTTCAGAAGAAGTACAGTAGGTAAATCAGATATTAAGAAAATCATTCCTATACATCTGTACCAAATGCTAACTAAGCTTTTCAGTTTTAATGCCAACCATTCAAGAGCAGGAAGACCAAAACTGCAGAGAAAGATTGGTGTTTATGGGTTTCATCTGTACTCACTGAAATGATGTAGATTATGGAAAGAAAACCCATACTTCACTATAAACTACTTTGCGATAGCTTGCAATTCTGGAAAAGACAGAATAAAAAATCCTCCCTTTCGGAGACATTCCTAGACCTATTAATCCTCTTGATTTACATATTTAAACTGTAGAAGCCCTAACAAAATTAAATCCAGCTCTCTAATCCAAGTTCCTCATACCACTGATGTAAAATTAGAGGGAGTAGAAAATCGCTATTAGTCAAGCAGATCTTTACTATTCACACAATATACTAACAGCACAATTAAGCTGCTCCCTATGCAGCAAGTCAAGAAACTGCTTTACAACAGGGTTATGCCATAGGGTTGCCACAAGAAACAAACTCAGCCTGAGGTTTAGAAATGGGCTTCCAAACAGCAACTGTCAAAAACAGAATTGAAGACCATAAACCAAATGCAGTTATATTACTCTATCTTCCTCCAATTTATTAATAACTTAACAAATGAAACAAGGCCCAACCTGAAGCATACATTGCACCAGAATTTACATTTCTAAATGAATCTGTTATTATTCGAAATAACTATTCAAGGAATTGGTTAACAAAAAAGTGAGGAAGTTCTGCGCTATGCAGACCCTAAGGCCTATATGAAGGGAATGGGAGCTGCAGAGCATAGAGCTAAAAATCTAACAAGCCTGGAGCAGGACGCTAGTTATTAATTTACTCTGGTCTCCAGAAAGAAATTAAGATATGAACATGAATTGTTGCTTTTGTCATGGACAAAAAACCCAAAACAGCTGTTTCACTGCTAAATTCACAAGCTATCAGCCCCCAGTCACCACAAATCCACTAATTTAGATTATAGAACTCTTTAAACCTGCCAGACTAAAACCTCAGGTAGAAGCCTGTCTCAACAGAAGGATACAGCACAGTAATCAGAAATACAAGCTTCTATATTGTATGCTGGGAATAAAACTGTTAAGTGCATATGTTCTTCTTAAACATGCTTGCCCCCTGCTTGGCTTTATAAGCAAGCAACCTCTTCCGAGCAGCTGGAGCTAGACAGACAGGACAGTTACACCCTGCTGCACTCCTTCCCTTTCTGCCCATCCCAACCTTCTCCTGAGTTAACCCCGGCTCCCAACCGAGCCCTGGGGAGCTACAGAGGGACTCAGCCCAGATTTAAGTTAAACTGGGAAGAGCAATGGAAGACATTTCAGCCAGTCTCATTCCCTTGATCAGTTCACCATAGCAACCAGGGTTAACTCATTAAATACAAATTATACAACCACCCAGTTTACTGGAAGTCGAATAACTAACCAGAGCATTTTAAGTAGAAACATAACATCACAGTGGAGGTCATCAGAGATCTAATGAAGCAACTTAGGCAGAGCTTTGAACTTCCTTAACACACCTGCAGGTATTACTTCACCCTTGCCCTCCCACTGGCTTTCACTTCCTTGGAAGACATCCCCAGTCCCCTGCCAGCACATCTCCTCTACCCTGAAAATCAGTGCTAGCTTCATAAGATCAGTTACAGCTACTTCACTTAATCCACATCCCTTCATCCTTATAGAGATAAGGAAACTACCTTAATTTTTTTCCCCTCTCATTTTTTTTTTTTACTAACTGTCTTGATCGCTTTTCCATTTTAAGAATACCATATTCAAAGACAAACGTGTTTTGCACTGCTTTTGGATATTCAAGTTCAAATTTCACAGGATTCCGAAAGAATCCAAGTACAGACCTGAAAACAGATTAAGTGAAAATATCTGTGCCACTGAACTAAGTACAATACATTCAGTAGGATTTACTTTACTAATACAAACGATTACAATAACATGTATCTGCTAATCCTTCCCAAAACTTGGATGCTATCACAGAAAACATAAACCGTATTTAACCCTGACGATGAACTGATTCCTGAGGAAGCCTGTCACAACACCTTGGACGACTCCCCCCAGAGCTCACTGTAAATAAATACTAAGCACTGACTTTTTGAATCAGGCTTTCTGTTTCCAAGACAGACACTTAAAAGTCATTAAGTATTTCTTTTAATAGATGTGTTTGCTTACGGAGTGGTTTTCTGCATTCCCTCAGAACAGTACTTGGAGATTAAGTCCTGTTAAAAACTCAACCACTTTCATTATGCTAATTTTTTTCCAATTTCACTTTCATAACTGAATTATTTCCTGAAAGATACATATATGTATTTTATATAGCTCATCTCCTTCAATACGTGAGATTTGCATTCATATCTCAAACGTATAAAAGCAGAACCTCAACTGCCTGAGGGTCAGATGCCTACAGCTATTAGAAGACTGCTCTGAAATGCATCATATTAAATATTTTCCCTACAACATCTAACCTTTAAACTTCTATATTATTGAGAATACTTAAGAGACTAGTCTTTACTCTAGCACATGTACCAAATTAAAAGTTTCCTTCTCCATTTATCCATTGTTTAGAGACAGTAGCAGGCAAACAGAGCTGAGGGACTGTCTAACGAGAAGCAAGGTCATTTTATGCCTCTGGTCTTTTTAAAGAGATATGAGGGAACTGAAAAAGAAAAACCAAGACAATGCAATTGACTCACCAAGACAGCTACTTATTTTAGTATCATCTTAAAATAAAGCTATACTATAACATATAGTAAGCTGTAGAAACACTTTTAAGACAGTTTTCCAAACAGACTCCCTCCAGGTCTGATGCACTGAAGTTCCTTTTATTTTGCACCTTTATTTTGCAATTCATTCTAAGAAGAGTTTTATCCCAGTCCTCCCTCTCCTTCTTCATAAGTTTATTATGAAAAATAAACAATGTACACTCTTGAGAAATGTGTTGGGAGGCTTATTTATATAAGCTCACTTAGAATATACGATAAACATCATAAAGCATAACATGCTTCAGGACCAAGCTCACCAGCAAATTCCACTGTTAGTTAGTCCCCCTCCCAGGAAAGNCAGCAAATTCCACTGTTAGTTAGTCCCCCTCCCAGGAAAGGGGATGTCTGACACTGTCTAGTCACATTTCAATTCCCCATCCCTGTAACTTGCCAATCTGGTGGCGAGATTCAAGTGGGAGCTTAAGAGACCCAATACTCAAAAGAAGTGCCAATTTTCTGCTGAACAAAGAAATACACGGACTGAAGGGGAGGCTGCTAAGAAGCTTTTCTAAGCTTTGACCCAACGGCAGGCCAAGGCGCTCGCACAGAGCTAAGCACCAGCTCAGCGTTCACCTCCACGGTCCGGCTGCACCGGGGGAAACAGGGCTTGTACTGCAGGAGAACAGACAGGTATGCTGTTAGATACATCGGAAATTAAGCTTTGTGATTTCCAGCACTGAAAGATGCGGTTCCTTTTTCTTACATTCACGGACCTTATCCTTTTAACCGTAACAGCAAAGCTCTGCCTCAGGGAGGACAAACTAGTCACACTACACAAAAAGGAACGGAGCAGAGAGGGTCACCCGGAACACCTCTCCATGTTTGCCGCATGATACCCGTTCTTTCTTCCAGCACTTACTGAAGCAGCCCACTTCCCCCGACCCCGGCTCGCTTCCCGCCCCCTCGCCGCCGCGGCAGGACGGGGCCCAACCGGCGCCTTCCCTGGGGCGGGAGGCCGCCGCCGCCTCAGCCGCTCTCCTCAGCCCGGCCCGCCCCGAGCCCCACTCACGGCGTGCTGCGGTCGCTGTACTCATTCGCGATGGTCTCGATACCGCCGGCGCGGGCCACGGCCACATAGCAGCTCTGGAAACCCAAATCGATGCCCACCACCGACATGGCTGCGACGGGAGGAAGGGGCAGAGACGGCGGAGGAGCGGCGGCTCGGCCCGTTTAAATGCGCGGCGGCGGCGGCGGGCGCTGCCTCCTCGGGGCGGGGGGACTTCTCGAAAGATCCCGTCGGGCCGCCGCTGAGGGAAGCGGGGTGGGGGGGGGTGGAGGGGAGCAACTCTCGCGAGACTGCCGCCGAGCGCCACCGCGCAGGCGCGGGACTACACACGCGGGGGCGAGCCTCGTTGTGGCCACGCCCCCTCAGCGGGAGGCTCCGCCCCCTGCCCCGCCCACCCGCGCGGTTGTCCTCGCTTACCCCTTTTCCTTCACAAAAAGTCCTTTTTCTTCGGAGATAAACACTTCCTGTTTGCTCTTAGGATAAGGCCAAGTGCAGGGTCCTGCACGGGGGTCGGGGCAATCCCC
>RSEF01000013.1:19134272-19171797 GCA_003993805.1 Himantopus leucocephalus
CAAACCAGTCTGTGATTCTATGATATTGTCATTTTGTGTCCTATCAGTTCAAGAGGACCACACTGGTGATTCTGCTTTGATGCTCCCAAAATTACAATGAAATTTTTTTCATCTTTTTGTATTTTAACAACCTTGAGTACTAAAAAAATTCGTGGATGCCTTCTTGATGATGTTTCGTAGCTAGGTAAAGGGTATATTGATAGCATCTGCATGNAGTGGACACCTTCATGATGATGTTTCATAGCTAGTTAAAGGGTATATTGATAGCATCTGCATGTCATTCATCTGTGCATCTGCCAACTTTCACAGCAATAAGTTGAAATGTCATTTGCTGTTTTTTCTCAGACCTCCTCTGCAACACCAAGCCGAAGGTGCACTGATAAAAACACCACATCTAAACCAGTCATATGCACTCACAGAAGTATTTAGTCCTCATTAAACCATTCTCCACATGGGAACTCTCAGGTAAAAACATGGGAGACCTCCATGGTTCAAACATGACCAGGCCGAGTGACCCAACCCGCGTTCTGATTGTTTCTGAATTACAGAAGAAAATCCAAGGCTGAGTTCAGAGTTCCATAATTTGAGGATGTGGTTAAAAGGCAGTGTGGTTCCAACTATGCCACCAATAAAATTTAGCATATGATTGCTTTATCTCCAGTGGGGTTTGCAGTATAGTTGGTGTCGAATCAACTCATGAAGTTTTAATATTAGTATACCTGCCTTCAGGGCTTGGGCCACCATCGCTGCAGTACGTATTTGTACAGCTACATCATGTCTGCCAGGGCAGCGTTTGGCCACCAAGTGCTTTGTGAGCGTGCTGGAGAAGAGTCCTTTTTGGGGATCGGGGATCCCCAAAAAGCTAACATTTAAAAAAAAAAAAAAATCCCCTCAAAGCTCCAGCAGGTTCGCTGGTCCCAGCGGTGGGGGGAGTGGGTTGAGGGTGGATGGGGCGGTGGACCGACTGCTCTGCTGTGCCCCCGGCGCAGTGCTGCTCCTCCAGCAGCGAGGGGGTGAGGGAGAGACCTGCTGAGGGGAGAGTTTTGGGAAAAAAGCACAAGGGATTGGGGGATTCATCCTAACACAAACCTAATTCTGACACTTATCTTACATTCATGACTGTTGTGAAACCTATTGTTTGGGAATGCTTTTAATTCTGAGATAAAACGTGCCTAAAATAGGGCAATGTAATGTGTTACAAACACACAAACGCGTTTCCAAATTCCCAGCCCTATATTTACATCGCTTCTCCTTGTTTTAATGATCCGGAAAACACATGGCAGAGAAATTCAATATTTAAAGCAGGAAGGACTCTTGCCCCAGAGGCTGTTGAGCAGCCTCAGCCCCGCGCGTTTGCCATTCCTGGCAGCGCCCTGAGTGACGCCGCTCTGGCAGCTGCCGGTGGGCTGGGAATTGCATCACGCTGCTAATGACAGAATAATAATGAAGTGTTTCACCTCGGACGTCCTTGAGTGTAGAGCGAGGTGCCAAGGAACGAATCCAGCCCGCTGCTCCACATGGAGAATATTGTACAGCACGTACCCCCGGCACAAAGAACAGCGAGAGAGAACATCGCCCGGGGTCCTCTTTTTTTCTTTTTTTTTCTTTTTTTTCACTTTCATTTTTAAAAGGAGAGACCCTGCCAGCGGAGTGGCCAGGGAGCCGAGAGCTGGCGTCAGAGGGGATCTGTGCCTGGAGCGGCCACCAGCCGCGTGGGGCTGCCGGCCCCGGGCTAGGACACGGGCTTGGGACCTCGCCAGGGACACTGCCCCGGGGACGGGAGGGCGGTGGGAGAGAGGGGCCCCGCCAACCCAAACTGCACATGCAACCCCCCGGCTGGGGGAAAAATAAAGAAATCAGCTCAAAACATGCGGTGTCGTGATGTCGTCGTCTGAAGTGGGACAGATGCCATGATTCTCCCCGCTCTCTTCTATTTTCTGAATGTTTTTTCTTGAAAAAAGTGAGGCTTCTGATGTACAAAACATGAAAAGACTGTAAGAAATATTTCCAAGAAATAATTAGGATTTGATGACAGCTGGAAGACACATAGCTTATCCTGAACTCTTGTAATATGCATTCTTTAATAAGGCTTTATCACTTCTTCCCTGGTAAAGACTGATTTGCAGCAGAGAGCGCGACTGTGAAATGAAACAGCAAAGTACCAGTTGGGGTAACTCAACTTACTGGATTTTAACTACGAGTTTGACAGCGCTTGATTTTGAAGGCATAACAAGTAGCTGACTCTATATATGGTGGTTTTTATTCTAGATATGCTTTTTTGGTATTTTTCCCTCCTCCTATAAATTCTGATGATTCCTGTTTGAAT
Organism: Himantopus leucocephalus; assembly: GCA_003993805.1. Lineage (NCBI taxonomy): Eukaryota > Metazoa > Chordata > Aves > Charadriiformes > Recurvirostridae > Himantopus > Himantopus leucocephalus. The sequence continues at coordinate 19,136,599 of RSEF01000013.1, forward strand.
CCAGACTGGCTGTTCCTTTTGCCAGAGATTTTTGACTTTCAGTATGTTATAAAAACGTAGTCATTGCTGAGGGCACTGAGAAACCCACAGAAAACTGCATGTCACCCAGCACCGCGGCATTTACTCTCTTCATTTACCGAATTAAGAGTAAAATTCAGTGAGTCGGGGTGTCAGTACGGTGAAGCGGGTTTCCAGCCTGAGCCGGGAAGAAGCCGTGGATGGGGACAGCGTTGGGTGCGGGGCTGTGGGCCGCCTCCCCGACAGTCCGGGCACCTCTCTCAGTGCCGCAGCGGGGAGCACCGCGGGCAGCGCGTGCGCTCTTCTGCTCCCGGAGGTTCCCCTTCCCCAGGGGTGTGCGTTCCACCAGCTATACGCAGCTGAGAAGCTTTGCGTTTGGAAAGGAATTGGAATAACAGAAGCCCTTTTGTCTTATCTGAATCCTATTTCCAATATAGATATGCGCACTGAGATCAGACCTTGGTCAACATTTCTAGCCTTCAGTGTGGCCGTGACCTTTCCAGGTGGGAGTTCAGAATAAACCAATGTTTGTTGTCTGCTAAACTTGTAACAGCCTGAAACAATTGCTATTAGAGAGAGACAATTACCCTCAGAGGAGCGATCTAAAGACAAACGATACTCAAAAGGTAAGTCTTCATTTCTTTACTGCTTATGTTAGCATGGAAAACAAACTGGGAAATAAATCCTGCCTATGCCAGTGTGGTGGGCAAAAGGCGTCGAGAAGGAAGGAGAAGACGTGAAAAGTGAGAGGGGGAAAAAAAGAGAAACAAAGAGTAGGAAGAAAAAACGTCTGGAATAATGGGCAGCCTGATCCGAAAGCACATTCTTCCGCGGCATTTCTGTCCATTCCCCAGTACAACGGTAAGGCACTGAAGAAAGAACAGACGCAAGTTTAGTTGCCTTTTATATCCTCTGTGGGTTTGATACCCTCCACCCACCGCACGGCAGGCCGCCGTCGGGGGATGTTTCCCGACACCGGGGAGGACACGGTGCCTGTGCCTCTCCTGCGGTGGCCCAGCCAACTGCCCCGTGGGCTCTGCCTCACCGGGCAAACAAAGACAAACTCTGAGAGCCAACACAGGGGCAGAAAACTTTGCTGCGAGTCTCTGCGGATGCTTGAGAAGCATGCCAAGAACATGCAGATTTGTTTCAAGTACCTTCAGAGCTGGGCTTTGCTTCGTGGTGTCCCAGAGATGTGTCCTCTGCTCGCGTGGGCGCTGAAGTCGTCACGCTGTTTAAGCCTTTCTGTGTGAAACTGTCCGTTAGCGTGTGACATTGAGTTACTGCTGGTCTGGAATTGCCAAGAACTCGTGAGTTTTGAGTTCAGTGGTTTTCAGCTTTTAATTAATAGAGGTATTTATTAAATTGTATTTTTAAAATTCTGGTATGGGATCTAATTATTCCAGAAGACCTGGACCATGAAAATCAAGAGTAAATAAACCTGACGTGCTGGAAATTATGGGGAGAAATCTGCATGTTCATCATTGCTTTCACAAGCTTTCTAGCACATTTTCAAACCGGATTTGCGGCACTGATACATTTGTTTTTAACGGAGATGTATGAGTAGAAGAAATGTCTCACTACATTAAGAAATATCAAGGCAAAATTCAGCTATGAGGTAGCATATCATCTTGCCACTTTAATTGAAGGAAGTAATTTCATTTCTTACATCAAGGCAGACTTTGTCTTCTTCCGAGCAAGTAACTTGCCTTTTTCTTATGCACTTAAATACATAATCCGTGAATTCTTATCAGACATAAATATTCCTTATTTGAACATACCGTGTTTGTCGTTTGGAATGTATTGTGTATGTTGTTACTTAGTTGCTTATCAGGTGATAAATAGCTGAATATTTTTTGTTCTCTTTTGTTATCACAATAATCAGTAATTTTATTTTAAATTAAGGGGAAAAACGCAGAGGAAGAATCATCAAAAAAGGGCTGTTGAAGATGCAGCTTGTCTCTTTTAAAATAGATGGCAACTATTCTGCGAACAAAATGTCTCAGAAATTCTTAGATTTTTGAAGATAATGTAAACAAAACAGCAAAAGCTTTAAAGCTTCATAATCACGTCATATGCTGAAGACTTTCAGAATTCAGTTATATATTTTATCAACTACTGCTATATATAAGAAAACACGAGTCAGAGAATGTGTTCGAAATGTAATGATAACGTGGCCTAAAACTCCCAGCTAATTTTTAAAGAAGGAATAGTTTGTTGTTGACACACTTGACACCGTTTCACTGCTCTGAGCTGCAAACGGGTCTTCTGTAGCGACAGGCATTACGAATGGCTAATCCCCAAAAACATGGGTATAAAGAAATGGGAAAAAGGCTGATGCACCTCTGTTAATTTGTGTGCTGTGGGTGGTTTCGTCGTCTTCAAAGTGTCCCCATCGTGCTTCCATGCAGCGGTTGACCTGGTCTGTGCCTTTGTCCTGAGCTCAGTCTGCAGCCTCCAGACTTTCCCCAGACCTCCTCCTCTGGGGAGCTTCGCCGGCGACTCCTGGCCTGGCAGATTAAGCATCCCCGCTTCTGTATTACCTGCGTGCGAAATAGATGGATGATTGCAGTGGAAGTGCTTACATTCTGCAAATCTGCCACCACAGCGTGTCTCAGCGTACGCCCCGTATCTTCAGACTCTGTTGACAGTGGCACGTCTTGCAATTCATTAATGCCGGCCAAAGACCCAAATGAATATGGGCTTAAAATACGTCCTAGCCGACATCCGTCACAGGCTATTCTTTGGGCTGCTGTAAATAGTCGTTGCATGTCATCTAACGTATGGTTCATAGTGCTATTTTGGGATATTCAAATACAAATGGGCTTTGCAATCTCCTCAGCTGAGGGGATCTGGAGTATCGTGTTGCCCCAAACTCTGATATGACTCATACCACATATAACACAGTTCCCAGAAAATCCTGCCTCTCCGTGCTACGGAAGGTTACTCGGGAGCCATTTTCACCACTGCAGTTACCGCAAGAATTTGCAGTGAAATAAATGTTGAAAAGATAAATTTCCCTCTTATTCTGGTTTCCATAGTTTTCCATCAAACTTGAAAGACAATTAGATTTCACGTGTTTACAGATTAAGCCGTCACAGCTACCGAGGTATCAGAGCTGGGTAATTGCCCACCAGGCAAAACCCAAAACAACCCACGGAAAAATGCCCAAAGAAACGTAACAGAAGCAAATAGAAAAAAGGAGGAAAAACGGATACAGGAAAAGCAATATTGGAAAGTAATGGGCACTATAGCAACAAACGTGTAAGTCTAAAGAATATACAAATGTTTCCCCAAACAATTATTTGCTCCTGGGTGCTGTGTATTACACATACATCATAATTGTATAATTAAGGCTAGTTCAGAGTTTTGCATATACTTCCTAACACTGGAAATTACTGCCTTGGGGCAGTCTGCCCGCGTCAATGGATTTTAAACGTGTACGATACTTCTCAGCGTGTTGGTCCATGAAATGCGGCAGCAAAATGCGAGAGGCTTTATTCGGAGAGGTCATAATTAAGGTGTCAGCTTCCCCACCGAATTCTGGAGGCCCTGAGCTGAGCTGCAGGTCCAGCAGACAGAATTTTTAACATATTGATAAAGTAGGGATGGTGGCGTATCATTTCAAAATATGAAACAGTGGCTATGTTAAAGCAAAATAAATTCTCAATGCTGCATGCAAGTGTACATCCCTCCACAGAATGTAAGGCTTTAGGAGACATATTTTAAAATTGTGACTAAGTTTTTTGATGTGACGTAAAATTAGGAGGCATTATCAATGAAAAACTGCAGGACCACAATGACTGCAGTAATAAGACTGGAATGAAATTCAGTGGTACAGAGATTAAGGTCATGCACACATGAACTAAGAGAAAAAAAAACCTGTTAGAAACTGGAAGCTCATCAGTAGGAAATAATGGCAGAGGAGAATGACTTGCATCTAACCTGGCTGGTCGGAGGATGGCTGCGGGTGGAAACTATCGTGGAAACATGAAGAAGAAAGTATCTTAAGATGCATGAGGTATCTCCAGCTGAGACAGGAAAGTGTCAGTGCTGTTTGTGTGTGCAATAATACTACACTTAATTGTTGTCACACACATTCATAAGCATTGAGGAGGCCCCCAGAAGGGACACTGTGATGGTCAGGGGAATGGACAGTGGGTATTACGGATGGAGACTGCCCTCGTATGCGTGAAATGAATACAGAAGGGGACAGAAGCACTGCTGTAAGCACAGTGGGGACAGCAATAAGTAATGAAACTAAAGAACAGCTGACATGAACGAACGGATAAACTGATCACCAATAAATTAATTCAGAAATCAGGGGGATGCTGGAGCATTTGGAGCCATCAAGATTTGGAAAGGCTGCTAAAGAGAGCTGGGAGGAAGAAAACAGACAGCTTTAAAGACGAATCAGCCTAAGTGTGTAGATGGGATTCTGTGAAAGGGTTCCCACGATAACTGGAAGTGGCAGCGGTACCCAGTGGGGAACTTTGCACTCTGTAATCCCAAAGCATGCGAATCCTAGAAGACTGAGGGTAGAGGCTACCATCACTCCTTGTCATGCCCTTCCCCACGGCACCTGCACTCATACTGGTGACAGATACGGGAATTCAGCCCCGTGAGCCCATCTCAGCTGGGCGAAGGGCCGTGGCTGGGCACCGGATGGGAGCTCAGCCCCTATTTTCCCCACCCAGTCTATCTACAAACCTCCTAAAAGTTCCAGTAGTTTCTGTGAGGTGCGCACACGTCTGGTGCGGGTGACAGCCTTCCCGGCTTGTCCCGTGCGGGTTCGGGCTGCCAGCCAGGCATGGGGGCTGTACCGTCCCGCGCCCGGCCGGCCGCCCCGAGCCCCTCCGCCTTCCACCGAGGCTCCTTTGTACGCTGCGGTCTGCTGGCTGGCTGCCCAGGAAAGGAAAACATCAGAATTTGGTCTAAATCAATTTAATACATTCCAGTGACCTATTTAATGATGTCAGCTTCCACAAACCGCACACACAAGTGACGTCCCCGCTACGTCGACGTGCTTTACGCTCCATCGGGAGACATTCAGGATCTGTTGACACACAGAGATCCTTCGCGTTCGCTGAAATGTGAACTGAGGATCTAAAAATAGGGCAGAGTTTTCTAGGCTGGAGCGGCGAACAGTCACCCAGGCGGCACTCGCCGAGGGTACAGTGAGAATAACACCTCCGTCCCATAGCAACGCCACACCAGTGCTACCCCCCTCAAAAAGGGGTGTCCTTCTCAACTTCACACATCATAAATTAAGTTCATTTACATGCCTTGTAATAATTTTTTACTTTTTATTTCAATGGGAACTGTGGTTGGGCATCTGTACAGATTACAGAGGTTTGGGGTACATTATCCCTTTCAATCTGTTTTTACAACAGCTGCCCAAATGAAGACTACTCTGATTTGAGGCTCAAAACGCTTCCTTCATGTGAACGTTAGCTACCATGTCTATCTTTTTTCTTTCCGCTTTCTGTACTGTTCTCCAGTTCCCTGTTTATACGGCGGATACCAAAGGAGTCTGGTATTTTGCAAGCCTGGAATTTTAATAGATAGAGCCAGGGTCTGCTCTTAGTTACCGATACAAATATTGAGTATCTGCATCGATTCTACTAGAACAGACCTACATCCCGACTGGCACTAATCTTATATATATCACAAATACTTTTCTTTTGTCAGATCTTGCATTACCTCTTAAGTAGTTGAAACACGTTTTGTGACTCTGCTAGGAGGCCCTTTTCACCATGCAAATATCATCTCATAATACGCTCAGCAATTTATACTGCAAGGAAAATACAGAAGAGGGAATGAGGGAGCCCATCTTGCTTGGGAGGTTACGAGACAGAGAAACATAACTGAGAGATTTTGAGGTTGGCTTTACTTCATGCCCAGGAAGAGATTCTCATATTTCTGCTTCTCAAAAGTGAGTCATCTGAAATATCAGGACAGATGGGATCTCACCTGGAGTTCCCAACCCTGATGTGCTAAAACACGCTGTGCCGAGGCCGGTTCACGGGAATCCACCAGACGGCACCACGCCAGAGAGCCATCATCGAAATGCAGTGTACAGGCAACGCTCTAGTGGGAAACAGGAGTTGTGCTCTTTATACGCCTTGTAAGAGGCCAGCGGGGTACCCCCAGCTCGGGGTTCACTGCAGCGAGTGCTCTTTCACTTGGCTGTTCTGGTTTTTTCCTTGTGATGAAGAGAAACATTGGGATTTTCTTCATTTTAGGTTGGCTGTTTTTTTAAGGAAGTCTCTGTAGGTAGAGACAGTATCTTCCATTAGGCCAACTGGTGTTTGGAAACACCCGAGCCAAATTTAAAAGCACTGGTTTGTGTACCCAAACACTCGAGCTTGTTTCCTCGGCAGAGCAGCAAAGTGACCTGGCCAGCTCTCATGTGTTACCTTAACGTACCGCCGTGTGTGAACATCCAGCTCCTGAAGGTACAGCCGAGTGGAGGCAGGAGATCCAAGACAGGGAGCAACTCAAACCTCCTGACTATATTCCTTATCATGGAGATTTTTTTTTCCAGCCTACATTTTTGCCTGAATAAGGATCTTCTGCATTTCTGTCTCTCACTTTTAGTTTTCTCTGATGATGAAGACGCTATCAGCTCTACCCACAGGAATTTGGTAGCCAGTGTGGGTTGTTTGTTTTGGTTGCTTTTTGTCTTGTTTTTTTTTTTTAAATAATTATTATTAATTCCATGTCCAATTTGAATTGTGCTTTAATTTGCAATGTTTTTCAGTACAGAATACATGATGTGACTCATTTCTCTTTGGATACGTTCTGCAGGAAAGCTAGGGGGAAAAAGTAAAATGCACATTTAAAAAATGCCAAGTGAGACCGTCTCTAGTGCTCCCAGTTTATCATTATTATCGTCCAGCTTTAGCACTGTCCGCTACTTAATTCCTTGTCATTTGGAAGACTGAGTTTTGGGTAACTGGCACTAGTAGCCAGCAGTCTTGGCAATAAAGTTTAACCATTTATTCATGGACTCAGTTCTTCCTAAGCCATGGAAAGAAAGCTCTGACAATGTTTTTCCAGTTTCACGTAGAGACCCATAACAAATAGTGTGACACCTTTGTTTCGTAAGCAGAGAAAAGTGCTGGAGACTGGAAGCATACTGAGAGAGGTCTCTGAGGAGCTGACACAAGGCAGCCCAGTGTTGGTGCCACCGAACCTTCAGTACTTTCCCCATTTTTTTCTCCTGTGTGGCCTGCGCACCACCTCCCTCTCCTGCCGAGAGAGGGGCACATTTTAGAAAGTAATTTCCCTGCCCAGCATATTCAGAAATAGGTTAATGACACTGCAACTTTAAATAGCACCTGAATGTGCAAAGGCAGGATTTATGGGCACAGTCAGTTCATTGAGCAGCAGCAGCAGCTCCCTGGAACCGTCCCCCCGGCAGCGGAGCCAGCGCTGTGCAATGACTCTGCACATTTAGTCTGGAGAGTCTTGGAGTCGCGTCCTCCGGTGTGCTCATCAGCCCCGCGGTGAGCGAAAGAATGGCTGTGAAACAGAGATTTCAGGCTGTAGGAACCTGCGGACTTTGAACTCACAAGAACACTTTCAAACTCCTCAGGTAGAAGGATTTTAAGTGGATTGTTCTAATAAAAGGTACATCTCTAAAGCCTCTGTGTAAAGAAAAGCCCACACGCCCCATGGAGGAATCTGGCATGTGATACCAGAAATCTTGCTATACTGGCAAATGTAGGGAACTCTCGTTCTGCTACATTAACATGAGGAGAGTTGCACGGGTGCTTGAAGCACCACAAGTTGTTAAGTAGAGTGCAGATATTGCTATCGGTGTGTAATTTACTCCCAGATTTTAAGTGATACTGAGGTCAAAAAGGGATCAGCAGATAGGAATGTATTATAAAACATGAATTATTATAAATAGCTGTTCTTAGCTATTTTGTATTTTTAAGAAAATTTCTTAGTCAATTCTAAAATAGGAAATTCTTCTGTCTGACTTTCTCCATTAAAAGTGAGATGCCAGACACCAAAATTCAAATATTGAGGCCAAACTCTGCTGTGTTTATAACGTACCAGGCATCACACATCAGAACTTAGCTAAGGTGCCAGATACGATCAATCACAGGTTATCGCGGAGCACCATCCAAAACAGAACAACGATTAGATACCACAAGAAGTGCCAGATAGAGAAGAAAACATGACGCATACACAAACAGCCACGAGCCTTAGAGGTTACAAGTACAGAGTTTGGAGACAGGAACTACCAGAATATTCTACAATTAGTCACATGGCAATTAATCCTGATGAGCTGGAGTCGTTTATGTCTAACAGAATCCCTCAGTATCTTACCTTCCCAGTGTGATATTTAATTGGTGCCATTGTACCCAGCAGATGTTGTTACCTTCCCTGTATAAATATGAGCTGACACACAGCAGGAAATTCTGGCTCTGTTATCTCCTGGCTGTGACTTGATTGTGCACCATTAGAGGTGAAACACCTTTATGCCATGTGCTTGCTAATTCAAGACCTGGGATACTCATCGCCTGAAAGCATCAGATTTTTATTGCTGTATTATATGTCACATATTTTATTTTTATACACCTATGAATTGCTTAAAATATAAACGTGTACAGCCATCTGTTCTCACTACTGTTACATCCTTATTTTTTCTCCCACAAATTCTGTTGCACTGTGTGCCCACCTTGTATCTTGTCTTGAGGTAAGTGTGAGCTTTTCTCAGCCAGGGCTGCCTTTTACCCTATTTCTACAGTTCCTCACACAGTAATGATCCAACTGGTACGGTTGGATTCTGCTGAACTTAAGAAAACACAGTATGTATCTTTCTTTTATATAATAAAAGAATACCACCGACTCACAAAAAGCACATTTTAAAGAGCTACATAGCTGATTCTGAGCTATTACAAATCTGTAACAGTTAATCCATTTCACTAAATGTAAACATCCAGTAGAATACCCATTTATTGCCCATCAATTGTCCCTGTGACAGGACAGTTCTGAATTAATTCTGAAAATAGTTGGATATAAAGTACTTCCGGGATACTAATAGCAGGAGTAATCACAATTCAGCATTAAAAAACATTTTCTTGAGGATTTTTGTCACAAAATTTAATATATGATTTTAAAACTGATCCCATGAGATCACAATGAGTTTTGATAAAGCCAATATACAAAGCCACATTCCTTGCTTCCCTGAATCCAGGATATTGGCTGTTCTTCTTGTGCCAGCTGGCAAAGGTTCCCAAGGGGCTGCCTGCCAGGTATGTGTCGTCAGAAAGCTCCAGCCGCTGCAGCTCTTCTTTCTGTCTCTAGACCTCTTCTCCCATGCCAGCGACTATAAGGAGATGATGTAGGAGCCAAAAATACTAGCTGCTGTTGGCATCGCTGGGAGACTACAGTCTCTTGGGCTGAATGGAGTAAAAGAAAGAATTTGCCTTACAATTCCTGGAGATGTCTGAACTATCTTTCCTTACAATCAAGTATAGAACACATTGGGTCAACACGAACATGACTTATCAGTATCCTCTGGCCATGTTTAATGGATTACTGAGCCATGATTATGCACTCATACCAGCAGGAGAATTAATCTTCTCAATTTTACTGAGATTTCTCTTTCTGTCAGTGCGGGGTATAAAAATCTGACCTGCTAAAAATTAATGTTAGTAAATGCTTTCAACTTTTTAAGGGCGATGAGTTGTTAGATTATTCCATTCTGAAACCTAGCTCTTCCTAACATTTTTTTTTGAGCCTTCATGTTATGACCAGGGAGCTATTATGCTTTCCAACTTGTCGCATAGCTAAAAGCTCTTGAGAAGCTGGAGCAGGCTACCTGCAGCTACGCTGAATTATTCCAGTGGACTAATGAAGGTGAAACTATCCCAATGTCACCCTGCGGTCAGGCCTGCTGGCTGGCTGAAGCTGCTCGGAGGTGGTGCCCTGTGGCAGGAGAGACCTGGATCAATAACACCCCCATTCCTCACCTCCTGTGCTCCCTTCTGCTGGCCGACATCAGCCATAAAGCCTCCAACAGTCACCACACACCGTCAGAGAGGGGTTGTCTCAGTTACAGTCCGTTCCACTGCTGGTTTCACGTATTTAAAACATATCCCTTCTAAGAAAAATCACAAGTTTTTAAATCAGAGGCAGGTAAGACGTTGACTGAAAGGAGAGGGAAGCAGCGGTTAGGCACTGACAGGGCGGGAGCCGGCGGAGAGGCAGAGGCGGCGGCCCGGGCCCGGCGAAGGGCTGCGAAGGGCCGGGCCGCGGAGGGCTCAGCGCCCTGAGGAGACACCGGGCGCCGCACCATGGCGACCCGAGCGCTGCGGGGCGAGCGGAGAGGCCGGCGCGGACCTGGCTGGGGCTGAGGCGGCAGGGACGGGGACTGCGGGCTGCCCTGGGCCGCCCGGCCGGGGGCCATGACAGACCCCACAGCGCGGCCCCGCCGGTGCCATGACAACGCGGGAGGAGGCGAGACGAGCCGGACAGCGCGGCCCTCCCGGCGCGTCCTCTCTGGCCGCAGGAGGATTTACTCTCTGTGGCCGCCGCTCCTTCCCCCAATGGGAGGAGGCGGCGGACGGCATGGCCCGGCATGCAGCGCGGCCCGCGCCTCACTTCCCGGCCGGGCCGCTAAGATGGCGACTCCCATGCACCGCCTCATCGCTCGGAGACAGGCGTGAGTGCGGCGGGCGGCCGGGCCGAGGCGGGGTCAGGGGGGTCCTGTAGGCGAGCCGGAGCGAGGGGAGGCCCGCCGGGCAGCGCGCTGAGGCAGCGGCTGGCGGGGAGGGGGCTGCGGAGGGGCGGCTGCGGCCTCCGGGGGAGCGGGACCGGGGCAGGGCCGGGGCGTCCCTCGCGGGTGGGGCTGTGGGCCCGAGGGCTTTCTGAGGGCACAGAGTCCTCTCCGCGACGGTGCTCTGCTTCCCAGGCAGGGTGCTGCTCGTCTGTAAAGAAACCGCCCCAAAATACGGCTCGCTTAGTGACATCGCTGCTGGGAAGTGATGAGAATGAAAGCGGGATTGTGGAGAAGCGTAGGAAGTCTTCAAAGTCTCGCTTTTGGTGTTAACGCTGGTTAGCAGGTTTTGGGAAAAGGCTCCCGTACAGATGTCAGCATGCCAGAGTTTTCAGTGAAGTGTGTGAGATCTTGTGATGCCGGCATTTACCCATCTGCATTGTAGACTCTAAACAGTCAGACCCAAAAATAAGTTCTAGGTTTATGTTATGATCTAGTTACAGAACTCTAAAAGAAGGGGAAAAAATGCCAAACAAGCGACCTTTATTCAGATACGGATATTGCATTCAAGTAATTCCCTCAATACTGAAGGGATCTGATTGCCAAACGCTGAAATGAGGAAAAGCCAACGTTTTTGCGTGTTTATGTTGAGTACAGCAAATGCCTGTGTTTCACTCTCATGTATTATATGTGTTGGCTTTTTTTTTTGTTTGTTGTTTTGGGATTTGTTGTTTGTTTGTTTTTCCTTCCTTAGAATAATTTATTTATTGCATCTCAATTTTTGAAGTGTCTTTGGGTTTTTTTTGTTTGATCATAAGAGTTGGACAGAATATGGATGACTCTCTACTTTTTTATTTTTCAGTGTAATTTCTTTCTTATTTTCCAATGAAAAGTAACTTGGGATTTCAAATTACTCATGGAATACTTGTTCTTTTAAGTTGCTATTTTATTACGAGCCAAGGACTGATTTTTTTACATTTCTTGTTATGTCTCAATGTGCCTAATGGGCATATGCTGAATTGTACATCTGCCAGCCTTTGCTTCTAGGTTGTGGTCGTTGATCCCTGTTAGAAGTTTACTTTGGTCTCATACTTTTCATTCGTGTTAAAACTTGTTAGTGCTGATACGATATTTATAGATGTATAGTTGTTGACCTATTTTGATCTGTTTTTCTGGTAATTACTTATATTGCTTTTAGGGCTTGATCTTACCATTTTAGCTTGCATAGAATTGTCTGCCCTGGTTATGTAAGTAGTACTAGAATCCTGGAAATATTGACACATTATTATTGCTTTAAACTTCCATTCTATTGCTGTGGAGACAGGTCTGGGCTAGTTTGAGATAGAAAAGCATTAACTCTTTTGGTTTTGTATGTTGATGAGGAGGGACTATCCTCATTCTGCTTATATGTAGCTCTTGTGACAGAGCCAGAAGTCCAAGGCAAGACAATGCAAACCATTCAAAGACGTTGGGGTTTTTCTTTTATTCATTACTAGATGTACTGCTTCGTGTTCAAGTCCGAGTTAATTTTGCAGTGTGGGTTGCAAGTTTAATTAGTTTCCTAGTGCTGATTTAAGTTAGTATTTCTAAGGCTATATTATGAAGCCAAGTACTCTTTGCATTGAAAAAGTGATGGATGTTCAGCACAAGATTCCCTTCAAGATACAGTAGAACTGTCACAGAAGGTGGTGGCTAGTGTTGAAAGAGAAGCAATTCGCACCTTGCCATGAAAAGCAACGCTCCTTTTGAGAGAAAAATGCTCGATAGTGGTCTGTCACTTTATGCTCCGAATACTAAGTGAACAGTCTAGGAACCTCCTCTTAGTTAAGCCAGGGCTGTTAATTTCAGGTAGTTAAGATGGGCTGGTCTTGAAAAATTAGTAATTTGGTGTTTGGAAAAAATGATAGAAGGTGGAAATAAGTTACAGTAGTTGCAGTGAACTGTACAGGAGCTACAAAGTCCTGATTTCAGTCCTGGCTGTAAAACTAACTTGTGATTCTGACCTTGAGTGAGTCACTTGACCGCTGTATAAGTTTCTTATTTGTAAAGGAGGAGGGTGTTTGAGAAGATAGCAAAACAGCTTTTGCAAAGCTTCTGAATAGTGGAGAAAGAGCTAGAATATGAAAATGAGTTTTCTCTCTTAACTGGCTTTTAAAAATTATCAAAGGATTTTACAGTGTGAAAACTGAAATGTGGATATAAAATGCTTGCTAAATACTTCAGGTATTTGGATGGTCCATTGCACAAAGTCAGCAAGAATCTGATTGGTCTTACGATAAACCTTCTGCCAGGCTTTAATGAATCTTATGAAAATGCAAATAAGCTACAGCTAGGAGCATCTCTGTTTTACTTCCTCAGAGTCCTAGGCTCTTTGTGAGAATTTGGCAGTTTGGTACTTGAGTGTTAAATTCTAGCATTTGGAAGTGAAGCTGCCTGCTTTTTGCTAACAGTGTTCTAGAACATAATTTCAGTTATTTATCTGAAGCAAGCTAGAACCATGTGCAATTATTGGATAGTTACAAATTGTATGCAGTGGCATCATTCCCAATAATTGTTGTACAATTATATTCTATAATGCTAAAAGCTGTGCCAATTAGGTTGATCAAAATGGGATTTTGGCAATAGGATTAATCTCTGTTCACTGACAGAGAATGGTCCCAGTAGCATTTTTCAAAACGTTTAAGCTATTTACAATATCTAAAGCGGGTGGGAAATTATGGAATCTCAAGAGTGGAGGAAGACTGCAAGGTAGGCTAACCAGCAGCTAGTATAAAATTAAAAGTGAAATTCAGGTGCAGCTGATGAGTGTGGTGACAGTTGATGTCAATCGTTCAGCATTTGCTACTTTAGCAGAAGGAGACTTAAGTTCAAGCTCTGGAATAGAGGAAAAGTGTCTCTTTGTTCTCTTTCATAAATAGTTGCTATGAGAATGTATTAATAAATGAAAATGTGTTTGCCTAAATTCTGTATGTATCTAATGTTACTGTTCTTGTCCTGATTTAAGATGTATAATGGCTAAAGCACCCATGAATGTCTGGTGTAATCATAACTACATACACTCTGAAGAATCTGTATGGTTAAAAAAAAATGTTTTTTCAATAGGTGGAACAGACTTGCAATCAGTCACTTAAGCAATTCTGCATTTTTCTAGGGAGGCAAACAAGCAGCATGTAAGATGTCAAAAATGTTTAGAGTTTGGACATTGGACATATGAATGTACAGGGAAGAGAAAATACCTGCATAGACCTTCGAGGACAGCTCAATTAGCAAAAATTCTTAAAGAAAAAGAAAAGCGACTATTACTGCAACAAAGGTAAGACTGGCAGAATGAAAATGGCTGGTTTATTAATTAAAAGATAGTTTTTTATGTGGGTGGAAAAGATGGTGTCCTAGACCTTTTTCTGTCATTGTTTCTTCCAGATGGTGTGATGCTTGCTTAATATTAGAGCCATTTTGTACGTTAGGGGAATATGTACACTCAGGTCCCATAAAATTAAAATGTTTTTCATTAACACCTGCTCATCTGAAATATACAATTAAAACTTTTTTGGCCTGTCTGAAACAAAAAAGGGCACTAAGCTGAAGTTAAAACAGTTGGAGCCTTTTTTTTGTAATGGAATGCTGTTTCCTGAATTCCTTGGTTACTTGCTTTCGTATGTTTGTGAGCTAGTACAAGCAGGTTGGTGTGAAAACAGTAAATGTATTTGGAAAAAAAAAAAAAGGCAATTCTCTCATTTCTGTTTAGGTTTGCAGTTAGACTGTGCAGTTAAAACCTGGTCTTCTGGGTATGACCTGACAGTGGATCTGTGCCTGCACAGCTCCTGTATATTGCTCGCTATGAGCTGTAACAGTCAGAACAGGTGAATGAGAGTTGAATTATCAGGTGTGTTTAACTCTCAAGCTTAAAGTAAAAACATCTCACTGAATTGCATAATTATTTCCCTTTTTGATGTTTGAGAAAGTGGAAGATACCTGCAGCTCAGAGTAAAATTCTGCATTTGTGTAACATGATTTCCTTTCCACTTTGCTCTGAGTAGACTTTAATGCTTCCCCCAAGTCTAATAATTGTTTTAACAAGCAACTCCAGATGACAAAGAGAAAAATAATGTAGCACTCTAGTTTTCCATGAAATTCCTGTCTATGAGGGTCTCTGTTCTGTCATTGCAACTCAAATTTAGTTATGTTAGCTGGAGAGTTGTTGCCTCAGCCCCACTGTGGGACAGTATCATTTACAGCCATTGCAGCTACAACTGTTGGATTTGGAAAAATACCCTGTGTCACTGCCACTTGCAGCTCAGTGCATTGGCTGTAGGTCATTAGTGCTGCCAGGATGTGAGTTACGGACGAGTGTTCACACCTTTTGCTCTGTTATCTTAATGGGGAAAGAAAATGGGTGGTAACCCCTGGCAGAGAGGTCTGATTTGACTTTGTCAGCTCTTTCAGCTGAGGCTGCGCTATGAATCAGTGCTGAAATACTGGCTTAAGTGGAAGCCCATTAGCTTGTGTTGAGTGACATAAATTGTTTGATTTTGAAATTAATTTAGATCCAATGAGTAATTCTGAAGAAATTGTAATCCCCTGGTATTGTAGATAAGAAATTGGGAGTGCTTAGGCTCTAAAACTTGCTCCCTTTGGAGACAGAGTTTGGAAGAGTTCTTCAAAGATTCAAGACTTCTAAGACTGACTTTAAGACTCAGATTATTCCCTTGTTCCTTTCCTGCCCTATCGCTGCTGGATTCTGCAGGTTAACGTTGGAGGATAGTGAACTGAGGGTGAAATAGCTTGTTGCCTAGCCGTTGCGCTGGAGTCCGTGTATGGGATAACTTTATATAGGAGTTACAGACCTGTCCGGTGTCTGTTATGGGTGGAGCTTTTTGAGCTGTAAGTCAACAGCCCACAGCGTGAGGGGTACATGATGTGAAAAGTCATCTCATAAAAGAAAGACGAGGTAATCCTTAGATGGGAACAGTTTTTAATCCTCGCTAAATTGGGCTGGATTCATACTGGTTATATGATCATAAGCTCTCTGAAGCTCCTTAACTGTGCCATGAGGCACCTGGTTCCTTAGGTGCCAATGTTACACTTTCAAGGATGAAGCTTATTCTTCGTGGAAAGAACAACTTCCTAGGACATGCTTTTAGTTTTTGCATAGCTTGCTTTGGAAGGTTATTTCTTGTCTGAAGAGAAGTTGGGTCTCCTACAGGTCTGCTTCAGAGTACTTGTATCATCATCTTTAAAAATGTAATAATGAATCATTAACCAGAAGGCAAACATAGTCTAATAAGGTTAATATTTACTTCTTGACAACCACATACAAGATTTTTCAGCATTAACTCATTTCAGCAGTTGTTCCAGGATCCTTCTGTTTGCCCAGCGTTGACTCCAGGAGTCTGATGGACATCATAGAGGTTTTTCTTACTGGTGCCAGTAAAGCCGGCTGCTTGCCCATCCTAGAGTAGGAGTTGGGAGGGGAGGAAAGGGGAGAAAATGCTTATTGAATAACTTAGTGATGTTACTGTGTTGAATCAAACCCAGGATGCCTGAGTCTTATTTATGGTTCTGAAGACAGTGTGGTGCCACAGGGAAGATGACCCAGTGTCTCAAATGAGATCTGTTTGATCTGCAGGGGGGTGATTGGCCCCTCCCGGTTGTGTGGTTCCCTCGAGTAGCGAACTCCTATACTTACCCATAGGTTAAACGCTAGAGGGAGGCATAGACCTGCGTGTGCCCCGGCAGTTGGGCTTACTCCCATGCTGAATCAGGTCCCTTCTGAAAGGTGCTTTGGGGTCTAATTCTGTTTACCCACTGTGGCTTCTCTTACCTGTGAAACACCTGGTTACCTATGGTAAGGGTATAAGGCCTTAATAATCTAAATATTAACAGCATTCAGCAATATAGGAGGGTTTATAATTTGGTTCAATATTTGAAGATCAATGAATCTTCCTCTTGCCCACAGGAGATCGTGGGGAGTGTGTAAAACTTTTCTGTGTAAATGTAATATTTTCATACCGTATATGTGAAAATGAAAAATTGAAAAATCTGTTTTGTTTTTTTTCTGACATACAAATGGCATTGAGTACTTCTATTGAAAAACAGTATAGTTAACACTTCTTGCTACCCTTTTCTGGAGTCTTTATCAGCACATATTGCTGTCTAATTTCTAAATTAAATATATTTGCAGTTTTTACCTTTATTTCTATGTATTTAAGATGACTTCCAGTAATAAGTTTCAGTTGAGGAGAAAGCATCCTGGTTCATGAAAGAATGTACAACTTCCTCATGTATCAGTGGCACATGAAGCATGCTGTAAGTATATGATGAGGGACTGCTTTAATCACACACATACATTCCACATTGAATTATGTGCTATATATCTGCAATGCATTGAGAAGAGTATTTGACTGGTACATTCGACTGCAAGAATTTTATTTTCTTTGAAAAAAAAAATATAAAAATCCAGAAGTGAAGACTGGTTTTTTAAAAAAAAAAAAAAAAATCCCTTAGTGTGTTGTTAAAAGAAACTTTCGTCTGTCTCATTTACCACTAAAACCTTCTCTGAGTGTATGGATACATGGGAATCTGAAAGACAAATAGCTGGAAAGCATCGGTATAAACAAACTGTTCTGTGTTTTTTTGTACTTGAAAGAAATGCATGGTGAAAGCTACAGACTAATTCAGTATTTTAACCATTGTTTCAATCAGTTCAATTATTGCTAAATATGGTTGTACAGAACTTTTCTTGTATTCTTTTCTCCTATGCCTTTCCCATCACAAAATGTTGTTGTCTGTATACTATGAAGAAAAGAGTAAAGAAGAGTAAAGCATACGTAACACAGAAAATTAAAGGTGAATTGCTGAATTTTTTTCTTTCCTGGTTTGTAGGTATTGCTGTTTCTCTGGCTTGAATAGTGACTGAAAGTATATGCCAAATCAACTTAGGGTGGTGCGGCGCTCTGCTCGGGGGATACCAGTATTCTAATATTAAACTCAGCTCCCCTGTGCTACTGTTTGATTAATGCAGTAAGAAAATTAAATAAAGTCATTGTTTTTTTTTCCCCCCCCTTAATTAGCGCTGGAGAAAGTACTGCTGAAAGGAAGACCAAGAAAAAAAGGTATGTGGGGAACGATAACAAATTGTGGAGCTGTTTCAATGTGTGATCTTGCACTGGGTATTGCAGCAGGCAATTTGGAAGGGGGGTGTGGGAAAGGTCAACACTGCAAATACAGTTTTGATTTTAGTGCTTTTAGCCTGTTACAGGCATTTGTATGACAGCCATTTGGAGAATTTTACTGCTTCCTGTCCAAAAACTGTAAACTCTTTGTCCTTTGCTGTTCTCCCTACTGATTGTCCTATCTCTATGTGATCTTGCTTTAATAATAAAAATCTTCCTATTTCTGCCTGAAAGTTCAAGTGTATTTTAAGCAATTGTGCAAGAACAGCATACTGTTTTCTAGCCTGTAATCACTCCACCTACCCATCTTGCTCTTCCTTTTGTTGTTTTCATTCCCTTCTGATAGCAGCTGTCTTTCTCTGAAGCTTTGTCTAGAGAATTAAATAAAGCATCTGAACACACACACCCCACCCCCCCCAAAAAAAACCCAACCCCAAAACCAAACAAAAAAGCCCTGATCCCAGACCAAAACAAAATTCGGGAAATAAACCTTCACGCACACACACCCCTGGTACTAATTTGAGCCAAGAACTCTTTCTCTTTTGACATTATTTCTACTTGACTTTGCAGTTATGTTTGCTTGGGAATTCACTTTGTCGTTATTAGCAAAACCCTTTCAGGAACAGCGAGAACCCTGGCTGGAATACTCCTGCTAATCATGTTATGAGTTTTACTTAAGGGCGATACCTGTACTGTAGTAGGCTCATTACCTCTTCATATTTAGTTGACTGTTCTGTCTCTGATCTTCCAAAAACAGTTTTTGGAAGATTTTTTTAAAGATTAGGCCTTGTTGTTTGTGTGGCAGTCATTAAATAAGCCACAGCAGTTTTTTAAAACATGCCTTTATTTTAGGCTATCATGTGGAATGTGGCTTTATTGGAATGCTTCTTGGTGAGTGTCTTCGTTCTAATATCAGAATATGTTTTATCAAAGTCTCCTTTCTCAGTAGTGTCCACTTATTCTTGGAGTTACTTAGGATTAGTGGGATCATAAATTAACTGATTTCTAAACGATGTAGTTCAGACCTCTTCCTGCCTCAGCTTTCTTGTGTGCTGCAGTCTTCTACTTTGGCATAATGTTTTTCAGAGTATTTGAGCTCTAAACCAATGCAAAAATGAAAAGAGCAAAAGAATTTATGGGGGAGGGGGTGATTTGGTCACTTTTTCCTTAAAACTTTAAAACTCTTCTATGTTTGAATTGTTACCCTGTTTTTATGCAAGCACCGAATCCATCAATATAAAATCCTTTCCAGATAGTTTGCTATTTATATTTTTATTATGATACAGGAAGAATTAAATGTGGAAAATCCAGCAAAGGGTTACCGTTGAATATATAAGTACCAGTTTGGTTTTTTTTTTAAAAAAAAAGTTAGGGTTCTGGCAGTAGTGAGCACTAACCTTTTACATAGTGTATGTTTGTTTTGATATAAACAGTAATAAGTAAGCTACAGGCTTAACCAGAAAAACAGGAACAGGCAAAACAGCTGTTGTACAATATTGTGACCTCAGGTGACACCGAGCTGTCTTCTCGGTGCATGTAGGCTTCAGCGTTCCCATACAGCATACTTTGGTTATTAACTGAAAGCCCGTTTTATGCTTGGATCACATATAAATCTACCTGTCTGAAGGGTGGAATCATGTCTTAATTAACTTGTTTCTTCAGGCATCCAGCTGTGGTTGTGCCTAAAATTGTAGATTTTATTTAAGTAGCATGTTTAAAATTACCTGGGGTTGTTAGATGATTGCAATAGAACTAGAAAGGACAAAAAGTTTCAGAGAAGGGTGATAGCATGTGTTATAAAATGCAGCATCGGGATTGTCACATTACCTAATTAGGACAAGGTGAAGTAGGTGAATTTTACTTGTTCCCATCTCCATCCTCCTCCTCTGACTACCAACAGGCCACATCTTGCATCACCTGAAAACAAGTATCTGCTTGTTTCTTCTCTCCTAGATCTAGCTATTGCTTTCCTCTAGGAGAAGCAGTATTAAGTGTTGCATTCTGATGTTTCTGTGAGTGGATTTCAGGTTATAACCTAAATATTGGAGGTCCGTGGACTGCTTCTGTAGACTCTGTGAAAGGTGATTAGGAAAAGGAAATTTAGTCAAAGTTACCATTCAGGTGATCCTCTGACTGATTCTTGCCCATATGAACGGGTCTGCACATCTAATGAAACTGTTTAGATTGAAACTACTGGTCCCTTTTTTTTTTGTTTTCCTCATCTTAAGACTAGTTTTTCACCAACAAGAAGTCTGTATTTAATCAGCCCTTATGGATTTATCTTTAATAAACGGCCATTGTGTCTGCATGCGCAGAGATAACAGATTACAGAGATGTTGTTATAAAAACTTCAGTGCTTTGTAGCTTAACACATGCATCCAGATTTGTCAGCTGACATGACCATGGCAGATACGATAGAAAAACATTACTCTTTCTCTAATAGCCTTAACGTAAGCATTTCCTGAGTTGTTATATTTAACCAAACCCTCTGATAAAAACTACTACATTTATTTTCTAATGGAAAGAAGACTCTGCATTATTACATCTAGCATGTTTGCATGCTGTTTGGTTGACTTGGTGGGAAGGGAGGTGAATTAGTAGCTTTATGCTTTGTTTGGAGAAAGATCTATGGGAGAATTTAATTGTACTTTCTTGGAATTCATACTGCCTTACTTAATCAGAGACCTTGATCTTGAGAACAACAGCCTCAGTAAGGGCTAAATATGGAAAAAATTGCGGAGGATACAGAAATCCACTTTGTTATGTTTGTAATTTTGTCTTTATCTTGGACTGTTTCCACCCTCCTCCACTCTGAAAACATAAGCATCCTGTAGTGGCAGGTAGTTCGGGTTCTTTTGCCAGGAGTAATCTAAGAACAATTTCCGTTGGGTACAATTCTGACACTTGTGAAATCACTGATGAAATTTCCACTGACTTTTACATTGCCAAAATTTTGCTCCTTATTGCAGCGGTATGATAGGGAACTGATCGCTGTTAATTTTTCCCCGAGGCTTTAGTAGTGCAGGACAATCATACCTCTCCTGCAGCCTTGTTCTTTTATTTAGCCAAGTCAGTAAAGACACTCATCATTACTATGAGCGATATCCTTGCCAGCTTTCAAAATTAACCTTTCTGTAGTCCTGATTTGGCTTACTTCATGTACATGGTGTCGCTCTGCCGTTGCTCAAATGGCCAAAATGCATTTGTTCAGAATTGGAGGGGGGTAGGGTTCTCTTAGGCTGTCAGGCCTGGAAATTTTCAGACCAAATAATTGATCTTTGGATTACAACACAGTATAAAGAAAGCTGTGTAATGCATGGTGTCTCTAGCAGGCCAGCTCTCATCCGTCTATTTGTTTTCTTTCAGATCTAAAAGTGTGACCAGTTCCAGCAGCAGTAGCAGTGCTAGCTCGGCTAGTGATTCCTCATCTGACAGTGAAGATTCTTCTACCTCTTCTTCTTCTGATGATAGTGACAGTGATGAGAGCTCCTCTACTTCCTCATCTTCTCCATCCTCGAGTAGCACTTCCTCTTCTTCAGAGTTCGAATCGGATTCTAGTTCCTCCAGCAGTAGCAGCAGCAGCAGCAGCACAGACAGTAGTTCTGATGATGAGCCACCAAAGAAAAAGAAGAAGAAATAGTTTGGTGCAGTGTAGAACTGTTGTTTAGTGAATGATAACACTCTTCAAAGATGTTTTGAGCACATGGTTGCCAAACAGTTTACCTGGTCAACATTTCTACTGCTAAAACTTTCTAAATGTTTTGCATAGTTGTTCATAGGACATGAAAGGTATTAAATGGCACGTGAGACTTACTGAAAGAGTATTTTTGTGGTTTATCCTTTTATGGAAAATTTTACTTTTTTAGTTCAAAAATCTATCATCAGATTTGTTTATATGAGCTAAGGTCCAGTAACCTGGATGTTTACATGCTGGAAAGCAAAAGCTTTTTGTTGCGGATCATGCTGTGCATCATATCCTACTACTCTGTTTATGACAGCTTCACTTACATTGAGAAAATCCTCTAAAGTATTAGAAGCAAAAGTTTTACCCTGCTGGCTGTAGAGCACTGTCATTGTTGAAATCGAATGCACAATGTTGCACACAGAGGGCCTTCCATCTCACCGTTGACAAATGTATTATATGCTGCTGAGCTTTTTTTCTGATGGCTTTTCCTGATGCTTCCAGGTTGAGTCTTAACTGCAACATAAAACTTTAAATAGTGTTCATTTGTTAATGATCAATATACTATGTGTACTGTACAGAGGCTTTAGTCTTTTCAACTCGCCTGTTTCCTTAGCTCATGTATTTGTCGTATTTTCTGAGACACGGAGTGTCTCTTGCAGCAGTGTCTGTGTAAGAAAGAGGAGCAGTGCACAGTGGAAGAATGATGAGTGATGCTGCTTAGGAGTTTCATCTTTGTGCCTTTTTTTGTAAATTAAATGTATCCTAGTGAGAGAAGGGCTTGAGTGGGTGTTTTTCAGAACTCCATTAGCTTTCCATACAGAATATGGTCAGTAAAACCAGAGAACTAGTAGTAACAAACAAAAATGGGCGCTATGTTCAAGGAGATAGGAAAAAGGCTATTTTCACTGGTTGCTCAGTAAGAAAAGGAGTCGCCTTTAAATAGAGGTCCCAAAGGAAAGCGTTTCCCTTTTGATATTTTTGCAAAAAATTGTCGTGTAATGCAAGATTACCAATCCGTTTTGTTGGGCATATGGTGACTGGCATTATAGTCTGCAGTATAATCAGTCCATTATTTTTATGTAACACTGTGTACGTGTCTGTGAAAATCTGGCATGGGACAAGCAAGCTACTGAAAAAAAAACCCCAACAAAAGCAAAATCCAAACATACTGCAGAACAAGTATTGCTGGTTGCAAATTGAAAGTTATTTGTTCTTTTGGTGGATTGAAGCAGGTGGCATTAGTATTTTAATTTGTGATGCAGTCTCCTAATTTTCTTATTGTTGGAGTGCCCTTTTTTTGGGGAGGGGGCATCACATGTGGAAGAATTCTTAAATATCTTGGTTTAGGTAAAATATAGTAACTAAACTATTTTTTATATTTTTATGGAAAAAGTAGTGTGTAGAATTACTTTTGAATAAACTGTGCTTATTTAAATGTTTGAAAATATGTATGTTGTGTGTTTTAGTCTGTAATCATCACTGTGTTTTACAGAACACTCTGCAGACTGTAAATAAAATTACCAGAAAATTGTTGAAGTCGTCTTGAGTGAATGTACCATTTAATGGGAAAAGTTAATAAATTATTAAACAGTAGTTGCTAAGTTCTTGCTTACTGCAAATCCAAATGTGAGTGATACCGTAGTAGTAAAGCGTGTGTGTGGAAGCCCACTGGAGTATCGAGGCTCGGCTGCCTCTGCCACCCTGTTAAGACCATCTTGTACGTGCGTTTCTTTAATGCTGCTGGCGTTTGTGTGTAGATGGTTTCGTCAGAAGTGTGTTGCTTCACACGAATATATTACTTCTCCCCATTAAGTTGTCTCTGCCAAGAAAAGAGAAGTTTAAGACTGTTAGACAGCTACTTAAGTACTAAAACTGGTCACCTTCGGGGGTTGGTCTCTTCCTACTTCTGTTCACGTTTGGTGTCTACAGTCAGACAAATCGGGTCCCTTCACAAAGACAGAAGGAGTTGCTTGTGTGTGGTGGGTTCGGTCAGCAGGAGTTAGGGTAAGGTAATATAATTACAGGTGATACCAAGGAGACCTTAATTTAACTTGTGGTCTGCTGTTGGCTCATGAGTGGAGATTCAGAGATCGCTTACTGCTTTCACTGCGTGTCTGCTCTGCCTGCTGCCAATTAAGCCCCAGACCAACCATAAGTCTCCCTGTACTCAGATTTACTTTTTTTTAAAATGTTTGATTTTGAAGGCATTATATTTCTTCAGGTTTTTTTTTAATTGCTCTTTCTGTTTAATTTGTCAGTATGTATCCTTGTTTTACAGAGTGAAACCCACCAGCCTGCCGAGAGCCTTGCCTGTTCATCTTTCACTAGATCACATCCTGATTTCTTACTGGATGCTTTGATTTAAACTTTTCAACAGAAAAGGTATTTCTCTAATTACTGTCTCCCAAAGCTCTAGGTTAGGTATGGAAGATCATTAATTATTTTTTTGTTTGTTTTAAAAAAAAGCACTAACTAGAAATTACTATCTTTATTAAGCAGTTACGTGAGACCTGTGTAGCTCTGAACAACCTCAATTTTAATCCTTCCAATTACAAGTAAAGCTGCCGTCGCTAATTGAAGGGAAGCAATTGATGCAGTCTAGTAGAAAAACAGCCTCGGGAAAAGGCATCGCCTTGCAAGGAGAAACACTGCAAACCAGTGGGAGAGCAGAAGAAGGGAGAGACAACCCGATCTTCTAGTCCAGGCCTTTATTAAATCAAACATCTGTCAGGCAGGAACAGGTTTTTGGGTGCCCTCAGTGAAATTGCATTATAAATTCTCTTGTGGATTGATGGATATATTTATTTTTTAGGGAGGGGTCCTTAATAAATAAGACTTGCTATCAAATGGATTTGATTTATAAAGAAACGATTCAACATACCTTAACCCCATGGGTTTAATTTGCTTTATGAAATTATATTTATCCGAGCTCTGCCTTTAACCAGACACTGGAAGACCAGCGGTGTCAGCAGCAGGTCTTCACAGCCTGATTTTGTTAATTGAGATGTGTAAAGATGGGGGGGGGGGGGATTAATAAAAAATGTAATAACAGANATGTAATAACAGAATATGTTTGACTTCTGAGACTGAGTATATCAAAAGTGTTGCTGGCAGAACATAATTTTAGAAACATCACTGAAACCCAGTGGAACTGGGTATTTTTATTATTTCCTGGTCCTTTCTGTTATTTACAGCGCAGTGTCACTTTCTCAGAGAAGCCGCCGGTGCCTTTCCCGCCCACCGGCCGGAGGGAAGCTGCAGCTGCATTTGGGTCTCAGGTGGGTTCGGGGTTCCAGTGCCATTTGATCGTGTTTTGGTCATATTTCGGTGTCTCAACAAACTTCAGCTTTAACTGCCAGTTAAAATAGTTCAGAACTGTTTTGAGATTGGCTATAAACTTAACACTGTTATTCTGTCTTTTTACAGCATTTTGGTACGAAGGGTCTCTGCAATCATAGTATCAGAGACTATGCTTTTAAAAGAAAGTTTAGATTCTGGAGTTTGTTACATTATGCAAAAAAAAAAAGAAAGGGTGGTTTTTTGCACCATTCTGCTGCACTTTAGTCGTGTATTTCAAACAAATAATAAAGTATTATTTTTAAAATGTTGAATCCAAAGTAGAACTATGTTCCAGTACATTTCAAAATCTGTTTATGTGGAAGTAGTAGGTTTTGTTTGCATTCAAAATGTATATATATAATATAGTTGTAGGTTTTTCAAAAGTAGCCTCTTACGGAGATTATTTTTAAAGCTAATTGCAGAAGTTTTGGTAACGTTGCCAGTGTAAGGGGGCTGTCGCTGTGGGATCTCCGAGCTGGGCTGCCTGGCTCTGCCCTGAGCCGCCTGCTTCCCTCCAAACCGGGAACCGCGGTGCTCGGCCGGCATGAAAAACTGCATTATCAGCCACAGCAGTAAGTCACAGAAGAGCGTGGGAGTGGTTGCGGAGCAGCTCTGCCAGTGCGGGGGCTGGCCTGGGGGTGCCGCAGTCGTTCTTTAGAAAATTCGGAAATAATTATTTAGAAAAATTAAATTCTGCTTCCGCGTGCCCCAGCGTTGCCCCAAATCTGGGTTCTTTACCCACTGCGAAAGCCAGTAACACCCAGAGCAGAGGTTTTTCCAATTTATTCCATTAACGCGCAGGAATGGGGTGCTCGTCCCAAAACGGGAGCACACCTTATTTCCAAAAGTCTCCACTTTTATATATTGATTAGTAAATATTCACACAATTAATACATGTTTGTTGTTATTCTAATGATTAGTCAAGATTTCTTCGCTTCCCATGTAAATTAGCGCGCACACTCTGTCGTCTTCTTCCATTGTTCTGAGTAGGTGGTCCCGTTTGGGCAGGAGGTCGATGAGTCGGTGGTCGCGATCTCCCGCCGCCGGAATTACCTTTTACCTACTTCTCCTCCGATCCGGGGCAGTTGCGGGTGGTTTTCTCGGTTTGCTGACCAGGGCCCACAGCTCATCACTCTCTCCCGCCAGGAATCCCCCGGCTTACCGACAGCGCCACGCCGCCGGCTGGCTGGTGCCTTAATTGGGTCGTAGCTAAATCGTGTCTGGTTACTGTTTCTCTATTTTAATATTAGGTAAATAATTACATAGCGTTGGGGCCGTACAGAGGACTCGAGCAGCAGCGCCTTTCCTCGGTTGCGTCGATTACATTTACATTCAATTTTCCTGGTTTATGTCAATTTTACTACACGAGCGCGCCCGAGACCCGCCGACGCGCGGGTAACGATCGGTGGGCACTTCGCGCCGCCTCTCACCGGAGTTAAACGCGGAGGTCCGTTCTGCGCCGCAATATTTAAATTTAAATATTCCCGAGCACGTGACCCCGCCTGCCGCCGCCAGGGGGCGGAGCGCGCGGCCGCCCTCTCCCCCGCCCTGTCACGTGACGCGGGCCGCGACACGCCCCCCTCCTCCCCTCACCGCCACACCCCCACCAGCGCTCGGCGGGGTCACGTGCTCGCGGAGTCCCCGTCGGCGGGTCACGTGAGCGGCGGCGGGGCTGCGGCGGCGCGGGGGCT
Source organism: Himantopus leucocephalus (assembly GCA_003993805.1). NCBI lineage: Eukaryota > Metazoa > Chordata > Aves > Charadriiformes > Recurvirostridae > Himantopus > Himantopus leucocephalus. The sequence continues at coordinate 19,163,242 of RSEF01000013.1, forward strand.
GCCGGGAAGCGCGAGTGCCCGGCTGCGGGCGGAGGGAGGGAGGGAGGCCGGAGCCGGGCGAGGGGCCGCGGGCTGCCCAGGCCGACGTCGCCGGCCCTCCCCGACCTCGCCTCGCCGCCAGCCCGGCCCGGTCCGGTCCCGCGATGGAGCGGCGGGACCCCTGGGGAGCCGCCGTCGCCGCCTCCCGCCAGTGAGCCGCTTCCCCCGCCCCCGGGCCTCGTCCCCCCGCCGGGGGCTGGGCCTGCCCCCGCGCTCCCCGGGCGGTCGGTGACTCGGCGGCGGCGCCCCCGCTCCCTTGGGCCTATTCGTCCCGCCCCCCCCTTCCCTCCCCGCCCGGCGGGCCGGTGGCGGCAGCCAGGAAATGGTCCGGGCCTAGCGGAGCGGCGAACGGAGGTGAGACGCGGCCGGGGGTGGGGAGGCGCCGGGGCCGGCCGCGGGGCAGGGGGGCCCGCCGCGGGGGCAGGTCCTCCCGTCGAGACCGGCACCCCCGCGCGGTCCCCGGGCAGGATCCCGGTAGAGGCCGCCGTCGGGCCCCGCTCTCTGCTCCCCGCTTCCCCGGCTGACTTCTGGGGGAGTTTCCCCGGCCCGGCTCTCCGCGCCGGCGGTACCTGCGCGGGGCCCGGTTCCCCCCCCCCGCCTCGCCGGGCTGCCGTTCCACGGCGCGTCTCTCCCGCTTCAAACCGCGGGACCGCCTCCGTGGCGAGTGACACGGCGAGAGGGGTTCCACAGCCGGCGGGACCGGCGGTGGCGGTGTCCGGGCGCCGCTCCCCCTCTAGTACTAGAGAGCGAAACCCGGGGTGGCCCCCACACCCCCCCCTTAGAACAGACATTTGGGGTGGTTCTGGGTGCTGGTGGGGCGATGCGGTCCCTTCTCTGGGCTGTTGGGTTTAATCCTGTTCCAGTAATTGACGTCAGGGCTTTGTTCCTTCCCCTCTGCTCTCTGCGTTTCAGGCCCTGAGCCGCTCTGGGGAGGGAGCGGGCGGGCGGGGGGCAGCGGGGGGCCCCGGGGAACGGCCCCGTGTAGGTGCTGCCGGAGGGGAGGGGAAGGGAGGCTCGGGGGGTTACCGACCCCCGGTCACATCCTCCGGGCGGGTGACCGGGTAGTCCTTACGTAAAGCCTCATCCCTGGTGAGGATTGTGTTATACTGTGTAATCAAAACAGCGATCACTTACCGTTTCTGGAGCCTGGGCTGACAAGTGCTTTCTTCTTTTTTTTCTTGCTTTTTACCTTTTTTTTTTTCCCCCCCAATGAACAGAACAAAGCAAGAAAGCGTTGAGAGGTGTAATATGGATATTAGTGCTTTTGGTTGCTGTGTCTTTCATTCACTCCTCAAAATGAGAAAGCGGTTAACTTCATTTTAGGGGAAAACGAAGAGTGCTTATACCCGTATCTGAAATATGGCCTGAAAAGCTGATGTTCTAATGAAAAGCGAGCTCTGCTTAGCAGGTGTGGGCCCCTCTGTTTCACAAGCCCATCTCCTCGGCTTATTACAGCCTCGTTTGATCATTTACTTATGAAGACTCTGACGGTTTTAAATGTTCACATGTTTCCACTGATGTCAGTCAGACCTCCCACTTGCCTCTGTGAGAGCTGAACAGGCACTTACTCAGCATCAGTAGTCTTTGAAATTAACTTGTTCTGCTCCAGTCTGTGCTTTTATTTGTCACCGTGTTGCCAGCTCCCTTCCAGTTACTGAACTTCCCATGGGTGTATTTGTAGTTCCTTACATTTCTTTAAAACTTTGGAATGCTCCTCTGGAGTCACTGGAACACAGTGCTTTGCAGCCCCGGGGGCGTTATTGCGAAATAGGGTCTGGTCAAGTGCTTTGGAGGAGTGGTTGTAGACTTGATTTGTCATTTTGTTATCTCCCATAATGAGAGAAACATTATTAAACTCATATGGCTAGTGTTGTGTTGTCCGCCTCAGCAAGGTGTGATGATATATACAGTCTTAGTCATGCAGATACTGCATATGGGTATTGTACTGGAGTTACACAATGGCTCGTAATAGTAATTGTGAAGTTCTTGTTGGTCCGTAACAACAAAGAAAATTTTACCCTTTGGCATTATTAATATCTTGGCATTATTCATGTACCAATGTTCATTTCTCTGACTTCCTTACCATGTATTTGCAGTTTTGTGCAAGTTCTCCTCTGTTGAACAGTTTTAACAGTCATGAAAGAAAACAGTAAATTTCAACTCTAGTCTCAAAAATGGTTTCAGGTCCCTAATATTTCCTTCAAACATCTCTGGACTTCTCATTTTGTTATTTTTCTCCTGTGTCTCAAACATTGAGAGAGTGAGACTGAGTGCCTGGGGTAGGTTTTTGTGCAAGAAGCGCACAGCAACCAAAAATAACAAAGTAGTTCATGTTTGTGTGTTTTGCATTCTTCCTGTTTATAATAATCTGAACTTGATAAAGCACGATAAAACTTCAGTGAAATATTCCTCATAGGTTGTCTTTTTAGTAAGCTGGAGTGTACGAATGCTTTTGCATGGTTATGGCTCAACTACTTAATGAGAAGCCACCTATTTTTATCTGCAATTGTCTTACACTTTGTGTTGTTCAGGTTTTGTAGATAAGTAGTTGCAGCAGAAATCTGTCCTGACTCTACAGTTGGCGGCTAATAAGTTGGCACGTATGCACTAGTTCCTTCTTCCTTTTCTAGCTTACAGCTGCTGGCAAGGATGTTCTGCTGCGCTTTGTTTTCCACCAAGGTTGCTCCTGGATGTCGGATGTGACTAAAGACATATATGACTTGTGCGTTACTGAGAGCCCAGTTCACAGCATCTCTTGAAGGAGACAGGGGGCTCTGTGGCCAAGTGATGGTGAAACTGCTGTCCTGTTGTCACCTCCCCGTATTTTGAGTGCTTATGAGAGTTACCATAACTGTTTCTGATGCCTCCCTTCCTTTCCTTCCTGCTTATCCTCGTTTTGTGAGTTTTTTAATCATTACTGCTCTTCCTCTTTGCTCCAGATCAGCAGAAATCTACAATGGTGAGGGTAGAAATATTAACCGGTGATACCCGTGTCTGAGGCTGAATCTTGAGAGTTTAGACATGAAACCAGCACCCGTCCGATAGGCAGATTTTGCCTGTGTTAGGCATGTGGAAAGAGTGTGAGCATCTTTCAAGAGGCTGCCTCGATGTGTATGTAGAGCTGGGAGGAAAGTTAGTCGCACAGTGTCGTATTTGGGGTCTGCCTGTCTGAGCATGTGAGAATAGTCTTGAGAGTTTAGTGACTTTGAGGTTTCTTTTCTGCTGCAGTAATTGTTCTCGGCCACATAATTTCAGATTGTTACTCACGTGTGGTTTGTTCTACTGGCATGTTTCCTTTCTCTCATGTTACTCTAGTCTCACAGTTACCTTCAACTGAAACTAAGAAATAACTAAACTTGAGTCCACGTGTCTTGTCACTCGATTTTAACGTCTGTTGTGGAGTTTGTATCAAGAACAAAGCGATGTTGATGTCACCTTTGCTAAGCAGTAAGAAAAGAACGCCGCAAATTGCGGGGAGATGGAGAGGCCGTAGGATGAAGAGGGACTGTCTGGAAATGAGTCAGGAAACTTTTAACAGATTACATTTAGATAGCGGAGGGTTAGAGATACGTAAAATATATCACTAACTGTGTTAAAGTAAGAAATCAGGTTCATAGAATTGCAAAACTAAAGATGAAAGAACTCATCTGGCAAATATTCTTCTCTTGCAGGATTGTTCCTTCTCCGCAGTTACTAATGACTAACAGGATGCTCTCCAGCTCGTGAAATGACGGGGGTTCTGTCACTGCTTAGGAAATGCAGCTGCACAGGCTCGTGCTCCTTCCTCTCCTAAAGCTTTTCTCCTAAGTTTAGTCAGCCTGAATTTTTAAAGTAGTACTGTTGTCTGACTCTATATTTTTCTCTTACTGGAATCCAGATTTATTCTTTTTAGGTACTTGAACTAGATGTACATATTCCTGTTGAATTAAGGTTTCCCGTTTCGAATGACTGCATGGGTGCTCTCTGAAATGAAGATCTGATGATGGTGTAGAGGTGCCTGGCGCAGCGCGTAGCTGCCGCGTCGCAGGGCTTGCTTCCTTGTCTGGTTCTGTGCCAGCTTCGTACGTGCCGTCCAAAATTCCATTTTCCCCGTAGCTGTGATATTGTTTGCCTCATGCTCTCATGTCTAATTTGGTGTCTGCCATCTCCCCAGGCTCTCAAATTCTTAACTGCTTTCCAAGTTTCTTTCTCCAACTTTGTGTTTCGAACCTCTTTTTTGCCCTAATGTAGTGAACTATATTTTCTCCCCAAGTGCATTAACTTGTAGCTCTTCAAGTTGTCATGTCTCTTGTTCTTACTTGATTCATTAATTCTTGCTGATGAATGTAAACCCCAGTTTATTAACTGGCGGTAGAGCCAGGTACCGACAGGAAAAAAAGAAAAAAAAAATTCTCCTTGTGCTCAGTACTGTACAAACATTGAATAAGAGGAGTTCTTGCCCTGAAGTCTTGAACTAATTTTCTTCTGTTAACAGCTCATTAGGAAAGGTTTTCCTGCACTTCTTTCTGCTGAGCTATGGGACCCAGTCCCAACACCACCTCGCCAACCAACTCGTAGCCCCTTTGTATTGATCGCTCTTTATTACAGTTCATCTTCAGTTTTATTCATGTCATGACATTTATTGGTAATTTACTTTTCATGTTTTATAATTAAATATAGAGTGTACTTTTACTTGTATTGTAGTCCTGTCATGATCATGTTTTTCAGGACAGACTGTTTTGTCATTCCAAATGTCTCCCCAAGGGTAGGTGTACTCCTCCGCAGCCTCACAGCAGTCCCTTGCTCTTTATTCCCAGTACCACATCGGGGGCATAAAGAGGAGACTTAGCAGACAACAGGCCGGAGCAATGGTGCGCTTCCCTTCAGCGTTAGCACTGGCTTTACTTCCCTACAAAGGTTTGATGTTTCCCCCTTTAGCTGTAGTTTCCAAGAGTAGCTTTAAGCTGCTTGTCTTTTGGACTGGACTCAAAACTTTCCTCGGCTTTTAAGTTCAGTGGCGTATATTCACGGAGGGGCAGAAGGGAGCCCTGGAGACGCGTGTGCCCCTTCTGAAGCTCTCGAGGGTGGCTGTGCTGGGGCTGGGAAGGGTGTCGGAGAATGTCTCAAACCAAAGTGGATCCCTAAACTTGGTGCTTTTAAAACTCTTAACTTTTACTGTATGCGGCCTTAAAATGAGAAGACACTCGCGTTTTGCTATGCTGTAACTTTGTAGTCTCCTGGAAGCGGAGGTGAGTGCTTGGTATCTCACTATAGTTGGATCATACATCATTTTATTTACATACATTTTCCAATTTTAAGGGAAAAATAATAGTATGTTTAATTTTTAGAACCAAACATTGGGAAAATAGTGTTTCTAACCAGTGACCAGTTCAAAAGTACTCTTCAGACAGGAAAAATTGTTTATACTTGTCCTTAGCTGAGATTCTAAGATTTCACCAAGGTAAATTGCTCCCTATTAGTTACTTTCCTCAACAGTTTTGGTTCCTGCTGGAATTTCACGCCATTGAACAGTCTCTCTTTCCTACTTTTTCACTCAAGTGTAGCAGGTTCATGTGGATCTTTACTTGGAGAGTTGAATCGCAATCTGTGATCAGGCAGCGATGTGAGAGGTGGAAGCGTGTTTCAAGTACGGAAACCAAATAAATATGAGGAGAACAGAGCAGATGTTTTGTTGCTCTTCTGGCTGCGTATAGATACCGAGGTAGTAGGCACCTACCCATAGATAGACACGTACTCATAGATAAATGTACAGCCACCCTGAAGCCATATAAGGCAATGTTAGTGTAACTGGTCCTCCAGCATCAGAAAATCTGGAAAGAAGTTGTGATAGCTTTATTTACCCTCGCAGACAGTTATATTCGCTGCTCTTTTTTCCTTTTGGGCTTTAGGGCTGTGTAGAAAAGTCACAAATGTAGAATGCGCTTTCCTTAGTGTTAGTGTGATCCTGTTGCAAATGTCTGTTTTTAAATGAATATTTAATGGTGTTGGTTGTCTGCAATATTTTTATATAAATTATACTTCAAAATACTAAACGTGGACTTCTATATACGTCCTCATCTATGCCAATATTACTATAAAAGCTCAATAGCTGATCATAACTGTACACCTTTGTACATTCATATGTTGTTTTTTTTTGTTTCTGCATTTAATTTAATTTCCAAAAGACGTTAAAGAGATTTCAGCGATGGAAGTGCTTAAATGGTTTTAATCAGGCTTTGATGTGCACAAATCATTAAAGCAAGTAGGATGAGGAGATAAGAGTCCACGGTTCTCTTTGTATAGTTTGGCTGCAGAGCAACTAAGGGAGTATTTTTCCTATAGGGGAGGGTTAAAGCAAACCAAAAAAAGCCACATCAAAATGGGAATTTAGCTTTTGTGTGATGTTGTGTATTTTGTGGGCAGAGGAGTAACCAGAGTTTCTGGGGAAAAAAAAAATAATCAGAAATGTGCCAATCATTTTGCAGTGTTCCATTACTATTAGCATAAGCATTTCCTTATTTAAAGATAATTAAAAAATTGCTTGGTTAAAGTCCAAATCTGAAAAATTGAGCTATTAAGATGAAAATTTCAGAAAAACTGAATACGGAAAAATGCGTTAAAGGACTTAATGGAGGAAAATGATGTAAATTTAATTTAGCAAGTTGTACTGTGTTTTGGCATAAATAAGAACAGTAACCTGATGGAAGTTGCTGGGATTGAAAAACGCTTGATTTTACAAACGTGTCTTAATATTATTTTATTCTTGTAACTTCAAGGGCCTTGAAGGATAAAGATTGGCCAAGATGAGATAAAGTGGACTGATATTTTTCCTATCTCATGTCTTTTTTTTTTTTTTTTAATGTCCTAGGTGCTCCTGTATGGAAAAGAGCTTACTGAGAGTTTTGTTCGTGCGTTTTGAATAGGTTTTTGTGTATTTGGGGGGTGGGGTGTCTGTTTGTTTGAGATTTACCATGAAACCTTGCCGTTGGCGGTGGTCTGTACGTCAGTGGCTCGCGCTGGCGGTGGGCACAAAGCAGCACAGGCACTGTACCTGCTCGGTGCATTGTTTTAAATCGACCAGGGAAGTTTTGGAACCACTATATTTAATTTTGTCCTTATGGTGCTGACAGGATAAATTAGCATCGTATTAAAACGTTGATCCGACAGGGTGAAAACTGTGGTGTAGACAGCCTTTAGAAGATAAGGGGGGAAAAGGTTTTTCCTGGAGCAATGATTACTTCTGCTGAAATATCTGCACCAATTATGTTTAATGAGGGGAAAAAAAAAAAGTAACTAGTTTGTACTGTGATACATTCTTAGCCAATAATTACCAGAAATATGTTTTACTAGGAGAGAGTTTTAACAAGTAGTCTTTATCTTAAATTTGTTAATCACTAATAACCTCCTAAGAAAGGACTTTTCTTTCTTCATTTTTCTCCAGTTTCCTCTTTTTTTAAGAAAAAAGTTGCATTTTTCTATTGCCACACGAAGCAAGACCCATGCTGAACTGACATTTAAAGATGTTTTCACGGGGTCTTCTTCGTGTACCTAATTGGCCTAAATAGCTTGGGTTGGTTTTTATTTTTTGTTTGGGTGCGTTTCTTTTGAGAAATCGCGTTCCCATGTGCTCCACCGCGCAGAGGAGCAGCGCGGTGCGCGCGGGGAGCACCGGTGAGTGCCGGCACTTGCTGCCGGCCGCTCCTCCTGCTCTCTCTGCCCAGCGCGTGCCAGCATGTATTTATTCAGAGGAATGTTAAAATACATTCAGTCATGATTTACTGACAGACCCAAAACCTGAAGATGGTCAGAAATGGGTGTGGTTTGAGCTTGGTTTCTATTTAAGGAAAGATGAGCACAAAATTTGGATCTCACTGGCTGGGATAACGGGGTGGTTTCTTGCTGGCAGGAGTGCACTTTGTATTTGTACAATTTATTTTAATCCATTATACAACTTAATATTTTTTTAAAAATTATTTTGTGTAAGTAAATAGTGAAACATACCTTAAAAAAATTAATCTTGTTCTTAATAGAATTCAGCTAATTCAGCCAACAGTGAGGAGTTGCCATCCGTGCCGGGTGCTTAAGAAAGGCAACAAAACTGTTTAATTGAAGCTATTTGTCCACCATATCCCTGGAAGCTTTAGCCGTGGGAAGCATTTCTTGCCATGTAATTCCTGTAGCACTTGAAAGCAGTTTTATCTGTTAACAGAGACATTATCAGGTTTAAGCTTTGTAACAAATTGACACGCTGAAAGTCTCTGTATGAGCTGAACTGGCCTATTGCATTGAGCGTTTTGAAATTCAACTGAATTTTGACAACACTTCTGCAAGGTTGCCTGTGCTTTTCTATAACTTCTTACAAGAAAAAGCTTAACTTCTTTTTCTAGTGGCAAGATTCATTGAGTCTCACTGGCTTTAAATTGTGGATTTTGTTATGGTTCTACATTTTGCAGTTTCATCTCTGTCAAGTCTTTTAGATTACAGTTAAAAATACATTAGCAGCAGTTCAAAACCAGCTTGCACAACGCCTTTGCTAGT
>RSEF01000013.1:19171897-19185148 GCA_003993805.1 Himantopus leucocephalus
GGGAGCTGCCTTGGGCGTCCGCCCTGGACCGGGGACTTGGAACCACACCCACGCTGTTCTCTCAAATGTTAAAAATTGCATTTTGCTGTAAGCACCGAGTAGAGCTGGGCACAGGATGTATTAATAGTGCCAAAATATTTTATTACTGATACTTGTGTTGTGAAGATGCATCAAGTAAAAGTTGTGTTTAGAAAATAAGCTGTGCTTGAAGGAGCGAGGGGAAGGGGGGAGAGATGCTATCGGTATTTATACAGCGTTGTCGTGTGGAAGAGACCTTACTCCTGCGAGCAGTTACAAAAGACATAAGTGGTTTTATACAGTGGCTGAATTTATTATCTCAAACCCTGATGCTCATTTTAGTGTGTTATGCAGCAGAATGCGGGAACCTTGGCTACGATAGGAAGGCCAAGATAAATGTCTTGTGAGACAGTGCAGACAGCTGATCTTTACGGCTGGAGGAAATGGCAGTTAAACCTGGGTAATGTATGTGATTAAACTTTTTCTCTCCTTGCTTCTTCTGTAGTTCTGTTAAGATGGGAGAAGGATGTGAACCTTGAAATGAACATGATCTTTTCCCTTTTGCCTTTTCACTCTTTTAGTTTAGATGGCACCTCATTAAAACATCGTCTGCTGTTTCAAGTCTTACACAGAGCACATTTATCAGAGAATTTCTGTGAAGTGAATCCTTTCTTAATTCTAATGCCGTAGAGTTCATAACACTCAAATGTAATGATGTCTTTTATGAAAGTAAATTAATGTGAGGAAGTCAGAACTATAATAGCCAGATTAATGTTGGATGTCTGAATAACTATTGCTTAATAAAATTTAAACACCAATTGTCTTGGCTTCAAAGTTTAAACAGAAGAACATGTAGGCACAGGAATTTGGTTATTAAGTCTCTGCCCAATTAAACTGCAGAATATTGTTGGGAAACGGTATTAGAATATGCTTGGGTTAGCCTGTGTGGACATGAAAAGGTTGCATGTAAAAATTTTGTGTTCGTGATGCTCCATCTTTGCACTGTGCAAATCCTGGAATCTACCAGCGATGGAGAATTGAAAGGATGAGGCGAATGTCGTTGTTTGAATGTGTGATTGAATTGGGCTGAAGTTTGCTGAGTTGAGGTTTGCGTGAGAAATAAAATTGCGTACCCAGTGGATGGCAGAGCTGTGCTGAGTTCAGTCTGCTCTCTAGTGCTTTTGGTTTCCTTGTCTTCTCAACTGTAGGACATCAGGGCTCGAGCTTCAGATGATGTTAAAAAGAGTATCATTGCCTTGGTTCAGAAAGTCTCATATCCCTGAAAGTAGTTTTGGTATTGCAAGATGAAGCAATAGAAATGCAAAAACTTGGGAAGGCAACATTGAAACTCTGTTTCGCTTAACGGCAGAAATGAGCTTTACTTCTTCTGGCTCAGGCTCCGTTATTGATGACGAGTACGTTGAGGCTCCGCTGTCTTACCTGACTTGGTGTTGTGGTAGGTGCAGAAAAGGACAATTTCAGTAGATTATGGCTTTGTTGTATGACGGCGTTCAATCTTAGAGATACTGTCTTCCTTTGAGAGTCAGTAACACCACTGTTGGGTCATTCCTTTGAGATCTGTGCCATCTGCGTGTGCCTTTGCTTTGTGGCAGATAGAGGGACGGCCAATGGAAGAGCGGACCTTCCTCTGCAGTTTGCATCTGCCGAGAGAGGAGGAGAGAGCAGGGATTGTGCTGTCACGTCTAGACTTCCCTGTTTCTCTACCATTTCTGAAGAGACAGGACTAAAAGGAGGAACTGGAGTTGATATCAATCCTGTGAGCAGCTCTGCTCTCTGCGAAGAAAAAGAGCTGGGAACTTTGTTTCTGTGTGAGGTTGGTCAGGGGCAGGGGGGAACAAGACATTTTCACTACCCTGTAATACTTTTGCACAAAAATACTATGACATATTAAGGGACAGGTAGTTTTGGATCTCTTAAGATCCCTTGAGTAAATGACATCAAACCAGTCTTGCAAATTCTTCCTGGATATAAACAATTTTAAGCTATTTTAGTCATATGTTTTAGAAATGGACTTAAAACTTGGTTTTAAATGGGCTGTATTGCAGCTGAAGTTAGAAGTTTCCTCCTTAATTTGACTTGTAAAATCCAGTTGCTGGGTGTTAACTTTTACCTTAGTCAAAATGCAGTCCTTGCTTCTGTGTGCTGAATCTCATGTGAGATGAATAATATACTCATGTCTCATCCGACCTTGCTTAATGAGACGTTACGCTTACAGAGCCTCTTGAGTTCTAAGGGATCCCAAAGTCCTCCTTCAGTAGTTACTGTTGAGTTACAAATCATCACTATAATTCTTAAATCCATCATTGCGGTGTGATGGCTTCTCAAGTAGAAGATGCTGGCTGGTACTTGGCTAACCCGATACAGCTTTGGGCAACGAAGGGGGAATCTGGCAGGTAAAACAAAAGAGCAGGATGTAATTACTTGTATCGTCACTTGACTGAGGCACTGGAATTAACAACGTGCTCTTACAAAAAGTACTGTGAAGTTTTTCTCGTCCTAACGGTGATGAGGGATTTGTGTTGGTTTGTCTGAGGAGCAGCGGCAAGTCCAGGCGCATAGTGCTTTCTTGGGGATTTCTGCGGTGTTTCGGAGCTGAGTAGGAAGGAGAAGTGCCTACAGCAAGCTGCTAGCTCTGCCCTCCCTGGTAGTTCTTGTCAAACATTAACCTGACCTAGGCCAACTGACTTTTTTATTTATTTATTTTTTTAAAGCTCTCCCGCCCTCGTAATACGTCCAAAGGTGTTCACATCCAGCACTTACAGTACTTTATCATCTCCCTGTTGAATGTGCAGAAGGGAACCCTGACATGAAAGGTGGGATAGAAACGTTTATGTTACAGAAACAAGAAACATTTATATTTATATTAATGGTGAATCACTGGTTTGTATTTGTATTATATCACCAATAGCTCGGACCTTCTAATGAAGCCCTGGGAAGAGGGGTAGCTCTCTTGTAGAGATGGAGCTACGCAAGAGTTCATTCTCATCAAAATATCTAAATGAGATTATGCCTCAAGCTTTCTTATGTTCACGTCTGCAATCGTACAGGGTGAGCGTGCCTAACAGCGAGTCGATTGACACCGAGTTATAACGTCAGCACACTGCTGCTGGAGCCACCTTTTCTTTGGTGGAGCAGAGACCATTGGCGGTTGGAGCCACCCCAAGCTAAATACCCCTCCCTTGGCACAGAACAGCCCTGCGGCATTACCCAGAGCTGGTGGAAAACTGCAGCCTTTGTGTCGGGGGGGCGAGGGAGAGAAATGAAACAGAGTACTTCATCCTTTTGAAAAATTGTTTTTTCCTGTTTCTTGACACATATGAATATTATTTGAATTCTCTGTAAACTCTTGTTCTTAGTTTTGTTCCTTATTTCAGTCTTATAAGACTCTACGAAGACAGCTTTGATGATTGTAGTGCTTCTGTGTTGGCAACATTGTGAGGATCCTTTAAACTTTACCTGAGAAGCGTACTGTTTGTAATGTTTTGTGCAAATCTGTATCATTTGAGTAGGAAACGTTTTATTTTCTCTGTGTTATTTTTTCTTCGCTGTAACATCGGAAGCTAGAAGTTAAGACTACACATTCACTTTTATGTGAAAAGTACTAAATAGTTCTCGGTGACACCAGGGCATGTTCCTCTTTTGTGTGTTGGTGGGTTTTGGTTAATTTTGTTCTTGTGGGGCAGTTGTTTTTTAATTTCTCCCTTTTTTAACAGCTCTTATTGAGTGCATTTGCATTAAAAACTGATGGAGTAGCCTTTTAGGATTGTGTATGTGATTTTAGTGACAGGATTAGCGATGCATACTCACTGCACAAGCTGGGAGAAGCACACCGTACCGACTCCTTAGATGCTCTGTGGTATTCATGGTACGAGTAAGAAAAATACTCAAAGTAAACAACAGGTATCTTTGGGTGGGAGTTGGATGCAGCATCAAGACAGTTTCTGGTATTTTTAACTGCCTTCTGAAAATGGATCATTCCTTATTACAAGCAGGATTTCCAGCTTCTTTTTTCCTCCTTTTTTTAAAAAACAAATGAAAAATTAAAAATTCGTTGGAGTTGTCTGTGCTTCCCGCAGCTGGGTGTGCCCTGCACGAAGCGCTAGATATTGTGTGTTCTCTCTGAAGACTGTTTATCGTTCATGGCCAAATGTTGGCAAACAGAATTTGTGTTTCATCACAGCCAATTAACTGGCACTGGAAAAATGAACTGTTTGATTTCTCTTGCTTATGAAACCAATTCAGACAGAAGAAAGCCCTGGGGTTAAATGAGGAGGTCTTGAAGGAAGTCAAGGTGTTGTAAACATGCTTTGAAGATCCACTGATGCCTGGTTGAGAAGTGGTGGGTTTGGTTCACTTTTTGATGGGCTACGTGTGGAGGGATCCTCGGGCAGATCTTCACCTTTGATGGTTTTGCCTTACGATGTCTGGGAAGATGGAGTGATGCTGCTGATGGACTTGTGCAAGGCTCTTGGATGCCTGATGTGGTTCGAGAGGGGCGAGAAGCAGGCTGCTAGTCCTATGCCTCTACCTGGGGATTGGCCGAGGTCCTCTTTGCTTTAACAGCGTTGCCAGTCAAACTTTGGCAATGTGGGTGTGTTGGTTTGGCTTTTTTAAACCAAAAATGTGGTCCAAAAGTCCTGTACCTGGGATCTGTCTCCCTGCTCCAGAGCTAAGGGAGCAGGAGGTGGGAATCAGGGGAAGATAATAGATATCTTCTATTAGACTGTATATAAGGAAGAAATTTTTTACGCTGAGGGTGGTGAGCCCCTGGCCCAGGTTGCCCAGAGAGGTGGTCAATGCGCCATCCCTGGGAACATTCCAGGTCAGGTTGGGACCGGGCTCTGGGCAACCTGATCTAGTTGAAGATGTCCCTGCTCATGGCAGGGGGGTTGGACTAGACGGCCTTTAAAGGTCCCTTCCCACCCAAACCATTCCAGGGTTGATTCTATGAAGGCTGCAGCCGATGGGCAGGGCAGCAGCAATGCTGCAATTTCATAACGCGAGTTATAAAGTCCAAGATGATGATTGCTTGAGTGAACTCTAGCCAAAGCCATGCCCTTTTTGGATTAAGGATGAACAGAAGAACCAAATAGGATTTAGTAAGATGTTGGAACAAGAAATGAAAATTGTGTATCTGCTATGGATGATTCGAATGACGCTCAACGAGTTCGTGTGCTCAGTACGTCTAGATCAGCAGTTAACAGTGGTTAAAGAATATGCACAAGTGATTTTTGTGGCAGAAGTTTCTGTGAAGTGCCTGCTGGATTTCCTGCTGTCTTTCAACTCTTCGTATTGAGCTGGAGAAGAGGCATGAGATTGCAGCAGAGGCAGTTGTGTAGTGAAATCGGGCGGCAGAGGGACTGTGCCGAGTACAGGAATAATGGCTCAAACCGTACAGAATTAAACTTTCTAAAATTGCAAATACTGTGCTGTGCTTTAGGCCTGCTTTCTAATTTCTTTTAGGTTTTGAACTTTTTTTCCCCAGATGTGGAAATTAAGGTGACTTTGGTCCTTGCCGTGGGGGCATTAATTTTGTCCCCCTTTGCCTGGCTCTGCTCCTCCTGGGCGTTCACGCTTTCGCTCAGTGCCGGGACAGAGCTCTTTCCCACCAGTCGGCGGTGGAACTGGGGGANGATGTGGAAATTAAGGTGACTTTGGTCCTTGCCGTGGGGGCATTGGTTTTGTCCCCCTTTGCCTGGCTCTGCTCCTCCTGGGCGTTCACACTTTTGCTCAGGTATGCCGGGACGAGGGAAAGGGAAATTATAGCAGGAAGGGGGAAGGGAAATTATCCTCCTGATAGCAGCAGGTACAACTCAACACGTTCTTCGTCTTCCACTTCAGGCCTGGTGTGCAGGGTGGGAGCAGCAGAGATGCTGTCCCCTTTCCCCGAGGGTGGGGTGGGGGGTGGCAGGAGCTCGGCTGCACCAAGCTGCTCCCGGCTCTCTTATCTTGGGGGAAAAGGTGTAAATCTGGGGAGCGGGTGTGGGTATCGGAGAGGGAGAAGCAGTTCGGCCTCCATGCAGCTCTGACTGGGTCTGCAGCGCCGGGACAGAGCTCCTTCCCACCAGTCGGCGGTGGAACTGGGAGGNGTGGAACTGGGGGAGAACGGAGCTTCCCATGCCAGCGTGAGACAAGGCTGGTGTCCGCTCGGGCTTGGGGCGCAAAAACTGAGGGACTGGCAAATAGTACATAACTTTGATCACAGTAGTAGAATTTTGGATAGTAGATTTTAAAAGTTCGTTATATTTACAAGTGGTCTGAACGCTTAGTTTTACAATTTCCTCTCTGCTGAAGTTAATTGCTAGCGATGTTGATTTAGGAGGCATGCCTTAATCTTCTGCTTTTCGAAGTACCTCCACTGCTTGCGTTTCCTGAACTCAGGGAGATTTGGCTTCTGTTACGTTTCATGACTGTNCTCTGCTGAAGTTAATTGCTAGCGATGTTGATTTAGGAGGCATGCCTTAATCTTCTGCTTTTCGAAGTACCTCCGCTGCTTGTGTTTCCTGAACTCAGGGAGATTTGGCTTCTGTTACGTTTCGTGACTGGNTCCACTGCTTGCGTTTCCTGAACTCAGGGAGATTTGGCTTCTGTTACGTTTCATGACTGTGGAAAGTAGGAATTTGACTGGGAAGTTGTCTGAAGTCCAGAGTTAAGGAAGACCCACTAACTTCATTTATTTACACATTTAATGCTAGTGCGATTTTAATAGCTTTGTGCACATTGGAGGCACTTAAAATATCTCTGTGTAGAGATTTAGAAGATTAGATACAACAGGTGTAACTTGAATCGCATTCAAACCATTGACTAATAAAAAATTAAAAAGAATTAAAAAAACCCTAAACCAAATCCCCATACAGTCAAAGTGACGACCCGTGAAGATGTTTATCATTCACTATACTACAAAAGACTGGGGAGGAGTGGTAAAAAGTGTGATTAGCTGGTATATTTCTGATGAGTAATTTTCCATTCACCTGGCAGGCGTGGCCGGATCAGCTCTGGTTTTGCTCCAACTCTGATCTCAAGTGGGTCTTTGCTGTAATGTTCCTTTCGTGTGACAGTGTTGCTACAAGTGTTGGTTTTTTCCTCAGTCCCAATAGTAAATAGTAAATGTTGATACGGTTTTGTATCTGTAAAAAGTAGTAAAGATCTTTGTTAATATTTAACCCTCTATTTGTAAAATGTGGATGTAAAATTCTTAGTTAAGATTATAATCTTCTAAATGTGGAGCTGTATATAAGGCACAATCTTAGTGTATTGATGTGAATGAACTGCTCAAGGACGGGGTACTCCTGTTCCTTGCCTCGCGTTTTGCCTTTAATAGTGAAGTGGCATAGATTCAAACTGTTCCAGCTGGCTTTAACCGATCAGTATCTATAATTAAATCTGATATTTGTCTGTGTTTAAATCCTGCATGTATAAGAAGTTGGGCTGCAGTCTGAAGAATAAGCTTTTTAAGCCTCAAACTTTTAAAACAACTTTGCCGTTAATGTCAAAATGATCCGGGTGGTTTGCTTGCCACGTTGCGGTGTACGCGTCCCGCTCTCAGTAGGAACTTGATGTTCACTTGCAGCCACCTGAGTTCAGCTGATTACAGGTTAACTGGAGAAAAAGGTGATTTTTCACATACAACGTATCAAGCCTATGAATATGATAACTTTTATCAGCGTCGGGTTGGATTACGCGAATCTTTTTGCCTTGTTTACAGTGCAGGGAAATACAACAAACCCGTCACCTTAAAAAGTGTCAAAGATTTAAACTTTCGCTGTGGGTGTTTTCTGGTTTTGGCATCCTCTTAGATTTCCCTATATTGAGAGTGGTAGACAAGATGAAGCCAAATAAGTAAGAAATTACAGTAAGAGGCTAAAATGTTATTAAGGTGAAGAGGTTGGTATTTTAAAAACTGAGTGGTAGATTGAATTCATCTTGTTTAGAATGGAGTGGCTGGTTTTGCATAGCTTTTGAAGTAATGCTGTAGCTTTTTTTCTCTTTTAATAATCAGGCAGCTGTCTAAAAACATGAAGTAACAATTTTCTAAGCAGAAGAAATTTTCATTTTAGACTGCAAATTATGTGGAAGAACATTTATTTCTTTCCTAGAAGCACCTGCCATACTTTCTGCAGATCAGTAAGGCACATTTATAAATCTCTTGATAAGAAGTAGAGCACATGTGAGAAGAGTTAGTACCACCTTATTTATCATCTTATTTTGTTTGCTCCATCAAGTCCCAGTGCTTTATCAAGCTCAAAGGGACTCTTCCAACTTTTTGTGTGTGTGTGTGGCAACAATTTGACGTATTTCTGGTAACTGAAGCAGCAAGACCAAACTGCAAAGTAAAATTTGTAAGAGGGGAGATTGGCAATTTTTTAATCTGCATTTTTGCAGTAGGAGCACACTGTATGGTCTAAGGCAAAAGGTGCAATATTGCCAAAACTTCACTGAAATTACTGCTTTGGGTAGAAATGTCTTTTGGGAGTCAGAGGAAGGGAGACCTGGAGACAACATCAAAGCTTGAGGTTAGAATGCGTTGGAGAAAGGGTGCCAATAAAGGTACGTCAGCAGCAAAAATAACCCCAAATCTACAGTAGAAGTCAGGCACTGGATGGGTGGGGGAATAAGAGAGTAAAATTGCAGAACATTTGGGGGATGTGGAGGAGAAAAAGTATTTTAGAAATGAATGGGAGATGTACCGCGTGGGTTGAAATAGCTAAATGATTCAAGCAGGTGAAGTGGTTTGAAATAGTTACTTGCCTGAGGACTTTGTGGATTTTTTCCATTTTTTTATTACTGCATGAACTTTCCCTGTTAGAAGGTAGCTGTAGAGCGTGGGTTGTCGCTCCTTTTAGTGTGAGGTGTCTTATATTGGACAAACATCTTTCCAGTTTTGAGGAGTTACAGTCAGCAGGGGGTTCTTAACCGAGATCGCTCTTTGGGCACAACAGGCACAGGGGCTAACTGTGGGCACCTGATCCCTCCTTGTTTCCTTCTGTGATCAGAAATTATTTTTTTATTCATAGCAACATGAACCGTGAAGACCGGAATGTGCTGCGTATGAAAGAAAGGGAAAGGCGAAATCAAGAAATTCAACAGGGTGAAGAAGCCTTTCCAGCTAACTCTCCTCTCTTTGCTGAACCATACAAAGTTGTGAGTTTATGCAGCTCTTACAAATGCAGTTTTTATAGCAGAAGTTGTATGCAAATTCGTGTCTTAAATTTATTTTTATCTGTGTTCCTTTTAGATCCACAGCTCTTATGTCAACAAAGTATTTAAGCAGGACTTGAGAATAAGGGGGGGCAGTTACTAACCAGCTCTACTGGCAGATTTCTAATACTGCTTACGAAGGAGGGGCTGCTTTGTAGGGAGTGAGAAAAGGGATGATAAAACCATAAAATTTTTTTTGCTTTCTTCAGCTTTTGCTCTAGTGACTCAAAACAATTAAGCTGTCCGTTGTGTCATGCCAAATTGCTTTTTTTGGGGTGCTTTAGCCTGTCGCTAAACTTTCTAACCTTCAGTCAATGTAATCCTGACTGGTTAAGTTCAGAAAGAGAATGTTTAACTAGGAGATTAATTTTAAATGCCGAAATGCCTGATATGATAGAATTATGAGCTTTAACTAGTAGGCCAGTAGTTTGTAGGCCAGGTGAGACAGGGCTTTGAGCAGCCTGGCCTAGTGGGAGGTGTCCCTGCCCAGGGCAGGGGGGTTGGAACTGGATGATCTCTAAGGTCCCTTCCAACTCTAAGCACTCCATGATTCTATCTGATTTTTTTTTTTTTTTAGTTTGTTTTGAAGAAGTTAACTCTGTTTATGATCTTGTACAGCTTTAAGCCTGTGCTAGGTTTCCTTCCAGCTTTGCTTTGCTGAACAGAATTGGAAAAAATAACGTAATTCTGGGATAGCTAAAAAAGTACCATTTAAGATTAATTACATAGCTCAAAACTCACTTTGAAAGCAAACCCCTTCCCTTATCACAATTTCAGCTGCTTTACAAGAAGTAAAACATTGTGATTGAAAACTGTCCTCCTGCAGGAGGAAAGCTGAGAGATGTTTGGGTTTTTTTATTCCTGTCCTCCCATCACTTCACTGTGCTTGGTAACTAAATCCCACATATGTGAAGTCAACTGAAGCTGGTTGGGATGCACGGGTAATGGTACAGTGTACCTGGTTTGAAAACGAACTGGTTGTTTAGGAAAGAACCCTTCCTTATATATAATCTTGTTGGCAACAAGAATTATGCCGGTATAAATACCAATTAAAAATTATATACAGTGGTGAGGTTAAGCTGATTTTATTTTACTGCTAATTAAAACTTTTTAAGACTAATATATTCTGTATAGTCTTTCAGGTGAGAGTCTTTAAGGTGACAGTAAGCATCTACAATTTTTAAACTTGCATCCAGCTCGCCAAACCATTATTTGAAGCACTGACCAGTGCTGTTTCAACTTTTCCTGCTGCTGAAATACATCTTTTCCTTATGCTTTAGAGGGTTAAATTACTGCTTTAAGAATGAAAACGGGAATCGGAAGCAATGGCAAAAAAGACATGGATGCTAGTCGTGCTCTTAGCCCTGAAATTTAGATTAACTGCCATAGTTGTCAAGTCAATTAACTGAAAGTGAAGTTGTGATTTTTAAAGCATTATTTTTTTTAAATTATTTTCACAGACCAGCAAAGAAGACAAGTTGTCTAGTCGTATTCAGAGCATGCTTGGTAATTATGATGAAATGAAGGATCTTATAGGAGATAGATCGCTACAAAAGCTTGTTGGAATTCCCAAACCAACTGTACCATCAACACCAGATGAAAAATCAAACCAAAGTTTCTTTGGTGATCAGAGACACAATGCTAGCTCACACCAGAGCAGCAAATGGACTCCTGTAGGACCCGCACCTAGCACTTCCTCCCAGTCTCAGAAACGGTCCTCGGGTTTACAGAGCGGACATAGTAGTCAGCGTGGCGGTGGCAATAACACTAGCAGTAGTGGCCAGAGGCATGACCGTGACTCGTACAGTAGCAGCAGCAGCCGCAAAAAAAGCCAGCATGGGTCCGAACACTCCAAACCCCGTTCTTCCAGCCCTGGAAAACCATCTGCTGTTTCTTCATTGAGCTCCAGCCATTCGAGATCTCATGGAAATGATCACCACAGCAAAGAACATCAACGTTCAAAATCTCCCCGGGATCCTGATGCCAACTGGGACTCTCCCTCCCGTGTACCCTCATTTTCAAGTGGACAACACTCTAATCAGTCTTTTCCGCCTTCACTAATGTCCAAGTCCAGTTCAATGTTACAGAAACCCACTGCGTACGTCAGGCCAATGGATGGACAGGAATCCATGGAACCAAAGTTATCCTCCGAACACTACAGCAGTCAGACTCACAGCGGCAGCGTGAATGAGCTGAAGCCTAGCAGCAAAGCACATCTAACCAAGCTGAAAATACCTTCTCAACCACTAGATGTAAGTTGCTGTCTGATTCCTGGCGGCTTCAACGTAAGTCCCTTTGGGCTGGGATTTTCCAGCTTCTTTAAAATCCCAATCTACATAACCAAAATCTAGTTTTTAGTAAACACTGGTGTTTTTTCGTTACGCAAAGCATCTTAAACATATGCAGTGAAGACCTGTATTTTAACTGGGGAACGTACAAAAGTAATTATTTTTTCCTTCTGCTTCTTCCATGTGGATACTGTGATTTTTATTAAACAAAGGCTATAGACATTCAGAAAGGCTAATGTAACTCAGAGAGGGAGTTCTCATAGAGTCTTTCTGTAGTCAGAAGTTAGTGAAATCGTAGGATATTCACAAATATTTTGACAAGCTGGATACATACATTGTCATTACTGGGAGCCGTGTTGTCTTAGACTAGCGATACTATCTGCATATATCAGATTTTCTTTTGAAGTGTGTAGCAATTACAAGATGTGATTGTTATACCTTCACCTGGGGAAAATAAGCTAACCCTAAAGCACACCAAATTGAACAGGCTTCAGAATTTGTATCAGGTATGCTGGATACAAAATAGCGTTGGGTTAACGACTTTTAGTAGTTTGGTAATTCCCGAATCTTTAACACACAGACTCTGACTACAGCTCACTTTCACAAGGAGAGTGCCTTTCTTAATAATAAAATGTCATTGCCTCTCCTATTTAACTGCTTGAATCACGGTAGTTAGAGAAAAGCGTTTGTTCCTGGGATTTCAACAAATAGCAAAATAAGATCCAGGACACAGGTAAGGAAATTTATAAATAAATTATCTTCTTATTTGTGAAGACTTGACATGCTAATGCTGGTGCAGTGAATCGTTTAGTAACTGTGCTTCCTTTCTGCTTGTAGCAGTCAGGGATGCAGAAGAGTCATAGTTTCATAATTACTGCTGCTTCTAGGTTCATGCTGTGATGCATGTTTTACTTCATAATGCAGTTTGTCATTACTGTGTATTCACGGTCATGCATTTGAATTCAGATATTATCGGGTGGCTTCTTCCAGGAAATGATTGAAAGCTACGATTCTCTTTCTCTTTAGAAGTTTTTAATATCACTGACTGCCCATGATCACTGTAACTGTCAGGTGAAAAGTAGGAGATTATCGTGGCAGTTTCATAGATCTCATGTATTTGCTTTTCGTAACTGGATGTGACTCATACCATAAAAATACAGATCTATCTGATATTAAAATTAATGTTGCTGAAAAGAATTAGGAAGGTCTGTTTGTATCTATATAGAGTCCATATGAATCATGATAAGGATTGAAGGGTTTTTTAACTATTTCTAGCCCCTGGGCTCTTTTAAGGAAAACTTGCTTTGGGAGACGTTAATCTTGAGCTTTGATTTGTAGGCATCAGCATCTGGTGATGTGAGCTGCGTGGATGAAATTCTAAAAGTAAGTTCTCTGTGCTCTTGTTCATAACTTATTTGTTGAACATACCAACATTACTAAGGAGGTGGAAAGCGCTCTGCAGTTGATTAGCGCCTTTTAAATTGACTTGGCTGCAAGTCGTTACAGGAGGGCTCTTCAAGTACCCCTCTAGCGCAGAGAGAGCGGGGAAACCTGGCAGCAGAGCTGTGTGCGAGCTGGGCACTGGGCATTGCCGGGTGTGCACGTCACCTGCTGCGTATCCTCACTGCATTCCTGTTCTGGGCCACCTCCCCATTAACCTCCCCGTTAACCTAACCAGACTCACCCAGTTCTTCCACCAAAATACAGTCCTTACATTCAGATATCT
>RSEF01000013.1:19185248-19207454 GCA_003993805.1 Himantopus leucocephalus
GAGCCTTCTCTTCTCCAGGCTGAGCAACCCCAACTCTCTCAGCTCATACTTGATTGTGGGGTTGCTAGAACTGCTTGTTTCTGTGTTTCTCTGGTATTTGACTCAGCTTGGGAAGAAAGAAGGTGTGCAGACGTATATGTGTCTTTGTGACGCAGAGAGAAACTACGTAAGATTGCACGGTCTTGTTGATGTTTGAACAAAAAAGGTAGGTTGTGTTTTTTTGAACCTATTGACCTGGATTGTGTTTCTTCACCCGGTTTGCAAAAAATTCCATTTATGGCTGCTCTGAGTCTTTTGACTTTTTGCCAGCTTTTTTATTTCGTGGCTGCGCATCTTAGCCGTGGAACTTTGTCAACTTCTCTCTCCGCATCCAAAGCCTATAATTTCCTCTGCCTTCTCCCCTCTGTCATTCTTGGCAGCAGGATCTTCTCAGAATTCCAGCGAGTTAGCGAGCCATAGGCTTGTGCAGCCTGGACCCAGAGCAGAATTCAGAAAACAAAACAAAACAGTGGTTTACTTTAATCAAGCAGTACTGTTTGAGGAAAGCTTGTTGTCTTTAATACTGTGCTCGATCTATTTAGAAGTAATATGCTGCAGTGTTTCACAGCATTCCTCTTGTGTGCAGAAGTTTGGTATGTTTTGCCTGCGCGTGTAAAATCAAGCTCCCTTTGGGGGACCAGTCAATTTTATTTGTAAGACTGTTGGGATAAAGTGATTTTCCCTATGTGTAGATAGTGAGTAGCTTGAAGGAACCCAGACTCCTGACCGGGGCCTCTCTGCATTTACTATAAATATATCTAATAATTATCAGGAAGTCTTTGAATCAGAAGATAAAACCTCATGAAAATAGGTCAGGGAAAGTTTTGTGGATGCTATGAAAAAAAAAAAAGCAGATTCCTGAGCTTTGATAAAAACGTTATCCAATGACCTAACACTCTATAATTTTACCCTATGTAACTTTTTTTTTAAGCCATGGGCTCACAGTCAAAAACTCCAAAAATACTGGCATGATTGTAAAAGATATTAAAAACCCCAGCTGTTTCTGAGAGGGTGGAAGTTTTTTACGTCAAAGCACGGTGAGAGCATTGGAGTTTCTGTACCTGCCTACCTGTGCGCTGGTCTGGGGGCGGATTCTGTCCCGGGTCTGTTGGGCAGCTGCCCTGTGCTGGAGTTACCCAGGAGGCAGCCTCAGGTCCCTCCCTCTGCTCTAATGCAGAAGCTTTCTCCTGGGAAATAAAAAGGAGATCTGACCCGAGATTTCAAACATTAAGTGGAAATGGGTCCCATTCACTGCAGGCGGGACTACAGCCAAACTGGGAACCTGCAGCCGAGGATTCGGTACCGGCTGCTGTTCGAGCCTGCGGGCGAGTGGTTTTCTCGCCACAGTTCTTGTGTTTGAGTACAAGCTGCGATTTTGTTTCCTGCTTAAGTGTCTTCACTATCTAACCTCAGCAGGCTATTATACTTCGGTTAAAAGGGTTTCCTTCCTTTAAGTTGTTTTTAATTTCTTCTTTCTGAAGTAGACCTTCAGAAGATACTGCTCTGAATAACTTCGGAGTTGAATGTCTAGCTTTTTCTTTAACCACTGAATTTCTTAAAGAAACACGTATTCAAAGACAAAATAGATGGCAAGAGAGTTGGAAAAAGTTGTGCATTTGAACATAACACCTCGTTAAAGTGCACTTAACTGAAAGACTGCACTATGCCTTGGAAATAGGAAGTTGACTGAAGTGAGCGATTGGGCAGGTGCTTTCTGCGGAATTTGCGATACGTGTGCTGCTAAGAACGGATGCCAGTTCCTCATCTTGCGCTCGCCCCAGCGCAGTTGCTCTGTAGATGTGGTGTTCGATTACTGTGTGCTCTTCACTTCTTTTTTTCACTTGTCTGAGCTGACAGTGGACAAAGGCAATCAGGGAATCACACTTGCGCTCCTCATACCTATGTGAAAGATAAAAATCAGATTTTACTTTGAAGGAAGTGTGGCTGTTGCTTTCTGGTGAAGTCACAAGGCTTCTCTCCAACTTCTTCTTCGCGTTGCTCTTTAAAAATAGGTTAATTTTATTTTTATTGTCCCTTCCTTCCTTTCAATTAGTAAAGATTAGAGGTATTTGAAACACCTTACAAGGAAAGTTTCGTGTCAAGTTCCCTGTCAACAAAATGCTGTTCAATACATCATTGCAAGTGCTTTCACTTTTGAAATAAAAAGTTAAGGGAAATTAGAAATAGCTAAGTATGCTTTGCTGCATAAAGCTTCTGTGTGTTTAAAAAAGTTAAATTTTGTAAACTGTGTATATAACTGGTGCATGTCACTGATGGGGCTGTTGGGGAAGACTGGTTCGCAGGTGTGCAAAAAACTCTGGAGTTTGTTGTTGAATTGTAGTTCTGGTTTGCCATTGCCAGAGCATTTAAGTAAAATGTGTGTATATTACTTTATGAATTGAGTCAAATATTTCTAATTTTTATTCATAGAGCCAGCATTTGCCCTCATTTTAAAACGAGGTCAGGAAGGTCCTATTTTAAAATGGCAGTCTAGCCTAGAAGTAGGTTTTCAGTAGCTCGGTAGCCTCTGCATATTTGTTTGTTTGTTAGAACAAAAATTTATAGTTTGCTTTGTCTTGGGTGTCAGAATTGGGTTTTCTGGAACGGCAATACTGAAGAACATGCAAGTGCTAAAATTTGCCGCGCTTCATCTTTCAAGGCTGGATTTATAGATAACAGATTCATCATATCTCAAAAGAAGTTACATATCATTGTTTATTGGCTTTTGTACAAATGAGTTGGGTGATTACATGAGATCTGGCCTTCGGGGGAGGAAGGATGTGTTGCCAGCTGGGTCTGGCTGCCTTTACCAGGGCTGGCGGGAGCCGTGCCGAGAAGGGGCTTCGGGCAGCGTGTGCAGAGCCCTTCGGATTTTAAGTTTCATTGTCCATTGGGCTCCTTTGGAGCTGAGATATTTTTTTTTGTTGATAGGTTGTTACTATGCTCATTGCTTGTCCACCGCGATGCTGTACGTGTCTGAAAAAGAGAAAAGAATTTGAATGAAAATACATAAAACTAGCAGCCGAGCTTTACCGTGTATAAGGAAGATAAAGAAAAACATACTGAACGCTCTCTCTCCATGCTCAACATACATGCAGATGGGATTTATGGAAGTTACATGGGGATTTTGGAGTTTCAGCTATGGCGTAGTACAGCCGAACATGGCCCTTCTGAGAAGGGAGCAGGTGGGAGAGGAGAGCTGAGCTGAGGAAGAGGAGCGTGAAGCACTCCTTCCCCATGCTGGCTCTGCCCTCGGGGCTGGGGAGCAGAGCTGGGGCCCAGATACACAATCACTCTTTATGGTTTGTTGTCAGGTTTTTTTTTCCTTTTTTCGAGGTTAGGTGCCATCCTTTAAGTGGAAAGAATATCTTGATTACAGCGTGGGTTTTGATATGTTAAAATTCCCAGTGAAAAAAACACTTGTGGTCTTTTATTCCCTTAGGAGTCTCAACAGTCCAATTTTGGCACGGGAGAACAGAGTAAGTATATTAAACTTCCTGTAATGTGTTTAATGTTTTTGTTGTGATTCAGGATTTTTGGTATGTCATACTTCTTTAGAGAACGAGATTTTTCAGAGTGGTCATAGGATGGAGTCTAAGTTAAGATTTTCTGTACCTTCACAAGTTTTAACCTATAAAACAATTGCTTGATTTTCTTCCATGTTTTTTGTTGAGATCTAGAAGGTTATGACTGAGTTGCAAGGTTGTTACTGTCTTCTAGAAAAAAATGTGTATTTTTTAAGTTGTCACGTTTCTCATTTTTGAAAAAATGCTTCTTTGGTTGATCTAATTGAAAATAGCTGAGAAACAAAACACCCTCTAAAAAATGCAAATCCCTGCTGGGGAACATATTAGAAACCAAATCTGTGCTTATGTTTATATTTTAGTAGAAAAAGCACATTGCAATTTCACTGTTCATTTTCACTTTGTCATTTTAAAATCAAGAGAGAGAACTGGTCAAGAGCTCATATAGTAATATGTTTAGCAATATCCTTGAATTTCTTGTCCCACAGTGCATTTTCAGATTTTAGGCAAAAGCAGCTTTTACTGCTCTTTAACTGTATTGTTCTTTTGAATATTGAATTTGAAAATTGAATTAGATTTGTGCTGTTACTTTCCAAAAGTCCTTCCACTCCCTCTCGAAGTGATTAAACAGATTAAATAGTAGAAGAAGAATGGTTTATTCTTAGGTATTCACAAGCAGCTTAATCTAAACACCTGATACAGTGGGGAATTAAGGAAACAAATTAAAACTTAATTCCATAATGCTAAACCATAGACTTACGTTATAGGAGCAACTGATCTTTAGGTTTGTAAACGGAGAGGCAAGGTTAGTCGAAACACAGAACCAGTTTCTAACTCCTGTTTGAATTCTCTGGGAAACTTTTAGCAGCCTCAGTTCTTGTTTCTGTTGAATTACGCAATTTGCCAGAATTAAAGAAAAGGGAAGGAAAACGCCCCCAAACTGAAAAGCAGATTGTGTCAGTTTGTATTCCTATTGTAAGAATCGGTTTCTGAGTTTGATTTCTGGATCTAAAGATTGCTCAGTGGCTCTAAAGCTACATTGAGGATGCGGAAACGAGTCAGAGCCTGACGGGCTGATTTATATCCTGTCTCCTGCGTGTAGACAGCAATAGATTAATCTTGATAGAAGCAAAACAGTTTTTCACACCATTAATAACAAATTAAGTGTGTATTGGTTTAGGCAGAAATGATATAAATAAAATTATTTGCTGTATTTAGTATTTTGCCTCTGCATCCACTCACTCCTTCAGTCTGTGGGAGATCGTAGCTGGCGTTTGCTAGTTACTACTTTCGTGTATCGAAGACTGTACTTCTGGCAGCTTGGGAGCGACTTATTTTTCTGGCTGAGTTTTCAACTGTGCATTTTTTTTCTTCTTCTAGAACGATACAATCCTTCATCAAAAACATCCAATGGTCATCAATCCAAATCGTAAGTGGCTGTTGAGAAACCATTTCTCAAACAACAGTTGAATTTTAAGAGACTTGGAAAATGGCTGTTTCTCTTACTAGAAGGTGTCAGTTGTTGCCCAGACTCTTTAGCATACTTCTCCTTGACTGGCAGAAAAAGGGGATCGTTTTTAAGCAGCCATTTTCTGGGCCAGTAGACCAAATACGGCACATGGGAGTGAATAACAAATGCACTGTGCCGCCTTTCTGTTCCCCTGTTTTCTTGTCAGTTGTCAGGATAGGTGTGACGGGTTTGGACCTCGGCACTGGCTTGTGAACCAGAAAGGTCCCAGCACATGAGAATGGGCAGGATGGGACAGGACTTAACCAGCCGTGTGCGTGGCAGAGCTGTCGGCTGGAAGCAGCGTGTAGGGGACGCACAAATAGATGGGATGGGGAACTGTTCGGCATTGGAGGAGATGCCAAGCTGTGCTTGGGATCTAGTGAAGTTTATTCTACTTGGTGTCTCAAGTGACTGGCAAACATTTCTATTAGTTACACACACAGACCCAACATTTTACTTTTGTCAATCGTGTGACTGGAAGGAACAATATAAAGCAACTGGAATATTGTAGACGGCTGTAGCCCACATTTCTCATACCTGAAAATCAATTATATGCTGTTAAAAGATTCCAAACAAATATGTCCATGAAAATAAATGTTTACCAGCTGGTTGTATGTGTCATGAATGAAAGTGGTTGTAGATTCTGAAAAACTGGTATTCTAAATTAACATTTGTTGTGATGCAATCACAAAATGAAGTCTAGTTCTTCTGCTTGTCTGTGCACATGTTACAGTATTAGCAAGATTAAAAAGCACATGACCTATGGGAAGGGAATAGAACAAAAAGAAAACTCCCTCAATTGTTATAGGCTCACAGTCAGTTTCCCAAAAACATGTGGTTTAAGAAGATGCTCATGTGCAGCCAGTTCAACAAGTGGTGGGAACAGAAGTTCACCCTTGGGCTTTGCTTTTGTGATAGCAGTATAGACCACTAAGAAAGAACCGGGCTATTTCCAAAGCTGGGGAATGTGAGAACATCTGGGAACAAGAGGTAGCATTGGACACGTGTTGAACTGGGATGCACAGGAAGAAAGTTGAGAAGATGTTTACTGTGACAATACAGTTTTAAATATTTTTTTTAAAAAAAGTGATTGTGATCTGGTCAAAAAAACATAAAAAGGGAGATAAATGCATCTTTTGGAAAAGGCTGGCAATGAAAAATATTTCAGGAACTAGATCCTAGAGGCTGTTTCTTTTCAGATCATCAGTAGAACAGCTGTACTGTGACAGTACAGTATTAGACTTTTTAATACTTTAAAAGTATTAGACTTTTAATCCTTTCTCATTTTCTTTCTCCAGATGTGAATCGAACCAGACAGAGTAAGATGTTTTATTTTTGTAATCAAAGGTGTTTTTCAATAAGCACAAAGGCCCTATACCCTGCTATATGTTTTCAGTGTGTTCACGTATTTTCAGTATTGTGAAATTGTGTGTGTATGTCTGATTACCATAAATAATTATGGCTTTGAATAATAATAAAATAATCATGGCTTAGAACAGTTGCACTGTTGCCACAAGACAGGAAAGAGCCACTAGTGTTAACTTACTTGATTCTATTTAAAACGGTATTCTTGGCCATTGTGTGTAAGGAGTTGAACATACACGTTGCCTCCTCCTGTGTTAGTAAAATGTGTCAAATTTCCTTTCTGAATTTAACAGAATGGACTAAGGAGTCGAGTACTAGAATGCTTATTCTTCTCTGAAGAATGACTTGACTCACCATTCTTAAACATGAAATGTTAGAATGGTATCTTGTGGATTTCACCCACGCAGCCTACTTTGTAGTATAAACAATAGCATGTTGAAATATAGAAGAATGCTTTGAAAGTAATTAAAGTACGTGGAAAAACTTGTCTCACTTTCTCCCTTTTGCTTAGTATGTTGAAAGATGACTTAAAACTTAGCAGTAGTGAAGACAGCGATGGAGAGCAGGTATGTTCGTTACATCAGTTTCAGAAAAACATAACAAACGCACACATGGTTCAGTACTGCTGCAGTGTTCAATATTCTAACAGCAGACTGAGCAGCTTAAGAGGGATTTGTGATTAGGAAACAAAAATCAAACGGCACGTTCTTAGACAAACTTCAGGTATTCCTAAATGTAAATTTGGGGAAAATTCTCTCGCCTGTTGAAACAGTACACTTTCATCGAGAAAATCTTGTTTTACCGATTTTAAAATGGGCTTTCTCTGAATATGAGATGGCAATAGTGTACTTTAAAATGTACGTAATGGCCTGTCGTTTAAAGATAGAGCTCTTCGTGTTCTGCCAGTCTGGCTAAAGAGTCCATGGGATGAACGTCTCTGCGCAGTAGTAGCTTGGGACTGTGTTTGGGATGATAAGGGAGACTGTACCTGGAACTGGGAGTATAACAGCACCTTTATTCTTACCAAAAAGTCTCTTTTTTCCTCTTCGTCAATATTAACTTTGTGCAGCTTCTGCCAGTAATGGCATTTAGCATGCGAAATTAAAAATGCCTGTAGGGTCTGTGGTACCCAGCAGTAACGCACGCTCCTCTCATTTCTATTCTTCCTGTTCCCAGTTCTAGTCCTTTATTTTCTCCACATGGAAAACTTTGAGAATAGTGTATTTAGCTGGGTATTTCCTCGTACTCTGGGCATCTCGGGAATAGCATTGTAAAATGTTGAATCATCTGATTCAAAAAGATAGAAACATGGTGTGAGTGAGTGGTGGAAACAGGAACTCGTAGAACTGTAGCCAGAATACGTAGGGCTGAGATCCTAGGTTTGCGGTGAAAGCTTGGAGAAAACTCTGATTTATTTTCCTTTCCATGTAAGGAAAATACAGACAAATTTAAACTGTTGCAGTACTGAATTAAGATGCTCTTCAGGCTAAATAATGTAAAAAATTTAAAGGCTCTGAATTGATGCTTTGCAATTTAATTATATATACAATCCTGAAGTAACTTCTAGAAGCTTCATGCTCTTTTTCTTAATTGCAGGACTGCGATAAGACGGTGCCAAGGAGCACACCTGGAAGGTAGGCATTCCTGGTGGATTGCGGCATACAGAGTAGAGTGGTGATATTCAGTCCAGTCAGCACTCTTGACTTGATCTCATTTCTAAAATTCATGTTTGTCTTTTGCCTTGTGTTAAAGCAAAAGGTGATTAGAATTTAATCAGTGATGAAATAGCGTATATCCTGCAAGTTACACTAACCACTTTGGGAAGGGGGGAGGCGGGGAGCAAAGGCTCCTGTTTGTTTCCAGGGTGAACTGTGTTCAGTTATGTTGGGTTTTCTAGTAAATGTTAATTAAAATACTACATTTTATTCTTTCCAATGAAAGGACTTCTAGGATATATTTGTCCTCAGGTAGCGTTTGCTTATTTTTCCTCAATTTTGTTTTCAGTAATTCTGAACCTTCGCAGCATAACAGTGAAGGAGCAGATAATTCAAGGGATGACTCGAGCAGCCATAGCGGATCTGAAAGCAGTTCAGGATCTGACTCTGAAAGTGAAAGCAGTTCCAGTGACAGTGAAGCTAATGAACCATCACAAAGTGCATCCCCCGAGGTAGGATTTGACATGTATTTGCGCTGTCTTCATTAGCTTGGCATTAATCCTGAGTTTTAAAAGCAGAAAAAAATGAATAAATTCTCCAACCGTTAAAAAAAAAAAAAAGTTAGACTGACAAACGTGGGATCACTTTCAAGATGGAATATTCTTTTGCTGAAGTACCTGTCATTGGATATGGTGACAATTCTTTGTGTAAGCACACATTTGATGTTTGACTTTGAGGTGATTTTAGTACCAGTTTTCTATTGGAGTGTAGAAATTAGATACAGTAGCAGTGGCTTAAAAAACCGCAGGCTTTTAGGCTGGAAAGCGCTGACAGCAAGTGTTGCCTGTTGATAGCAGCTGCTCCAGGTGAAGGGAAAATGAGAGCTGTTATTTGTCATCATCATTGTTATTCATCAACCTATATTTCTTTCGTTATTTATCTCGGGCTTTTTCATGTACCTCTTGCTTCGGCACGCAGCATAGTACAGCTGGCCCGTGGAAAAGATGGAAGGAATGTGAAATATTTTATCTAACGCTGTTTTTTTATTTGTTTTTAGCCAGAGCCACCACCAACAAACAAGTGGCAACTGGATAACTGGTTGAACAAAGTTAATTCACATAAAGTGTCACCAGCTTCTTCCGTGGACAGCAATATCCCATCCTCCCAAGGCTACAAAAAAGAGGGACGGGATCAGGGGGCAGGGAGTGGGTACGCTGATCAAAGCGGATCCAAGGATTCGATTTCTTCTACACCAGGGCGAGATTCCAAACCCACCCAAAAGGGCTCGGAGAGCAGTCGCGGCAGGCAGAAATCACCTGCCCAGAGTGACAGCTCAACACAGAGGAGGACTGTAGGTAAAAAGCAGCCCAAGAAAGCAGAAAAGACATCTGTTGAAGAGCCTAGAGGGGGTCTTAAAATAGAAAGTGAAACCCCAGTAGACATGGCCACAAATATACCTTCAAACAGGCATAAGGCAGCCACGAAAGGCTCCAGAAAACCCAATATAAAGAAAGAGCCCAAATCTTCCCCTCGGCCTACAACAGAGAAAAAGAAATATAAGGCTTCAAGCAAATCTGCCCAGAAATCCAGGGAATTCATAGAAACAGATACCTCATCCTCTGATTCAGACGAAAACGAGAGCCTGCCTCCTTCATCGCAAACACCCAAATACTCTGAGAGCAATAGGACTCCTGTTAAATCTTCCATGGAGGAGGATGACAGCTTTTTTCGACAAAGAATGTTCTCTCCTATGGAAGAGAAAGAGCTTCTTTCACCACTCAGTGATCCTGATGAAAGGTACCCACTTATTGTGAAGATTGACCTGAGCCTCTTATCACGAATACCAGGGAAGCCTTACAAGGATGCTGACGCACCCAAAGTGGAAAAGAAAAACGTGCCAGAGAAGCACACGAGAGAATCCCAGAAGCAGCCGTCTGACAAAAGTTCTACAAAAGGCAAAAGGAAACATAAGCAGGTGATAATTTTGTAGACGGAGGTTTACCTGTTATCTCAGCCCCTTCGTGCATTGCTGCTGGTGTCAAGCGTGTAGCCCAGCGACCCAGATCATCCCTCAGTGTAGAGACTGAGCAGTTTGGGGATGACTTTGGCTAGCTGTTTTGTGTAGAATACGCTGGTCACCCCTGTGCTGTTACAGTAGAGACTACTGGGATTTTCTTTTGGGGTGAGGAGGGGAAGGGAGAAGGTTGCACCTGTAGGAGTGTTAGCGCTGTAGCTGGGGCTAACAGAGGCAGCACCGCTTCTGTACCTCTGAGCACTGCGTCCTGCGCTCTTGTGCCTCCACTCCATCTGGCACCAGCTCCTGTTGCACTTGGCCAAAAAAAAAATAAATAAGGGCAGTTTTCAGCTGGATCAGCTCCTCGAACCAGTGAGTGATGCAATTGGATATTGCCAGGACAAGGGATGGGACAGAAATGTGCCCGGGGCATGGCAGCAGCAGAAACCATAATCTCAGGGGTGCTGCTTTACTGGGAGCTGAGGGATCTCTCTGTAATGATATTTAATCTTTTCCAAAAAAGCATTTCACCTTTTCAACTATAAATAAAAAGCAGGAATGCCTGGGGGCAGTAAAATGAACAGGAATCAATGGGGGAGCTGAATAGCAGTAGTACTCTTGGAGGGGGGAATGGTAAGAAGTGGTTGGTGATGTAATTTTAAACTGCTTTTAGAAACCTCAGGACATAGTCAGTCTGTATAAAGAGCAAACCTGTGACTGTAAGATGGACTCAGTGATCCAATGAGGTTTTATAATTTTCTGGTTTCCATGAAGTGAAGACTGTGAAGCCCTGGTTCGGGGATTCAAAAATTGCCACGCTACTCTGGATTTCATTCTGAAAGTTGCATTTTGACAGGGATTTGGCAGTGGTTGTAAGACTTTGTTGACATGTGGAATCAAAGGATTATATGATATCATCCAGAGAGTCATTTGACTCTCCAGAGGAGAGAGATAATTTCAGTTAAACCAGTTTTCCTACTGAGCAATCTAAGTAAACTTGGTCACTGACTGAAATTAGTGTCGTCTGGGAGCCTTGATATGTAACTGCAAACAGGGGGTTCTCCCGTACTGTTCCTAACTAAGATTCCTGTTTTGCCTGGATAAGGAAATTTAAGTGGGAAGGTATGAGCTTTTTTTTGTAAAATTTGAATAACTCTGACCAGTGCAGTGACTAATTAGTTTTTACAAGTGTTACTAAATAATTCCTAATGTTCGTGGGAGTGCACGCGTGTGTTCCAGTGGCTCCGAATACAGACTTTTATTTCTTTGACCACTTATGCCTTTCAGTCCACGTTTGGAGTTACAGCATTAAAGGTCTGTGCTCTTACATCTAATCTTTGGTAAGACCAATTAAATTTAGGCTTTATCTCAGCAAGTAGTCCAGTTGTTAACTGGTTGGAATCCTCAGATTACCCTGATGCTTACTGGTACACGCCAGAGAAGATGCAAACCTGTCTGAGGGAAGGAGAGAAAACCCACCCGTTCCCCCACCTCTCCAGTTTTTAGGTTTGGGAGTGCTCTGTATGCGCCTGTCGCTACTTGATTTTTACACGTTATTTGCTCCTGTGCTTCCTCGATCATAAGGCTCGGGGTCGCGGCATCGGTGTAACAGAAATGAAACCTTTTGGGTTTGAATCGGGGCTATGTTACCAGATGACTTCTTCTGTGAGGTCCTATTTTCCATTTTATTCACCGTATTGGTACTTCCATTGCTTGCTGAAGACAGTGTAGACATTTACATTCCAGACCCTTTGGCTTTGGGATTAAATTTATGTAAAAAACTCTGAGCTTACTTTAATGGACTGCAGGACTTTTACCTTTTTCTGGCATTCACAAGACACATCTGTTAGGCTCCACAACATAAAATCTGTCTCCTGATCTCTTATTGAAGCCTTTGGCAGATTTTTCTGGTGTTTCACGGTGATAATATGCTTGTGCTAAAATGAACAACTTAGCTGCTACTTCTCTTATGCGGGTTGGTAATTTAGAAGCCAGACTTTGTTTTTCATTATGTTCCAATATCAGGGCCTGGTCAAATATTTGATACGGACTAGATACTGTAGGGCATGTTTTTGTGGTCTGTACATCTCTTATGCTGTACACTGCAAAACACCCGCTAAATTAAGTCTCTTAATGTGAAACATTGCCACTCTCGGTGAAGCTGTAAATGTGGACGTTTGCCTGGATGTCTTTCTTGTTTGCTTTATTCAGAATGAGGATGAAAACAGAGCCAGTGAAAGCAAGAAGACGAAACTGGAAGAAAAAGCTCCATCAGGACACAAGACTTCTAGCAGTAGGGAGTGAGTATCTTGGCTGTGTTTTCCACATTGAAGGCTCAGGGTGATCCAGGAGAAGACGGGTGTCCGTCTTCCCCCTTCTTCTCCTCCCCTGCCCCCAAAGTGTTCCCTCGTTATTAANCCATCAGGACACAAGACTTCTAGCAGTAGGGAGTGAGTATCTTGGCTGTGTTTTCCACATTGAAGGCTCAGGGTGATCCAGGAGAAGATGGGTGTCCATCTTCCCTCTTCTTCTCCTCCCCTGGCCCCAAAGTGTTCCCTCGTTATTATTCAGTGGGTAAAATTTCATTGCTGCTTACCCTTCAGACAGACTTACTTCAGAGTTTCTACTAGTAGTTGGGGAAAATTAATTTCCATAACCAAAAACATTGGCCAAGGCCAACTGTTTTAGAACCCCTCCCGTGAAGGGTTGGTGTATTACGGAAGCTGTGCTTCCCGGTTTTTCTCTAATGTACAGCAGAGATTTGGTTTGTTTTAGAAATCAGCTGTGCATCTAGCTTTTGGTCTTGCAAAATCTGTGCTTTTAAATTAACCCAATGTGGTAATTCTCCATTTAGTAATTTGTAAATGAGAATAAATTACTTAACTGGCGTTGTCTGGGAAGCTGATGGCATTGAGATTTGGATCCATGGATTTAGGCTGGCATTTGCTTGATAGGTTAGCTAAAGAAGTGTGAGGGACAGAAGGGCAAAGTAGTACAGAATTAGCAAATCAGTAACATTGTTTAATATTCTTTTACTTGTATGTTATTTCTGTAGTTTTTCCATGCTTTTTGTAATTGCTGTTATGATTTATTTGCCTTATTCCTTGGTCAGTGTCAATCCACAGGAAAGGGTAAGGTTTTTTCCACTGCCATTTAAAACTCTGCTATTTCGGATCGAGCAACTGAAAACTGGTATAATTATGTCATGGAAAATATTTCTGTAGAGTGAGTAATTGCCAGATTACAAATATGTGAGGAGCTGCAGTGCATCAGATGCGAGAAATCTTGTTTGCCCATTCTGAATTAACCAGTTAGCTATTTGTTAGGAAACAGATGCAGACCGAACGGATGCATTTCTAGCTTGATTATGCATTTTTACCTGTTATTTCTGATATTTGCTTGATTGCCAGTGCAGTTATCTGAAGGACATTTAATTAAATGAAACTGTATGATTTTATAAAAATAATGTGTAGAAATAATTATTATGGGAGGCCAAGAATAGTCAGCAGCAGCCCTCAGGAGCCAAGGTACGGTGTGCCGCAAGACCATGCGGAGAAAGTTTTCCAGTTTTCTGGGTTCCAGAAGACATTTCTCTGGACCATCTTTTTTCTGAGCTCTTGGGCTGACTGTCTGCAGCAGACAGGCTGGCGCTAACATTGGCATTAATTGCTTACATTGTACGTGTTTAGGGTGTTTTTTTAAGAACTGTTGTAGGGATGTGGTTTTATGGTTAGAACTTGTCTACTGTGTTTTCAGGTCAGAACAAATAAAATGATGAAAACGAGTTCAATCTGGCTTCCTAGAAACCTAGTCACCGAGATGATTATTCTCTTTCTTTCCTTCCATATCTGGTTTGCTAGGTCTAAGAACAAAAATCCTGTTTGTTTAAAAAAAAAAAAAAAAAGAGTTTTTTTTATTTAAAATAAAAAAAAAAGTTGTTTTGGGGTTGGTTTGTTTGGGTTTTGTTTTGGATTTGTTTGGGGTTTTTTTGGGTTTCTTTTAAGAAAAAAAAAAAACCCTAAGCCTGAATTTGTTCATTTTGTCCAGGTCTTCAAAGCCAAGTGCTGTTAAAGAGAAGGATTTGCTGCCGTCTCCTGCTGCCCCGGTCCTGCAGAAAGATTCCAAGCAAGAACACGGGTCCCGGAAGAGGACGGTCAGTCAGTCATCATCCTTAAAGTCCAGCAGCAACCTCGGCAAGGAGAGTGGCAGCGGCAGTAAAAGCAGCTCATCTTCTAAACAAAAGAAGACAGAGGGGAAGGGTTCTAGCAGTGCTAAAGAAACCAAGGTAAAGGGCTTATCCTGTAGATGCCTTCAGCCTGTTCCTTTGCTTTGCGGTTTGACAGGTTCAGTGTCACCTGAACAATAATTTGCAGCTCAAGTTAAAATGTAATTAGTTTTAGATAAGCATTGTTTCATGTCATAGTGCTTAAGTGCCTTGGAAATCTGTAAATTAGAAAATAATTTGGGAGAGATTGTGGAATACTAAGGCTTATTCCTACCAAATTCTTAGGTTAATTAGTGAAATGTGTTTAGTCATCTTCTGATTACAAATGCTGCTTATTTACTTTTTAATTTGTTAATAGGAAATATCACTAGAAAGCTGTTTACACAACAGTAAATGGAACAATGAGGTTATTCTTGTCTCATCGGAGCAGATACAGATCTTCCCCTGATTTTTTAAGGAGAGCAGGAGCTCGGTCCATGCTCAGTGCCAGGATGCGAAGCTATAGCTCTCATTTTACAACATTGTGGGACCTCAGAAAGATTATATTAACTCCAGCTCAGGAATGTACAGTGCTTTCTGTGGTTGGAGTGGAGAAAACATGGTTATAAAGATGGTGCAGAAAATGTTTTTAAAGATATTTAGGTTAGGAAGATACTTAGGTGGTAAATTTTAAAAATATTATAGGATGCTCTTAGGTCACTAAACTGTAACATGCTTTTTCATCAGTATATAAATGTGTATTACTGGACAGAAATTAGCCTGTGAGGACATCTTGAGAGTGTACTGTTGAATACCTGTGAGGAGCAGTTTCTATTGTAGAGGCAGTTGATGATCACGTTTCCATCCGTGTGATTCCGCTGTGTGCCGCAGGTGCTGGTGCGGCGGCTCCGAGCGCTCTGCAGCAAAGCCCCAAAGCCTCCCACGGGCTGCGGAGACTCCAGTAGTTTAAGCAACTGCTAAACCTTGGGAGTTGGATTTGCAGTCTCCGAGAAGCTTAGAGGCAAAGTCTGAAACTGTTCAGGGGTGATCATTGATTTGGGGAGGAGTAAAGCAGCAAATAGACATCAGCAATGGTGGAAAGTCACTTAGTCATCAGGGTGGAGTTCATGAATATCTGAACTGGGGGACGTGCTGTGTCACTTCAGATGCCGATACCATGAGATTCAGAAGCCTGGCAGGGTTGTGTACATCGGTGGCTGTGTAAGACACTTCCAGGAACTGTAGATAGTGAGTTTACCTTATAGAGTGAGGCTCTGCCCTTTCTTTATTGTTTGTTGTTTCATACTTCGGATATGCTTAGTCATGCCTTTCTTAAAGTAGTGCCTACTCTTCCTGTGTTGGACTGCGTGTCTTGTTACTGTGTCTGCGTTACAATGGTAGATAGTACGTTGCTGGGCAAATCTGGTGCCTTGCAACTCCAGGATCCTTCTGATGGGCAATAATCCGATAACTGTAGATTATGAAATACATCTATAGAGATGGCCTTTGGTCGTGATAAATTAAGAGAGCAGAAAACACATAGGAAGCTGGGGAGCTGTTTTATACCGTTTAGTTACTAAAAATTGACTAATTTACTATTCACAGAATCTAGTGTCCGCTCTTTAGCCTGAAGTATCATGTTGAGCCATGTATAATTTAGGGGAGCAAGGGCAGTGTGTTGTGAAGACAGCTAACTTTTCTCCCTGAAGATGATGCTTATCCGTCTGAAGTACTTTTTTTTCTCAAGGCAAAGACATTCAGCAGAGTGTATTGTTGAGAGAAATGAGAAACTGTAAAAATATTAATCATCTCGTTGTTAGAGTGGAAAAACAGGACTTAGAAACGGTGACATTGGGAGATTCAGGGAGGGATTTCCTGGACCCAGGTGTGTTTAAAAAGCCTTANAGCAGAGTGTATTGTTGAGAGAAATGAGAAACTGTAAAAATATTCATCATCTCGTTGTTAGAGTGGAAAAACAGGACTTAAAAACGGTGACATTAGGAGATTCAGGGAGGGATTTCCTGGACCCAGGTGTGTTTAGAAAGCCTTGACTGCATTCCTTCCTCTGAAGGAGATCTGGTGTGTTAGAGCGAGGAGCTTGGTTGTAGCCGCTGTGTCTTCTCCATGCCAGCATTAGGCGACAGCCTCATGGAAGCTGTGTTACTGTATACGGTGAATGGCAGCTAAAGCAGCTGCAAAACTGACCTTATTGCATATAACGCATGAAGTCATGGGAAAAATGTATACAACAAATGCTTTTCTTGAAGGCAGAGAGGATTTAACTGTTCTTCAAATTCATCATTTGGCAACAATTTTCCTTTCAGGAGAAGATTCTGAACAATTCGTCAAACTGCCCTCCTGCGTCTGCTCCGTCTGCGGAAAGTTCAAAGTCAAGAAGAGCAAAACTTGTTTTTGATGACAGGTAAGAACAGCAAAAGGTGCCTTTCCCTTTGTGGGGCTGTGAATCTCGGAGCGTAGCCAGCTCTCTGCGGAGAAGAGTTCATTTTGCTTCCGAAAAGCTGTTAAGTACAAGCTCGGGCTCTGGAGAGCTGGGCGTTGTTCCTGCAGGGATGCGCTGGTCTGGCTGTGCCCTGTGCCGTTGCCTCGGCAGACAGCGCGGTAACCGTAGCCTGCCCTGTACGTTCCTGCCGAGCAGAAAAGGACCGGCAGTAGGCTTAAATAGCTCAGGGTTGTTCTGTGTTTAAATGCTGATGGGTCCTTTTCACCTGACCAGGGCGCTGCTGCTGCCCGCCTGCCTGTTCCCTTCTCACCAGAGCCCGCGTCCTCTGGAGTCGGGAGTTGAGGTCATTGATAGTAGAGAGGAGCCTTCGTTTTTCAAGTTCCAGATCCACAGGAGCGGGATTGGGATTTAGTCCTGTGGGGGTCAAAGAAAATGCCTTGAAAAGACAATTAAACAAGTATTTTACTGTCTTGTGCAGACTTCAGTTTTCCCAAGTACCAATCCAAATCTCGGCACAATGCTTGCTCTTAGAGCATTTCTCTTTGTTGTTCTATAAATTCACTTTACAGATAAAATTATGTTTATACCAAATGTAAAAGTAACTTCCTGGTTAAGAACTCTTTGGAAGTGGGCAACCTGGCTGCTCAGTGTTTTTCTCCTGGTAGTTATTCCTTAAATAAAAAATTAAGAAAAGGAAAGAAAGAAATCAAGTTAATTAGATGATTAGAGTACACTATCACTCAGGACAAAATAGTTTATGGGGATTTTATAATTATTTCAAGACAAAACTGGACCAAGAAATTGAGATAAGATCAAACTTAAAAAAAAAAAAATCTGAATGTGTATTGACGTATAGGATGACATAATGAGAGTACCCTCCAAGGAACAGTAATTGTGCTTTGGAATGGCGACATGTTATACCCTTATGGTTATGGCTGAGACATTGCAGGATTTTGTGAGCCTAGAACTGATTGAACTAATTTTGTAGGTATATCATCTTTTTAATATTAACTCTTGCTTTGTAATGACATCAGTTTCCTGTAAGTGGACTGTTAAAAATGTTGACTTCAAATATCTTTAGTACAAATAAATTAAGTAAGATAGGATGGATGGGAGGTTTTATTTCAAACTTTAATCAACTCATAGGTAATATGGTAATATATTGTAATGTATAATTACACTTTTATGATTACCTTCTGCTCATCTAGTTGTGAAAGTCACTTAGCATTGATTGTCTTGGGTGGCTAAGCAAAAGCAATTAACACCTGGATGCATCTTGATTTGTTTTGTATTATTATCATAATTTTAGAATATTTCACACCCTCAGTAATGCCAGTCCTGGAGGCACTGGATTAATTCGTCCTCAAATTTTGAGGTGTTTTTTCCTTCCCCTGCCCTTGTTGTTGGTCGAGTGTTTGGTTTGCTTGATCAAATGCAAAAAATTTAACCAAATCATGTTTACTTATCAACTTGCTTGAAATACTATTTTGAATTACCTGAAACTAGACAACTAACTTTAAACTATTTTAACAGTTTTATCATACTGTAACTAATCATACTAGTTAACTTTAACAGTTTTATCATAGTGTAGCTCCTGTAACCTGAGTTAGACAGAAAAAATAAGAAATCTGACAACGTTAAGAAACTTCAGTCATAAAAGGAAATGCAATATGGGTGGAGCTGAGTCCATAAATTTGTGTCCTCTGTTGCAGGACTTACTCAGCTGATCATTATTTACAAGAAGCAAAGAAGTTAAAACATAATGCAGATGCATTGGTAAGTAAATCTCCAATACTTATGCCACGTTTGCACATTATACTGGGGTTTGCTTACTGCTTTTGCCGGTTTGCTGCCCTCTGTACTGGAGTTTTCTTGTACTTCCTCGCTGCTTTTTGTCCTTAAAAGTTTTTTCCACTCTCCCCAGTCTGACAGGTTTGAGAAGGCTGTGTACTACCTGGATGCTGTAGTGTCGTTCATTGAGTGTGGGAATGCATTGGAGAAAAATGCTCAGGAATCCAAGTCCCCGTTCCCTATGTATTCAGAAACTGTGGAATTAATCAAGTAAGCGTTGCGCAGCGTATACAGAAGTCAAGTGGGGGGGAAAGAGGTCCGGAAATCAGAGCTTTTAGATTTACTAAAGCTTTGCCACCAACTTTTGAAATCTCTTATTGTTCTCCAATAAAACTGGATCACTTACCAGTTCGTTCCAGTTGCTGAGGCTTGAAGTATTTTCATGAAGATTAAGATCCTTTCTGCTAAGGCTCTTGAAGTCTGTCTACAACGTATAACACACGAGAAGCAAAATTATTCCCATTAACTACCTAGTCAGCATTTTGTTTAGGGTCTGAGAGGTTCCTGAAATGGTGAAGAAATTCATAAGAACGTCGGTGTTTTGTGATTGATAAATGATACTGTAATCTTTATTTTGTTGTTT
The DNA here is from genome assembly GCA_003993805.1 of Himantopus leucocephalus. Taxonomy (NCBI): domain Eukaryota; kingdom Metazoa; phylum Chordata; class Aves; order Charadriiformes; family Recurvirostridae; genus Himantopus; species Himantopus leucocephalus. The sequence goes on from RSEF01000013.1 coordinate 19,204,455, forward strand.
ACTTGATGTCTTTGTTTGCAGATACACTATGAAACTGAAGAATTACTTGGCACCGGATGCTACGGCTGCAGATAAAAGGCTGGCAGTGCTTTGGTATGTGTATTCTAAACTTAATACAATGCACTGATTGATTTCTAATGAAATGAAATGCTGTGTTGCCCTGAGTTGTCAGGTGTTTCTGAACCAAATATGAGTTTTCCACTTGGTTGTACTTAAAGATTAATGCTGTATATCTGATTAGTGTAAACTGGGGCAGAGGAGGCATTGACAACAAGGGTTAAGTCTTTGAAATAACGAGGGTCAAGTCTTTGAAATATTAAGGAAATTGCTAGGTTTGTAAGGAGTAACAGCAGAAAGGATGGGGGTCCTTCCTATGTACTCATCCAGTGATAAGTCCAAGTTTGGACTGGCTGTAAAGAATTGTCACCAGCCTCCTAGATCAGTGAAATGGCTCCAGCAGGTGCAGAGGACCACAACCCGTTGGTATCGGGTGGAAAAGAAAGGGGAGGCCATGGCAGAATGCGTTGGACTCGGTATGTCCTGACGCGAGCGAAAAATAAACAGAACCCTTGTCTGGGAAGTAGCTTCGTGTTGTCTCCTAAGCTGAGAACTGGAAACTGTATCGGCAAGATCACTGAAAATTATAGTTTCAGTGTAAGGCACACAAAGCTATGCTTTTGTTTCCTTGAGAGTGTAAAGGTGCTTATGGATTTTTTGGTGGACCCACAACTTAAGAGTTGGCAGAGAAAGCTTTAAAAACACAGCTATGAGGTTTTTGAACTTACTCAGTTGTGATAAACTTTACTTTAACTGTAAATGTTTTGTTATTATGTCTTTGGTCAGTCTTCGGTGTCAATCTCTGCTATACCTAAGGCTTTTCAAGCTGAAAAAGGAAAGTGCATTGAAATATTCTAAAACTCTGACTGAACATCTGAAGGTAATGGCATATGTATTTTCTTAGAATATTAGAACCTATTCAAATTAAAGCACTATGTCACTTAAAATTTCAGACTGCTACATGTGAACTTGGAATATACCCTGTTTAGAACGGGACCTTGAAAGTATATGAAAGTCAAGTAGTTTAAAGCTGGGAAGAGACAGCGTGGCCGTCATAACCCTGCTGGTCCCGCATGATAGCTCTCTTAATAATTTGATCTAGCTTTTGTCTTCTTTAATAAATTTAGTAAGCTTCAAGGAGAATTTAAAAACGTTTTTCTTGCTGCAGATATAAAAAGCTGAAACTTCACTTTGATGTTTAAGCTTAAGGAATGCAGTGTGTAGGGGTGCATTACATGGGCTGCGGCTATTCAGCCTTCGCAGAAGCTGGCACCAGAGCCAACTTCTAATTCAAAACCAAGTTGGTCTTTCTGGATTTTTGTTGTTTGCAGAAGGATGTTTGATTTTTTTTTTTTTTTTGTTATTCCCCCCATGTGAATTTAACTAAATTCCTCTGCAATTGATTTAAAAGTGCTGTCAGGGAAAGGAGACCCAAGAGACACATCCTTTGAATTAATGTATTTGAATCGAGATGCTGCAGATGGGAAAAACAGTTACGATACTTTGGTAATGTTACTCAGTCCTTAACCTAGACTGAGATTTTTCAAAGGAAGGCGTGGGCATAGGTAACTAATGTCATGGGGTTTCTCTGAAACTTCCGGCTATCAGTGCTGAGAGGAAACAGGCTTCTCACATGCTTGACTTCTCAGATTTTTTGGAGACACCTTTAATTCTTCCATGCTAGTAATAACAGACTTCTTCCTATTAACGGGCTGAAAAAACCAAAATGTTCTCATAACAGGCAATGGGATCTAATTCTTAGAACAGAGGACTACTCCAATCCTATATATATTTAGTGGCCTTCTGTGTGTTGCTAAAATAATACCTTAATTTGTGTCTTGGTCATCAGTAAAAAATGGTATTTTCCCAAATTTGAATTTATTGTGATATTATTCGGATTTTTGGTTATTGCTTAAAAGAAAAGCAACAAAAATTAATTCGGTCAAAAATAAACAATTAAATAACTAGGTAAAGTATAACTAGTTAAAGTATAAACATAAATCACGTGACAAATTTCTTTTTCCCCAAACAGAATTCCTATAATAATTCTCAAGCACCGTCACCTGGTATGGGAAGGTAAGTAGTAAAAGCTGTTTCCTATATTTCTCAACTTTCAGCTAGTTTTGTACATAAACCGTGTGCCTGAGGTGCTCAAAGAGTAGCTTTTCACTCCGTAACGTGTTGGGGAGACTGTTCTAAGGGTGTAGATTTTGATTCAGTTGTGTAATTATCCTGATGAAAGGTTTGGAAGACTGCTGCTTGTGATAGTGCTCTGCAGAGAGTTTGTTGGGCAACTCCTTGTTGCAGGAAAAGGGTCAGTGTGTCACTGACACACAAGTCACTTATCGCAGTGAGTTTTGTTATTTATCCCTGGAGGTGTTTAAAAGACGTGTAGATGTGGCGGTGAGGGATGTGGTTTAGTGGTGGACTGGGCAGCGTTAGGTTAGTGGTTGGACTGGATGATCGTAAAGATCTTTTCCAAACTAAATGATTCTATGATTTAATGCTTTTTCCCTCAAAACAAGAGCTTTATTAAAGTTGCAAGCCCAGACGGCTATAAGTACTTTCAGGGTTGTCTGTTCCATAGTGTAGCAATTTACTTCTCTTCTTTAAAACCTAACGATGGACCTTTGATAGATTGCTCTGAGTTTTAGGAGCGCATTTCAAATTTGCATCATGTTAGCTGAAAGTGTGGTATGGCAGAATAGTTTCCATGTAGTTGTTATGTTTTCGTTATTTAAGGTTCAATTTATTTAAACAATGAGTTTAAGATTTTATTGAATTAAAAGATGAGGAGGTTTGGTGGTTAGGTTTTGGCTGTGAGGCTAAAACATAAGGGTTGGAGGATTCTTGCCCTCTACTCCACATCAGTAGAGGAGTAGATCATCTCATCAGTAGATCCTGCCCCTCTGCTGCGCTCTGGGGAGACCCCCCTGCAGTGCT
>RSEF01000013.1:19219732-19267271 GCA_003993805.1 Himantopus leucocephalus
TTTTTTTTTTTAACTGACAGCATTGAACATTTCTTCACAATTCAGAAACAAGTGGCAATGTAGTTCCATGTGTAGGATCCTGTGCCCTCACCCCTTGAGCAGCTTGTGATTTGTTCTCAGACTGGATCAAGCCTTTCTGTTTTTAACAGCTCACCAGTAAGCTGGTGCCAGTTCTTACTCAAATAGTTTAAATAAATTAAATTTTTACCAGTTACCACACAGCTGTCCTTAAATTCTTACCACCCATGGTTGAGAAAGCTCGAAGAGTGTGACAGAAGAAAAGCAAGAAACAACCTTGTAACTTTTTACAGAAGTATAAGGAAGAGTTGTCTTCTTGCTTGTGGGAACTGGAAACATGGTAGGGAAAAATAATGAAAAACTGAGAAAGTCATTTTAACATTAAAGACTTTCCTGTCTTCCTAGAGACTTGCTGGAGATGTCACACAAAAGATTTCTTTATATAGAGGAAAACTAGCAGGCAGCGAACGTAAGTGGTATGCATGATAGGCATTTATTTCTTTTTTTTAAATCTGTAACAAAACAGCTTAAAATAGACATCTGGNGTATAGAGGAAAACTAGCAGGCAGCGAACATAAGTGGTATGCATGATAGGCATTTATTTCTTTTTTTTTAAATCTGTAACAAAACAGCTTAAAATAGACATCTGGTAGTTGAAACCTTTTCCACACTTTAAATGCAAATTTATTCCAATAAAAAGGTAGTATTTAATTTCACATTCTAGAAAGGCTGAGTGGCTACAAAAATAAGTGCTATGATGTAAACACCTTCTACTAACTCCATGCTAAATCCTAACTGATTTGATAGAGCTCTTAGAATTACACAACCGCTATTCAGTTTATTGCGGCTACAGATACATCGAGAATGCAAAAATACCCAAACCTGGAGTAAAACCAATTAGGAGTCACCCACTACCGACAAGTGCACTTGGTAGCTATCATATCTTCATACTCTTTGTAGACAATGGAGCCATCGGGCTCTATGGTCAGGACGCTCAGTGGGCTGTATTCGGCAGGAACACAGGAGGGCTTTGGAACAGAGGAGTCCAGTTTCTCGTATATTATGTTCTGTACCATTGTGTGCACAGGAGAGCCGTAACGATGCCCGACAACCCTCGGGCAGTCGCCTTTGCAGTACTGAGGGCTGTACCTGTGTGGTGCTATTATCCATTTGTCCCATTTCAGTTGGCTAAAACTTAGACGGAAGTTGTGAAGCTCACACTCGTTTTGAGGGAACAGAAATTGTTTGAAATATTCGCTCAAATTATGAGGTGGAGTTGCAGGTGCTTCTTTCAGATTCTCATCTCTTCGACGTCGAGAGGCCCTTTTACCCTGTGAATTCTCTTTTCCTTTGTCACCCACGGGATCAATACGCAGACTGTTCCTTTGCCTGGGCCGCACTGGGTTTTTCCTTCTGTGTCTAAGTGAGTTCCACCTGTGATAAGCTTGCTCACTGGTATCATTCAGATAAAGCAGGAGAGAAGGGGGAACCAGTGCCACATTAATGGGATTTCCCAGTTTAGTGTTCTGTTGTGGATCACCCATCAGACAAGTGAAGTTCACAGCCATATGAATATTCCTCCTGTTAGTAGCAATTAGAGGCTGGAGAAAAGAAGTCACATCAATCTCAACCCACTTGCGTTTTCTAACTTCAAAGTGCAGGCTAAAGGCTACAGAGTGTGAAACACTGGGACATACTTGGCTAGAAAAGTCATGCTCCTTAACAAATAAATGGCACATGCACGTAATGGAAGAAGAAATGGGAACCGATGTGTCAAAGGAATAGAGCAAGACAGACTTGAGTAGGTGCTCTAGAGCAGTAACGCGATCCAGGTTGAAGAGTAAATCCACCGAGTGAACATCTCCTGAGAAGGGAAACAAAATCTCCTAGAGTTAGTGCATCTTGGTTTTCCCCCCAGACATAAATACTATAACGTAGTGGATAAGTAGAAAAAATTCAGCAGCAGAAGAAACCAATTTAGATGGCCTCCCTTACTTTTATTATACAGAATTCTACTTTGGTCAGGGTAATAAGATTTAAAAGTTAAGAAATGACAACAAAACCAGGAAAACCCATGATTTTAAGAGATACTAGGATTTATTTCATTTAAAAAAAAAAGTACAGGAGGAAGTTACCAGTTGTGTCTTTTCAGTGTTGATACGGGGACATAGGAACTAGAGAGTCCAGATTATACAAGCCACGAAAGGAAATAACTAAAGTTTTAAAGTGAATGCTTTCAGAGCTTTTTAGCACTAATTTAAGTTATTCTTCCTACTCAACATATTTTTTCCCTATTTAAATCTCTTGACCGGCAGCTGCCAACAAGTCTGAGTAATGGCAAGGCAGAAATTTATTTATTAGCACTACTTAAAAAAATTATCATTGTTTCAAAAGTGTCACTTTACTTTTTCCTTTATGAAACACAACCAGAGCTTCCAAGTTATTCTGAATGCACATTTCTGTCGCATTCGCCCCTACTGTAAGATACACTACTCTAATCTTTGCCCCAGTCTTAAGAATTTTTCTGGCATTCTTTGAGTTTCCTCCAAGTTCCATCTTATTTTGAGATTGATGAACTCATTTCCTGGCCTGTTTTCCAGATGTGGACATAGCATATGTTTAATCTATTGCTTTTTTTACTACTCACCACCATATTTTTTTCTGTAAATTAGAAATTGCTCATTTTTGACCACACAAATGCATTAAGTGATCTCTTCGAACTTACATAGGCCAAATAATCAGAAATCAGATGAGGGCTCTGTAGACCTTAATAAACTTATGTTTCTATATTAATGATTTTTTCTACAATCATGAATTTGAATAGCTTCAATAATTGTAGGAAGTTGGTCCAGATTCAGGCTGCTACTTTAATTATTATTACATTTAGGATATATAATAATGATATTAACTGTTAATTGTGAGTATATTTCTGAAGCAATAGATTATATTATGCCAGAAAATTTTAGTCACGAACACTGAAGATTTTTTTTAATTATTTTATTTTTTTGTAGCAACTACTTCTTAACTCAAAGTGCTGTTACTATGCACAAGTATGATATCTGTGTTTAACGTTATCTGTCTTTCTAAGTGAAAAACTCCAAGTCAGGAGACCTCAGATCACTTGTCAGCAGTCCCATAAGTATAATGAAAGGCCAAGGATTTCTCACTGCTTTCGGTGTGACCAGCCCACGTTTAAGAAAACTATGAAAGCACGGTAAGTTACAAAGTGCCCAGCCATCCTAGTTTTTCAGTCCTGAGTCTGATTTAGAAGTAGTTCTACTCTTCCCTTCAGGCTAGTCACACATTTGGGTCGTGTTTTGTCCCTAGCAAACATACAAGGCAAGGAGAAAAGTCATCTTGCAATGGGATTCTGGCAGTTTGTTCCAAGTCTCATTACAGTGCTATGTTGTTATGGCCTTGAAAAAAGCAGAACCAAGATGGGCAGTAGAGGAAACTTGATGCCCATTATGCCTAACCATTTTTTCCACTGTTCTGTCTTAGAACTGGTTGTAGAATTTCCTCTGACTCATAATGAGTCAGTCTGAAACATCAATAGTATCTTGAACACAGTACCGTTTGTGTGGCAGTTCCCAAACTGCGGAGAAGTCTACGTCTAATGCCATTCAAGGAGAAATATGTTATGAAAAACTCCTACTGTTTAAGAGGAAAACCATCAGGATTAAAATAACAACAACTCTAAAGAAATAAGATATTTTTATACTATGCTGCAAGCACAGAACACATGGAAAACCCCCATTTAACCTTTGCAATGGATGTCACCCCACACCTACCTTTCATTAGGTCCCTGTGGCGGTGCTTGCATTCAGAACACGGAGTGAAAAGTCGAACAGTGTTGTAGAGGTGGCTTTTGTTAGCCTTGGGGATTCCCTCCTTGGTAGCAGACATCTTATATAGCCTCTTCATGTACCGAAGGGCTCTGGAGTGTGGCTGTAGCCTGGGGGCCTCGCTTTCCCAGTTCTGGTGTCCCCGGTCAGACAGCACCTTGAGAAGGGGAGGCAGGAGGGCATATCCACGTCTCACACCTTTTGGCAGCCGCAGCAATGGATTTAGCTCACTAGCAGTGTCCTCAGGAGCTACCAATAACCCAGGGGTCCTGTCAGAGACTACGCGACCCCTGGAGTGGGGGGAACACTGGATGCTAGAAGAAAGCCAATGAAGACAGCAATAGAAACAAACACAAATTTTCCAAGTACTCTCCATGCTCTTTAGGGTTGCAGCTGAAAAAATGCCTCCCCTAAAATATTCAAGAAAAAAAGAGCACCTAAGCCCCATCCCTTATATATGTCACAGCTGTGGAATGGGAGGGAGGTTTCTTTCTGATTAGAAACCAAAGAGAAAGATCTGCAGCTGTCTACTGAAACCACGTGCTTGTCTGCATTTGGGCTAGAGCCTATGCCCATGAAAACATATTGTAAACAAAATGCTTATTCTGAGAGTTAACCTTTTTCACATGGTAAATCACAAAACAAGGGCGTGTGCCATCCTCCAGAGGGAGCAGGGGAGACAAGTTAGGATTGACTAGTCTGACTACATCCGTTTATTTGCAGAAATACATAATGCTAAATATTATTGCTATTAGCAATTTAAGCTAATAATAAAAAAAGAAACTGTTTTTCATTTTCTGTTGATGTATTTCTCACATTTCCTTTCTCTGTAGACAGTAATAGCCACTTGAGAGAGAGGTAACTGTGACTATAGTACCATCGGATTCATTTTTCATTCCAGCACATGGCACATACTTACCTCCAGTCTGAGGTAAGGCATCCAAAAAGTAGAGTGCTTTTTCAGTGAGTATCAGATGTCTGTGGAGCGTGCTCCAAAAGACTCCAAATGGAGCAATATTGATTACATCAGGAACATTCAGAAACTCTTGTAGCTGAACAAAACTAAAGGGATGGGGTTTAATTTTATTTAATTAGGAAAATACAAGGGGGGGGGAATGTGTTTTCATAACAGCTGTTTTTAATTAGAGCTATGCTATCAATAATCTAGTGAAATGTCACCCATAATCTAGCTCTTAGATCTTAAGGCTTCTAAGTAAGGATTGCTTGTTCAGAGAGTGTTTAATTAACTTACAAAAATGTCAGTCTGGCATTCTTTGATTTGGAGCGGAAAGTGAATTCAGATAACAATCTACAATATGAAACAATATAACCTTTTCTGCTAGATCTCTTAGAGCTGATTTGATTATGATAAGAGGGGGATACTGTCACTTCTAAGGTCAGCTATGTTTAAACTGTTTTGTACAAGGTGATCTTACTTTATTTTAAAAATATATCCTTCAGTCAGGCATGCTTGCACCAAACAAGCTCATCTGCTCCCTCCCTTGTGGGTTTGAATTAGTCCCACTTTACTTTAGTTTCAAACACATGTAAGTACAGTTTCTGCTGTTCCATGACAATTTAAGCTGCCCTTTAAGCCTACTCTCTTCCACGAAGCAAATGTGCATTCCTGCTCTCTCCTTTGCACTGGTTTTTGATGTTATCAGATCTTGTGGTGGGTCCAGCCAGGGAGCTAAAATGGTAGGAAAATAATCCAACAAAAAGTGAATATTTGCTTTACCTTATTGAAACCACTGGACAAGTTGAGAACAATTAAGCCTATCTTGAATAATTCATGGCTGAACAGGACATGAGTGGTACTTCTGGATGCTAAAGGCATAGGAAATCTTAAACTATTATTCTGTATGGTGAGTGCCAAAATAGTATTACATATTTTTATATATACACTGCCTTGAAGAGGGTATTCTGAAACATGTAGCTTTTGAAAATTTTACTTAAGTAGACTGAAAAATTGATGAAACAAGTGAAAAGATATAGAGATGTTTAACTGGAGATTTAAACTTGGCCCTGACCAGGTGTATCCCGCTCTTTTGCATAGTCTAGTGGCCTGATCATAATTAACTCATCCACATTTATTAGCTGTCTTGTTGGAAACCTAAGCAGGGAAGTCAAAGTCCAAATATATCCTATTTGAACCGATATATCACTGAAGGGGCACCTTCACTGATTGTGACGACAATAAGGAGAAACCTAACGCAAACTGCCTGGTGGTGTATTGGCCAAAGCTGGGAGCTGCTGTAGTGACAGCTGGAGGGCCACCAACACAACTGCTTCTCGTCTCGTGGTCAAGCATAATGCTGATTAGCATCCTGTGATGCTTTGGGGTAGAAGAAGGTTAGATCTTGTTTATTTTCCTTCACCCTGGTGCTGACTGGCTTAGATGCTGAGAAGGCTTTCAAAGGATCTTATGGCTAAGTCTCCACATTTTTAGTAACTGGTTGGTCTAGACCTGTGGAACATTTAATACGTCTGTTGATTTGACTATGGTGTGTTGACTACTGGACCCTTTAGAAAATGTGATGACTTTCAGTGTGTAAATAGGAGCTGAAATGCTCTGAGAGTGGCTGTAGGAATCTGGGGGTTCTTATCGTTACTGAAGTCTTAGAGTCTTCACATGAATGTATTTATAACTTTAGACAGTTCTTGAGCGGCTTCTAAATAAACTGGACTTCCTTTGCTCTGCAGTAGGCTATAATAAAGAGGGAGAAAAATGGCGTTTATGTTGTTGTTAATTGTTTTCCTCTGAAACGCAGTTCCCATGAACAGATTACTGATCCAGCGCAGTCACAGCAATCCCTACGTGCAGAGCTGAAGCGTAGCGACTTGCAGGGGAGTCAGGAGCTGGGGGAGGGAATGAAAGAGGAAAGAGAGAGCCCTGTAAGCCACACTCGCTGCCAAAGGCAGTTTATCGTCCAAACTGTGACTGTTTACTGGGCTTCAGGTTTCTCAACGCTTGGACACATTTGCTGAAGAGTTATAATTTGCAGCTGTGTTTGAGTGAAGATTCTGGCATACCTACGCTTGTAGGTAGTTGCAAATACATGTGCACAAGCATTTAAGATATTGAAGACTTGTTTAGTAAAACGCAATGTCCAAGGAAATTAGTTTCATCATATCTCTTTAAAATCCAGACTGTTATGGATTGTTTGATGGTCTCATGCTTTATATATCTTAAATATTTATTCTTTCTATTATTAATCATTAGATTGTTGCAGCAGAAATGATATTTTCCTTTTTTTCCCTGGGAAACACAGAGTGAGTACCTAGTCTGTACTACCACAAACTAATAATAATTTTTAAATTCCTGTAAAACAGAGCTGAAGAATGTGTAGCTTTGCCCTGTAACTAGATAATGACGTTTGTTTGTTTCTACATGGGAGCAAAAGCATTAATCACAGGTATAGCTGTTATGCCCTGATAAACAAAGTGTTTTCATTTTGGCTCGCTGAACTGACTCAGTGGACTTTGAAATATAAGAAGTATCAGGTGCTCTCTGCAAGGGCCATTAATAATGTTGCAGAAACTTAGCTAACTGCCCATGCAGAGTAACAGCTGAGTTATGTGTCTGCTCTACAGATGTGAGCTCTAGCAATTTCTAACAATTTAAAAAGAAGAAATGTTTTCTGTTACTTCTAATAGCTTCTTCCTGCCATAAACCAAAAAGATCAAACAAATGATTTTAAAGAACCAATGCATATATACATATGTCGTTGTTTGACAAGACAGAATCAGAGCTAAAAAACTATGATCTTATGACTACGGTGTAAACCAGATTTTTTTTATCACAGATGATAGCAGCCTATGCTCAAGTCAGCCCATTTTTATCTCCTTGACGTTAACATCAGCAGTCCCTTAAACTGGTGATAGCCAGAAGACTGGGCTCTGTTTGCCTCTGTTCCTAACTGCCGCCTTGTACCTGATCGTTACCGCAGTCTCCGTAGTCTATGTAGTCACACCTGCCATTTGAGCTGTTTTCCACCGACACAGTGGGTGAGATTTTCCCCATTTATCATATTTGAAATTGTCCCATGGAAGACTTATTTTCCTAGCTGAAAGGTCAACCTGCTTGAAGAGCTTGGAAAAGAACTGAAATGTCCTAGACATAGACATAAGCTGTGGCACTGATGGATAGTTTATGAATTCCTTTTCTCTTGCAGACTACTTCTCCTACTACCTATGCAGCTTTGCATGTATCATTTGTTTTCTTTATGTTTTAATTTACCATCACTGTATTGTCATTACTTATAGAACCTGGAAATTTCCCTAATGAACCATGACCCCACTTTCCTGTGTGCTGCATAAATATGGACTAAACTGCCCAGAGACTTTGTAATCTAAATACAGGACAAGAGAAGGGACTTCGCATACAAACAGTTATCTTTTATTTGTCAGCATCATCGAAGAGCAGAGTTTTAGGGATTTAAAGAAGTTTATAAGAGAGCATTGCTGCCATTTGCATCAGGGCAGCATGAAGATCTTGTTTGAAAATTTAACAGGTGAACAATGGGAGCTGGCCCCATGAGAGGTAGTCGGCAGAGTACGCTTACCTTATAGGGGTGCTCTGAGGATGAATATATTAAACATTATGAACCATTCAAGCACTAGGATAATGCTAGTTCTGTAAGGACCTGAAATAGATACACACAGCTCGGCACGCAGCCACGATCATGACTACATCTCAAGTATTGTTTGGTGTCTGCAGGAGATTGGTGTAATAAGTAGGTAAGAAGCCAGCAGCAGTGATGAGGTACTTTAGAGAGACAGTGAAACACGGTGTTTTTTCCACAGTAATCAGGTTTTAGAACATCAAATAATTCAAAACTTAGAGGTTATAATTGTCTCAGTTCCTCAGGCAAGGGAAAAACCTGCATGAGGAGAATATGCCCGAGAGAGCCTGTCTTTGTTTACGTGCTCACCGAGGTCCCCAAAGCATCAGGACAAGGAAAGATCATTCCCTGGTGGTTGACTCCAGTGAGAAAGATGAGAAGGGGAAGGAGATGAGCGTTGTGGTGTACCTGGCAGCGAGGAGCGCTCAGAAGAGAAATACCCCTCTTCCAGGGGTGTCTCCCCCTTTGCCTGTACCTGAAGACACTGGTCTCTGAGCTGCACCCCACGTGGTGGTGTCGGCTGCTGCGAAGGCAGTGGCTGGCTCAGGGGCTGGGGCAAGACGGGTCACCCACCCCTTTGTTTTCGTAGTTGCCATCTGTGGCCTCTCTCTGCCTTGGCTAAAGAAGACTGCCTTCTACTATATCCTTGTGGAGCTAAGGGGACCAGGCATATGCTGTGGATTTATCCAGTGGCATAATACTATGTTTTATTCTCCTGCTAAGAGCACAGCAGTGAGTCAACCAAAGAGAAAAAAAACATCGCCTCCGCCTCTGACTGCTTCACTAAGGCATCCAGCTCTAAAGTACTGGATTCCCACTTTACCAAAATATACGTTATAATGGTGCCTAAAGTTAATATACATTTCCATTGTTCACAATAGGTATCTATTCTTTGTTGCTAAAAGATCTAGCTGTAGCTGATCCAATACTCAGTGTAGTTCTACATAGAGTTTCTAGATTTATGAAAATAAATTCTAGGTTTATGAAAGTACCATTTTACAAAACATTTTAATATCTCGTGCCTTCTGTATTGGATTAGGATATTCTGACCAAAAGTGAAAACTTATCTCTGGTTTATTGTACTATTTATATATCAATAAAAATAAGTAACTCTCTGAAGTGTTACAAAATATTAGCTGAGAGATGAAACAGCTTGGTCTGAGTATGGAGTTTGCTGTACAAGGATACAGCGATAAACATAATGGCTTCTTAGAGGATGCGGAGGAAGGTAATGCCAAGCTGGAACGGTGGTGCGTTTCAGAGCTGCCGCTGCCATTCCTTTGGGCAGGTTACCTTCCCGTTATCTCACCTGGCATTGCTGTCAGCTGGCCGTGTAATAGCACTGAGGAGAAGTGACCTTGTGGACACTTTGTACAACTAGAATTAATAAATGTTCTTGACAGGGTAATCAGTTAGTTGGTTCATTTGGTACATGAGTTTAGTGGCTTAATAGGCAGCAGTGTGAGAAAAGTTTCACTTTATCCTGTTGTGGAAACAAATGATTAGCAACGAGCAACCTGACAGCCCCACTCAGCCACTGAAAATGAGCCCAGTTTTTCCTTTGCTGCGAGGCTGCTGGTGGCCATTTGGATATTGGTGTGGTATCTTTGCCAAACCTCTTCAGTCATCCCTGCGTGAGGGTACACGCTTCTGGAGTGCTCTCTTAGAGCTCTTCTGCGTCAAGAGTTTGGTTTACAACTCATTCACTCATTACTTTTCATCATCCATGGGATGATCGGGGAAGAACATAGATACTCAGTGCTAAAGTATGGCACTCACAATTTTACCTGCTAAGCAAATATCACATGGAAAACTAGTAGGTTTCTCCTTGTTGTAATCAGATATTCTTTAAAAAAATAATGAGAGCTCATTCTCTGAAAAGAAACAACAGCTGCAGAAAAGAGCTACTGTAGGTAGCAGAGCAAGGTTCCTGGAGGGGCCCTTCAGCAGAGGAACACCTCCATTTATGTTGTTTCTGGTCTGTGTAGCATCTAATAGGCATATAGCAAAAATATTGAAGTTAAGGTTTTGGTATGCACTACCTGCAAAGAGTGAAATCTGTGACGTTGACTTATTTTACATAGATCTTTGAGAAGCTATTGTAGGGAAAGTTTTGCGCACACTTACAAATGCGACTGCCCACATGGAACCTGGATGAGATGGTCTTTTAATACAGTTAAATTTTTATGGAAATGAAACTTGTGAAGTTAGTAAACAGAACTGTCATTTGTTTGCACGTGCTGTTTCTGGTACAGGGAAGTGCTAATACACGCATCTATAAAATGTGGCTTTCGGGTCAAGTTTCGGAATACATTTAATCCAGTCCGAGGGCTACTGCTGTCAGGGGTGAGTTTTGCCTTTTCCTCCTTGCCTTTTGGCATTTTGCCGTGTGTTGGTGAACAGCTTTCACCCGGGCTGTGCGCTGAATGACCCGTTCCCCAGCTGCACGCTCAGCACAAAGTTGCGGGGCAGCCTGGTATGTGCGCTTTGGTAAGGAAGAAGGTTGGAGGTGCTTTTGAGAGCTTTTGAGAGCATCTTATAGTTAGCTTAATTTAGGTATAACGTCAAGTTATACAATACTATAGTCAGGTACGTTTTAGATACTATAGGTATCTAGAAAGATTCAGTGAAAAAATGTAAATGAGAAGGTAGAACTTGGTGGGGTTTTTTTTTGTCTGGGTGTTTTTTTTCTCCTCCTCTTCATAACTCCTGCAATCCTGCCTGCATGTTTATCTCCTTTCCCTTTTTTTCAGAAGGAAGAAAGAAAATATTTGGAACAAACTATTTAAAAAAAACTAGGAAACTGGGGTCTTATATTGGATATTCTTCCTCTTGCCTTGGTGCACTGGTGTGGAAAGTTATGCATGTTATTATCCCTTTCAGCCTTCCTGGTGTTTTTCCTGCCTGGCAAGCTCCTGTTTACAAACTGGAGAGCAAAGAAAGCTCTGAAGAATAAAAATTGTGAAAAATTGAAAGCCTGTTGCTGTTACCTCAAACATCACCTCAGACAGCATACAGGGCAGGTAAATTGCTATATACCAGATGTGATTTATTTTTTTCTTTTTTTTTTCCCCACCCAGAAATGTTTTTATTGCTCCTAAATAAAATAACAGTTCTGGCCATTCTTGCAGCATCTCTGCCGTAGGGTTCAGTTGTGGCTACAAGGCAGGACTCAGGAAACTGTGTTTTTCATTTTGTTGCGGTCTCGTTTGCTTTACAGTATTATCAGATACGGTTAAGATGCAAGTCCTCATGTGAGCCTTAGTGAGAAAAACCGCTAATTTAGCTTCTTAAAATTGCAGGAAAATAAAGTCCAGAATTATATTCTTTTCCAGTTTCTCGTTCTCATGCTTCAGACATGGATACGCCCCAGGTACGCGGCTATGTGTTCGGTTTACGGTTGGACCCGATGACCTGAAGGGTCTTTTCCAACCCCAGTGACCGCGATGCCACCCTGAGCCCTTCCCGTGCCCCGAAGCCGCCACGGCTGCAGCGCTCGGCGGGCGGGCGGGCTGCTCTGCCGTCTGCCTTCTGCCTTCTGCCTTCTGCCCGGGCTGTGCGGGGTTTTTCCTCCCTTCCCATACAACGCGGCTCAGAGAAACGCCTCCCCGCTGCCGGCGGTTCCAGGTTCGTTCCCCTGACCCCACCTCCGTGCCTCCCCCTGGGCAGGGCCCTCCCCGCACCTTCCCGGGCTACAAGTAGCCCCGGCAGCGGCGGAGAGAGGGGGAGTTTGGTCGGTGATGTCCCTGCCGGTGCGGGCAGCGCTGCCGGCACAGCTGGCACAGCTGGCACAGCTGGCCCGGGGAGCGCCAGGTAAGCCCGTCCCGGGGAGGGGGAGGGGGGGGGATGCTTGGGGACGGCTTTGTCCCCGCGGACCTGGCAGAGGAAGCTACAGCCTGATGTGACGAATGCTGGCGGTGGTGATGCGCGTTACAGAAATTACACTGATTGCTTCTAATTACTGTAACCGCGCGCGCAGCCGTCTGGAAGCGATTCGCCTTTGAGAAGGTGAATGGGGGTTGCGGAGGTGGATGGGTCCGGGAGTGCTGGGGGGGGCGGGGGATGGGGGGGAGCCGCAGCGAAGGCAGCGAAAGTTCAGTGAGCCCCTGAGAGCTTTGGGAACCTTCCAAAAGCGGCGTTTCCACCAACCTGGTATCGCAATTCCCACGAGAACCGCGTGTCGCCGATGCAGGGCAGCCCCGTCGCCGGCTTTGAACGGTCACGGGGGAAGGAGTGAGGAGGGGGTTCGGTTGTGTTCCTTTGGTGTGGTACTTGGGATCCCGTGTGTGGCGTTAAAGGCACGCTGCCGGATAACGGGCTGCTGTCTGCTGCGAGCAGAAAAGTTTTTTTAAATGATTTTATCTAACCTGATATTATTTCAGTGGTAAAAAGCGTTCTTTCACCGTTTAGAATATGTGGAATTACAGCACTAAAAGAGTTTTGCTGTGTAACAATGTGGCTTATTTATGCTGTCTTCAGCAGGAGGGTTTTTAATCATTCTATTAATTTAAAGCCCTGAGCTACATAATTATTTCCTGCAAAAATCACAGGGGCAGTAATTGCCTGGACCCTTCTTTTCCTGTTGTGCAGAGACCTGTTAATAGGATTCTTCTCTCAGAAAGAAAGGTCTCCTTAGCAGCGTTTAATGTCAAGAATGAAGCCGTGTCAGGTAGAAACTGAATGTATTTCAATGAAGAAGTGCATTCTAAAGAATTCCAACTTAACTCTAGCGTGTTCAGTGTTTTGCAAAATATTCATGAAGTGGTATTTTTAACAAGTAGAAACATTTCCAAATGGTATGCACTTAAGTGTGAAAATTAATGAGAAAATAGTAAAGTTAAAACTTGAAAAACAGTTTGAGTGTGTATTTAGAAAATAGAAATCCAGGTTGAATAAATAGGGGAGGTGAGAGAAAGAAAAGCCTTTTCGGGTGTGTGGGGGAGGGAATCACATAAGATTTTCCAGCCATTTACAAATGGCGAGAGAATATGCAAATGTATTTACTTATGAATTTGCCTGAGAGGGTTTTTGTACGCTCTGATACTGTCTCTTGTTTGGCCTTATTTAGTGCTAAGGTGCAAGTCCAAACATGCCAAGGGCCAGAGTGGCGCTAACAGGGCTATTGAGGCCTGCCGGGGCCCCGCTGGCTGCTCGCGCAGTGCAGGGCGAACCGCGGGAGCTGGAAACCGCATCCGAGCATCCAGTGACAGAAACTTCAGGCTGTGGCTGGAGAGGGACTGGAGCATGTGCCGCTGGGCTCCCCCCTGCCCGGACAGCCCCGGGTGCGGGGGAGCGCGGGGAGCGTGCCCGCCCTCAGCCCCGACACGGCCTCTCCATCCTCACTTGTGGCTCGGAGTTGAAGGATGAAGGACTGTAGCTGCGCGTGCTACCAGGTGTTCGGTACTTTCAATTGTAGCGCACTCATTTCCTCATTCTGACTTTGCCAG
The DNA here is from genome assembly GCA_003993805.1 of Himantopus leucocephalus. Lineage (NCBI taxonomy): Eukaryota > Metazoa > Chordata > Aves > Charadriiformes > Recurvirostridae > Himantopus > Himantopus leucocephalus. Next base: position 19,233,668 of record RSEF01000013.1, read on the forward strand.
AGTTTTTCATCTGAGAATTTGCATTCTGGTTGGTTGCTTTGCCCAGAATTTCAGGAAAATAAGGGCGAAATGAATCCTGTATTTCTAAGAACAAGCTTAGGGGAAAAAATGATGTCTTGCCTATTTTCAGTACTTCTGACCTGTCACTGAACAGCTCTGTTTCCCACGCTATGGAGAAGGGAACTAAATTTTGTTTTGCATGAATTTGCATCAGGGATGTGCTTTTTGTTGTTCCCTCTGAAAATCTTCCCAAGTCTGGCCAATTAACAAACAAGTCTCTGAAAAATGCACATATTTTGATTTTTTTAGTAACTTAAATGCCTGAAGATTCTGTCCTCAACATACTGGAATCTCCGAGAAGAGCTTCCAGTCGTGGCTGAGCGGACTCTGTGCCAGTCCCAAAGCATAAATGAAGATGCTGCCTTTGACCTGTGGCTTCAGATGATAAACCAGATTGTCACCGTCGTGGCTGGTTCCAGTTGGCCTTGGGCAGTTTGGAGCAAAGAGCTGGCACTGGCAGAGCCCGCTGTGGTGCCCTGACAGGAGACTTGTGGCACAAAACAGGGAAAATGGATTCGTAAAATGATTGAAGGGTGGGGCAGACAGGAGTGGAATAAGAGTTCCGTGAGTGTTTGTTTAATGTAATTTTGTATGTATAGAATTTTAATACAGAGTGAACAAAAAGCAAAGGAGAGAGGTGAAGAACTAATCATAGTTCTTTGTTTATAATGTTTTCCTAATCTTAGTTATTAAAATGAAGTTTTAATTTCTTTAGAAGTTACTTGCAAAGGAAAAACTGTGTTGGAAATACCATTGATGTCAAATTTGAATATATCTCATAAATTTTATTCTTTGAAAAATTCCCTCTAATTTCTGTTACCCGGATTTTCATCTTTTTGGTACTGTGCTAGCAGCTCACTGTTTCAGCAGGTGTCGTGCAGAACGTTCTGGAGAGCCACATTTCCACTGCTTGTGCTGGAAGTGTTGGCCAAGTGCAGGGCAGTGCAGATCTCGGCGCTTTGAGCCGATTCCAGCGGCAGCGCGCTCCCCAAGCCAGGCGCTCCGTGTTCCCTGGCTGCCACCCTGCTGTGTTCCAGCACAGCTTTTTGTGCTTTTCTTCAGAGTACCATTTGCGCGCTCAAACAGGGGAGGGCAAATGTAAACTTCCTTTAAACAAGGGATGTATTTATCTCAAGTGCATGCAAAAGATTAATTGCTTTGGATATCTCCTGCCCATTGCTTTGGGTCTGACTTGGGTCTGATTCAAAACAGTAAAATCAATGTAAAGGTGCAATTTACTTCAGCTGGCCTTGAAAAAACTTTTTAAAGGATAGCAACAGAACTTAACATTCTTGTGTCAAATTGTGTATATCTTTAAAAGTGAATGAACTTATTAAAATCTAACAAGGGCATTTTCTGGTGACCTGGAAGATCCTTCACTATCAGGAGGATGATGGTTTAATGGCTCAAAGTATTTTTAGTTTTTGACATTGAATAGTGCTGGGTGCTAAGGTGTGAGATTGAACATCTGGCAGTATGACCGGGAAGTGAAATCAGTTATACCAATACTGAGGGTGATGCTCCTGGTGATTCAGGGGGTTTCCTCTTCCTATGGAGGTACAGTGCACAGCAAGCTAGAATGGCAACCAGATGTTTAGAAAATTATGCCCAAATACAGTTCTGTGCATCATCACAAACAACACAGAATTTACATTATTTGCTCTGTGGGCATGCATGGGTGTAGACTGTATGTCTCAGAAGTAGATTTACAATTTTTTCATATGCAAATTAACAGAGTGCCTGTACTTGTTCTCGAGAGATATGCATCATTCTATAAATACAAGCATGGCCTGCCTTCCTGTCAGAGCAGCGGTTAGTGCAGGCAGGTATTGGGTACGGGGTGAAACACATCCCGGCATGAGGCACAAGCAGCACGTTAAGGGACTCGCATGCTGTCTGAGTTAGCTTGGAGATCTACCATCAGCCTTTTGCCATCCCACAGACTTCTCGCGTCTAATACTGGAAGCACTCACAGAATAATGAAGAATGACAGAAGGTGGTCCGAGAATGAATACTTTCAAACTACTGTATAGGCACATGTAAAGCGTTCGAGCTTGGAAAAATCTTCATACAACGAATGAAGTGCAGAAAATGTACAAAGTGAATGAATATAAATAATCAAATGAACTGATCATAAGCAACTGTAAGTTAACAGACTGTTTAGAAACACGGACTTGTCAACAGTGACATGGTCAAATCGAAGTTAAGCCAACCAGATGCTTTCTCTCTCCTTCCTGTCTCTTCCTTCCAGCTCACCTTCCTCTGACAGGCATTTTATTTGCCTTTTTTCCTGTCTTCTGTGATGCGACCAGCTTCCATCAGCCCTCAGAGATAAACAGTAACAGTCCTGAGGGTGCTTTAACCAGGCCTTTAGGTATCCTGGAGTGAAGTCTATCAGACTCGGACAATCTGTGGACATGTAATTTATTCCACTTTCTGAGCTGCCCTTTCCCTGTCCAGGATGGGCTCTTACGCTGTGGTGGTAGTTTTCGTTAATCATCAGAATGACCAGCTCGTTTCTGGCTTTTTGAACAAAGCCTCTAGTCTACTTAGCAAGAATGCTCTTCCTTCTCACTGAGTCAAGAATATTTAATATTTCCCTGCTTTTATTAGTTTACTTTTATTTTATATCTTCTTGAGCTTTGAGATTTTGTCCTTTTTTTGCCTGAACAGCCCCTGTTCTCCTGCTGGCTCTTACTGCGTCTGCCTGCCTGGGCTGCAACTCTTCCTCGTCACTCTCTTACTTCCAAGCCACAATCTCTTTGCCAAACAAATCCAAACTCCCCTAGTTTCCCATCTGATCTTTGTCTTCCTCTTCACCCTCCTCCAAATCAGCATTTCTGGTTTTTTGGTGGCCCCCCCAATTAATTTCTTTTACTGGCTCCTATTTCAAGCCTCCTTTCTAGGACAACCTTACCCATCACTTTCCCTCTGTCCTACCAGTCCCGCCTCAACTCGCCTTTACTATATTCCACCTGTTCTTTGAATTCGGCAATTTCTTTGCTCCACCTGACTGTGATCCAGTCAGCACAGAAATGAGAGCACAGCTGAGAGGTGCTCTGGTTTCACTAGCCGTGTCCAAAAGAAATTCCAAGAATAGCCTTGGAAGCCGTGGACTGACTGCATGGAAACTTTAATACATCAAGTCTCTGCTGAATTTATGCAAAGGGATTGTTCAGGGATTTAAATTCAGTCCCGAATGTAGATTACTTAGATTTCACAGATAAATCAAAACCAAGTACTTGGTGCAATAGCTGTTCCTTGCCAGATTTTTAGTCTGAACTCTAAAGGAGAAGAGCTACTGTTTCATAACGGATTGTCAGATTTTTTTTTTTAACCTTGCGAAGACAAGGTATTATCTTGAGACTTGTTCTTAAACAGCTGGAACACTTCATCTGGCGTTTTAAAAAAAGAACACCCAAACCCTACGAACACAGCTCCAGCTGGAATATTCCAGTGAAATGGATAAACGTTTGTCATAATAAGTACCTATAGCAGGAAATGTGGAACAATGCCGATACGCATAGGACCTTTCTAGAATACACAAACCTGTCTATTTTTCATCCCAAATATGAAATGACATCTCTCCTCTTTGGGAGTTTATCCTTGGTGCAGCATTCCATGCATGGAGCTATATAAGCTTATTTCTTGGATCACAGACTTTTCTGCACCTGTCCCTGTTGCTATACAGGCTTCTAGCTTCAAGAACAGGAAAGGAGTATGATCAGAATTTGAAAATGATATCTTTTTGCTATTCATCTGTCCAGGAGTAATTATGCACTGCGGGCTGCCCACTGAGCCTGGATCTAATAAAATTTCAGTCCTGGTTTGAAGCAAATGCTTCTTGTTAATTATTTTTATGATAATAATATAAATCAGCAAGAGTTTGTGGATTTTTTTTTCTGAAAAAAGTCACTAATATAAAATTAAAATTAAGTTTTTATTTTAAAATTGTCAACAAGCTTTTCATGAGTTGTAAAACAAATGGTTTAGATAGTAAACATACTCTTTGAGCTGAGTTTTGTGATAATCTTGGAGCCTGTAAAACGTAAAGGTCTGACCCAAGGGTTTGTCGTACTTCTGTGACTAACCACCGTAAAGCTAATCGCTGGGGTTTTACTGTTCTGTCTGTGAAATGCTCACATCATGTTGCATGTTTATTGCTAAAGTTGAATTTTCTGGTATCTAAAATATCACAAGCCATTTTTACAGGACCGTTTGTAGAAGGCTTAAGAATGACTTGACTGCATATCATACACTGCAGAAACCCAAGCATGGGCAAGGGAATGCTGCTTGTGTGTTGCTGACGCTACCGAAACTGCCCAGAGAGATGCCCAGTGTCTCGGTTCTCCAAACTGCCCCGTTCAGCTCTTCACCCAATCAAACCTTTTAAGGAAACAATATTCCCAGCACCGCGAGGTCTGATTTAGAAGATTTATAAAGCCCTAGAATGTGGTGCCCGCCCCGCTTCGGCACGCTCGAAACAGCCGCAACATGATGCCGCGGGATCTGGGAGAGCTGAAATTCTCCGCTCCCTCGAACGCTGACTGCAGATCCGGCGCGGTAACAGCTTGCTTTGTGGCGGGAATGCGTGGTTGGTGGAGGCTGAAAGGAGGTCATCTGTGCTGATTCCCCACGACGGCCGTACGCACATATTCCGCATTGCTGAGGGATTTATACATTCAAGGGTCCTTCCAGCTTCGCGTCAGATGAGCTCATACCATTTGTATTTTTGTCTAACCCAGGCATAGCGTGGTCTTTTTGCTTATGGCAAGTGTGCGGTTTGCGCCTATGCCAGCCCCCTACCCCGTATTCCTTCACCTGGCCCTGCTGCTGAAGGACATGCGTAGAAGAAGCTCTGAGACAATTTAATTGTAAGACTGTAGGTGTAAGAGTGCTGTGCTCGCGGTCCCCTGCTTTGGCTACCTCCGGTGCTGTAGGAGACCTCAGTAGGAGTTAACTGCCCAAGAAAGCGTCCCGCTTTCAGGTGCGTTCTGCGGCCCTTGCCAGGTTACGTGCTGTTCAGTTGTGCTGCTCACCACCTCCACGGTTTGGTGGGTCTTTGATGGTTTTGCATGTCCTGAATACCTTGAAATAAAATCTTTAGTTTTAGGTGGAATCGGAACATTCTATTTGGCACAAAACAAAAGCTTGTACTTCTAAGGGTTTTTTTTATAGACAAGCTGAAAAAGCAATTTTTGATATGAACGGAAGCAACTCTTACTTAACCGATTCAGTTGTCAAACTGAAAATATCTACGATGGGACAATGCCAGAAAGCTGTTCCTGGCAGATCTCTGCTGGCAAGGTTCATGTCTCTGACATTCCACTGGTGTGAAATTACGAGTTTCCAGTCCCAATCTCATGAGAATTCTCTGCGAACCCTTGACTGAAAGAAGTTGTTTAACTGGAGAATATGACTTTCTCCATAAGCAGCATCTGTTCCTCGGGAAGCTCAGCTGCGGTTTCTGCCATGTGGCATTCTGCAGCGAGGGCTGAGGAGCCCCACGTATCGGACAGATGCAGAACCATAACCAAGCTTAGAATTACACGGGTGAGAGCGTCTCCGGGATGTGTCGGTCCCTCCTTGCCCTTCCTTTCGCACCAGCTGCTCTCCTCTTCCCCGCGGCACATCTCATGCACTAATGTAGAAGAGACACTTAAAATCCATATTCAGGCGCGTGGTAAGCGGCGTGGTTTTTAGGATTGCTTCTGCGGTGGCTCAGAGATGTCTTGGGTGGCGTTTCAGAAGGGTCAGTAGAACCTCGGCTGCCATACTAATGGAATATGAGCTTGCACGCGTACTCTTGGGTCTCTCGGGCTTAAGGCTCTGAGACCATAACCTGAGCTGCCCTCTGAGTGCACCCGCAAAACTCGCCTGTTGCGTGGTGATTGAACACAGGCGATCTGGTCTAGTCCTTGGAGCAGGGGACTGGGCACTAGACTTTTTGCCATTATTGCGTGAATGTGGCTAAATCACTGGGTAGCCCCAAATCTGTCCATTGAATAGCTTCCGTCGGCTCTTCGTCTGAGAAGTGTTGAGTTCAAAGAACCTTTATATATGTTCATATATATATATATCTTGCAAGTAATTTTGCCTAACTTATATAAAACAGACTGGTAAAACAAGAAGGATTTGCTCATATTAAATAAAAAAGAAACCCTTTCCAGTTTTAGTGGGTTTTATTAGTGAATTGTCAGTCGTTAGGTGAGACTCATAGAATTTCATGTTGGGTCCCTAGGAAAATTGCTTATTTTAATATATAAAATCAGATTAAAAAAGCAGAGAACATGTGTAGCGTCTTGTATATCCACTCAGAGGAATTTCCAGAACAGACATCTTCTGTGCTTCCTGTTTTCTGTTAATAACTTCTTACAACTTTAGCACGTGAAAAACATCTTGAAACTTGTTCCTGAGCTTTTTCCATAGTGAAAACTCACACAAAAGCTGTTGTGAAATTTCCATTGTGCGTAGCTTGCAGAATAAGGTCCTTATTAGCAGAAAAGGTTCATAGAAGAGAAAATGTATGCTTCCTAAAATATTAATCCTAAATGTAAAATGGCTTTGTATATTATTCTGTCATCCCAATGTCTTCTGAAGTTCAGGGAGACTCCAGAATTTAAATGATTAACTGGCATTTCCAGACTGCTGGCCAAATGAATGCTTCCCAAATGTGGAGTTACGTGATTAATGAGCCAGGTTTGCTTGGAGACCGCTGAAACTCTTTTTAGGGTTTCATTATTGGAACAATATTGCTTTTACTTGTGAAAATACATGTGCTCAAGTCGCCTTGTGAAACAGACTGTTTTTTTTTAAAAGCTACATTCAGGAGACATTAGTTAGGATCCTGCTGGTTTCAGACGTTTATAAGCTCCGCTGCAGTAAACAAAAGCATATGAGAAAGAAATACGTGTTAGTAGTCATTATTCTGAACTGAGCTGTACTTAACGCCCATGTTAAGTTACTTAACCTTCGTGTTCTCTATCTCTGTCCACCCTGTGTAATTTTTGCCTTTAAAAGCCGCGCGCAGCTGCACCAAGCTGCGGGCAGTCTGTGGCTTCCCTCGCTGACCCTTGGTTTATCTGAGAGCATGGCAGAGCTGCCCCGCGCTGTGTCTGCAACTTAATCGCGTAATGCTCCTTTTCTTTATGACGTCTAATGGCTACATTATTTATTTAGCCTCCCCGTAACAAAGCCACCACTGTACTCGAGTGTTGTGAGAGAAAGCAGAGAGCGGGCTGCTGCCTTTGCCGTGTAACTGGATCGACATACCGCCAGCAGCCCTTGATATTTATTTATTTTTCTAAGTGCAGACAGAGAGGAGCACATACCTGATGACAAAAGCAAGCAGCAGCTGGCATTTCTGCTCTTCAGCTGGACCCTTGTCCCTGGGGAACCGTAATGTCCCTCTCTTCTTACTTTTCTCACACTTTACAACGCCTAAAAGATAAACAAATAGATCACCGTTTCCTTGGGAGCTGTTTATTAGCATCCTGCGCTGCTCTTTGATACTTAGATACGTGTGTGACTCCTGAACAAATTTTTTAAATGTAGTGACAAATCTCATTTAAATCTGAGTCTTATAATTATCTGTGGAAAGGGAAAATGTGCAACCTCTGATGAGTGACACATTCTTAAAGCAATGCCCGATTTCTTTTTTGAATGCCCTTTCATTTAGCCAGTTTAAAGAAAGAGTTTTGCCATTGATTTGAGTGGAATCGGTATCAGACTCCAGGCGGATTTCTGGTACGCCTCTGCTGGGTACAGGTTGATATCTCGGGTACCGCAGCACTGAGGGTCCACCCTCTGCCACTAGCTCGGGGGATCACAGGTTGGAGGGACAAGCCCTCATGCTGCTTGTATTTCGCACCCAGGCTCCGTTTGGTGTCGAAGGAAGCTCAGCACAGCACTAACACTGTGAGCGTGAAGGGACTTGGGATGAATTTCTGTGTAACAGCACAAGCCACCGGGATGGCTCGGTGCTGCTGAAACGCGGCCGTCCTGCCCCGTTCTCCTCCGCTCCCCTGGTGTCGGCTCGACACGCGTCCAGTTCCTCGGTGAACTCCTTCAGCTCAATAAACCAGCAGAAAACTAAATAAAAAGCCTGAGCAGCTCCTGCCGGATGAGCAAACTGAATGAACTCGGCAGAGCCCAACCAGCACTCGAGCTGCAGCGAGGCCGGCGTCGGGGATGGGCGAGAGGAACGGGCAGAGAAGGGTGACGGCAGTCGCTCCCCTTTCGGCAGCGGCGGTGGCAGGGACTCGGCTGCATTTCCATTTAAACGGCTTGAGCAGATTGCGTGCTGAGGCCCAGGGATGGCCGGTAATCTGCGAGCCACGCAAAATGAACTTCAGCTGGTTTGAGAAACTGTGTCTTAAACAGTAAAATTAAAATCACTTACCCAGGCTGGTACAGCCCCTCGGTTCAGACACTAAAATGTCCCAATGTTGCGTGATACAGCATATGGTATTTACAGATTTTTCTACAGGTTCAAAGAGCTCAGGCGCTGGTGGTATAACATTTAAGTGTGCTTACAACATGGTTTCCATTGGGAACCCTGTTCAGCTAAATATTATTTTCCTAATGAGGCTTTCAAGTATGATTTGCTTGTTCTCGCCTAAAGATCTACCATTATGTGTTTTACCAGGGAAAAATCCCGTAACCCCACACAGCCAAAACTCCCGGTGAAGATTTAGGTGACTGCGAGCGTGGCGGTGCTGTTGGGCGGCAGTGCCAATTTCAGGTTATTCTTGGCGAGTGTGCTTTCCCCAGCGCACCGCTGCTTCCCTCCGCTCCACGCTGCAGCAGCAAACCCTGCTCCTTGCAGCTGCTTACATTGCTGCCAGCTGGGAACCCAGCCTTAAAAGGAGCACGAGCAAAGGAAAGTTCTGCAAGTTGCTTTGGCTGCAGAACGTTTTGTATCAAATCAGGGACTGAAGGAACGCGGGGACCTGTCTTTGATCTGCAGTACGTCAGTGTGACTTAGAACAATAGTCCTGGCTGTGTGTTACCTTTCTTCTATAAACTGTTACCAAACAATTTACTAAATCATAGGAAATGCTGAAAAATATTTATGATGTTTGCTGTGATGTTATGCACAAGGATTAACTCCTGTAGGAGTTAATGGATTCTAGTGAAAAAACAATGAATACGTGTCTATAATAGCACTGAGTCCTCTGCCCTGCTGACCGGTTTGTTACTCGGTAGAGCGACCGCCGCCTATGAGAAGTCAGGGATTGATGAGGTCTCTCGGGGATATTATTTTGTCTATTAGGCTGCTGTTACTTGGGTGGGTTTGGTGGGTAAAACCCAGGATTTTTATTTTTACTTTATATCTGTGCCACCATTGACCTACTTTCTGAAGCCAATAACTGTGAGCAGCCATCTGTATCCCAGCTGATGCCAAGTAAGGACAATAACATAGAAAGGTAACAGCCCGCTGGGCCGTCGGAGGTTTTTATGGGTAGCGTTTGCTGTTTGGGTTGCTTCCCCCTTTGGATTTCGCTTCCCAACACCTAGTAAAAAGGGCTGGGAAGGCAGACGCGCAGGGGGCGGCCCTGCGGGGCGAGGGGGGCTCCGATCAGCCGCCGGCTCTTTACCTGCCTGAGGCAGCCGAGGAACCCCCGAGGCAGCTGCGGTTTTCACGTTACCCTCCTGCCTTCAGGGGCCCACCCTCGTAACCAGAGACTGATTCGGTGTATTTGGGGCTCTATGGAAGAAGACTGTCACAGCCATGAGAAATTATTTTAATATTATGCTGATCTCTACAGTTTGTGGACATTTTTGTGATGTTGGTACTGTGCAATTAGTATTAAATGAGCAGTGGCAGAACGCGAGATGCCGATGAACAGTGAGAAGCCCTCTCCCTTGGTTGTTGTTGTTGACGGCTCACGTTTTCTGCATTTTATCTGGAGTTACCGGTCCTTGCCTTCAGGAGCCGCACACGAGTGCATAACACATCCCAGTGATGTGCAGATCAAGCAGAGCATCTGTAAAGTAGCGTTAAGGGGCAAGTTTTGGCCTGTAATCCTAATTATTTCTTTTCTACTTCCAAGCAATTGTGTGCCGTGACTGTGGCAGTGTTCAGAAATGAAAGGCACACTGATGGCAACCACCGACGTCTTTATCATGAGATACGGGATTTTATGCATCTCTGAAAGCATTAGCTGTAAAAATTCAAGGATTCCCTGAAAGTCAGAGCTCTCAATTAAGAAATCAACCGTGTATATCAATATTTCTGTCTGTGAAGAAGAGTTTGAAAACATAATGTAAGAGCACTCTAAACATTTAGGAACCCAAGGACAGATGAAATGAACGTCGGCTCTGGTGTTTTTACAAAATCCTTTGATTGTTTTTCCTCTTGGTCTGTTTATTATTGTTCCCATGTAAGTGTATCGATAACAAACCTAAGCGTGCTTTTTCATGCCTTGTAGACCTCCAGCGAGTACTTTAGTTATTTCGTGGTGGTGATGAATGACTGGCTGGTGCGCTTGTGTCTGACACGAGAGGAAGTTTTCTGCCTTGGTTCTATCATATTCTCTGACTGTAATGTATCATAGTGTTTTTAATTGCCAAGAGCAGCTGTGAGTGCTCTCTTCTGGGGTCTCTCCATCACATCTCATTCAATCGTTATTAGTCATTAAACATAGCGCATCTGAGTTGGGGCAGGGCTGTGGTTAACCCCGGTCTCTCAGGAGCGCGTCCTTCTTGCTGTCCCTCCTGAGCAGCCGCGCTCTTCTGTGCTTGAATCCAAGGACAGAGCAATTGTTCAGCCCAAATCGACAGCACTTCATGCATAGGCAGTGGGAAGATTTAATTGTTAATACTTGTAAAACATGGATTTACTGTGACAGCTGGGCCCTGAAGGAGCTCTTGCCCTGCTCCCTGTTAGCTCTGCGCAGGGTTTGTGGGTTCAGCGGGCAAGCGTGGCTGCACGGTCCTCCCCCATCGTACCGCGGCCGAATCCAGCCTCGGAACAATTTGCCATTGTGAGGTACAAAGCATTAGAGCTGTGGACCCTATCCAACATTTAATAACTTCTTTACGAGGCAACTGGTTTATAATTTAGGAGGAGCATTTGGAGGCATGTGATTTATATTTGAAATAATTTTGTAATTAGTGAATGCTATTATTGTATGCATAGTACTGTGTATTATTGGAAGTTACTAGTAAAACTTGTGCTGGTTTAGAGCTCCAGGTTACGTGATACTGTGCTGACAGGGCTGTTTTCCTGAGGCTTTGCACTGTTTTGCAGTGATTTGCTCTGAGCTGTTGCTGACACTCCGCACCCTCAGGTTAGGAGGGAGGTTGTGTTTGATTCTGAGGGTCTCACAGTTTTTCATGGATTTATGCCGACAGCAGTGTGGCACGAAGAGTCTTGTTTATCCCCCATTTACATACAAGAGATGCTTCATTTAAGGACACTTGAACTTGGATGTCTGGACAGTTCTTGTCCAGAGCAGTCAGGAGACAGACGTGAGGTGCTGTGCTGTGTCCGGAAAAGTCTGGACACTATCATAACTGTGATGTGCTCAAATGTCTTAAAAAAAAAAAAATCTCATTGGAATGTTAAGGGCCAAAGCTTACAAAGATCTGTGGCAAATCGCGGCGCTAAACCAGACTCTCCAAAGCTAACGGCCTCGCTGCAGAGTTCAGCTGGCCCCGCGGTGCCCGGGAGAGGCAGGAGTTGGGGCATTAACCCTCTGAGGCCTCGGGTGGAAAAATGATGACTTTGGCTTTCTTTGGGTTTTTTTTTTTTCTTCTTGTGGTATGTTTGAACCTTTATTATGCATGTGGGACTAAGGTCAGATTTCTGTCTGCAGCACTTCAACAAATCACTCATCTCGACATACCCGCACAAAACTTACTGTTACAAAAGGAATGCCCAAACCCTCCTGCGCAGCGGAGGCACGACTGGTGTCGCCAGCTCTGTCCCCAGCGAGAGCTTTGCTCGTGACCTGGCAGGGGGAGTTGCTCAGGTTTGTCTTTTTCCTTCCAAGCTGGCATCACGCAGTGCAAGATATTTATTTTTTTTTCTTCTTCTCATTTCTTGGACCATTGGAAACGGTCCCCTCGCCTCCTGTTGCAGAACACTTGACTTGATCAGATACCAAGTCACTGCTTTGTGAAAACAGTATTTAATGCAATGACTAAACACCGAGTTAGTTACTGAGTAACTCCCCGGGAGCCCTCCTCTGTACTCTGGGAGTTACCAATCACATTATGTGCTGGTGGAAAAAAAAAAATCAGGCTTAGGGATGACCTATTTGCATACAGGGTTTTGAAGAGGTGCTGGGATGGTTGCTCGCAGAAAAACCTCAAACATGGGTTGAATGAATCATCAGAGAGCTGTACTGCAGAGGCTCCTGTATTCTCCTCACGCGCAGGAGATGCAGAGTTGAGGTTTTTCCCAATGAAACGATCCCCGTCCCCTCCTGGTTCTGCTGTGCAGTGAACCAGGGACAGATTCTGAACTCTCTGCCGCGGCTTCGGCATCACCTGGCTGGAGAGTGTGGGGAAGGCAGGCAAAAACCAAAGGCTGAGTCTGCGTCCCACTGGAGAGCAGTCTGCGCCTCGCCACCGCCAGAAAACTGAACATAGCCACAAGCGAGCGGATTATATTTGTAGGAAACATGGAAGGAATAGCCAGTTTTCCCTTGAGAGATGATACATAAGACCAAATCAGAGAGCTGTTGCTTGCATGGAATTACCCAGTTGGCAGCTTAGTTTGCGGGAAAAAACAGTGGCATAAAATCGGCTTATTTTTTAAGCCCAGCTGGAAACTAGCGGGAATTCATCTCACCAGATAAGGACGTTATAAAATGTTAGTATCAGGCTTCATCGCCTATATTTGGAGGCAGGAAGGAATTTATTGCAGAGGCTTGAGTAGATTCAGAGTCCTACAAAATAGATGAAAGCCTCAGTCTGTGTGCCTTCTGTGCTGTTTTATGAACAAAACACTTAAAAAAAAAATAAATTAAAAACCAAAACAAAAATTCTGCAGCATATAAAACAGCTTCAGTGTTTCCTTGAACTGCATTAACATTTATTGTGCAACCCTTTTTCTCTCTCTGAAAGTAGAAAATCCAATCAAATTGTTGCGTTAAATCTACCTACTTTCAGTTGGATTTAATTAGCTTTTGCCTCGCAGCGCTTCTCAGCGGTCCCGGAACCAGGGCTCTCGGCCAGTGCGATCTGACCCCGGGCTGGGGCCAGCGAAGGACGAGGTGCGGCGGAGTGGAGGATGCTCCTCCGGTGATGCCGCCCCGGGGGGATGTGCGGGAGTGGGGTGCGTGGGGTCCTGGGGGGCGAGGGCCTCGCCTGCTCTCTCCACTGTGGCATCGGCGGCATCTTCATGGAATTTTTCAGTTGTGCCCACGCGGGAGTCGTGGCTGCTGCCCAACGGCTGGGCAGGAAAAGCACCATCATTAATAATTGACTGGTGAGATAATGAAATAGCCGAGCCTGCTGTTTGCTTTTCTTCCTTTTCCACTGCCACTATAACACTGCGCGCGGCGGAATATAATAAACCGAAGGGCACTCTCCGCCGCTGAGGCAGAGGAGTTGTCTGTGAAAGTCGGTTGTGCAGCTTTGCCGCCCGTGCCGTGCGTGGAGCCGCCCGCTGCCTCCGAGACATCCCGGTCGCGTGGCGGGTCCAGGTGAGATTGGGGAAATCTCTGACACGGTACGAGTCGCATTGAAAACACATCAGAGTCTGATGTTTACAATTTCTTTTCCACTGACTTTCAGGTCTTTTCTGTGGACATAGCTGGAATGTGGACCCAAAGCATTAACTGTTGTTTTCTAAAAACTGGAGGCAGAGAATCGGAGCTGGCTGTGCTTACAGTGAACGTGCATCCAGACCTCTAGAGGTAACAAGGCCAAACGTCACTTCAGTGTGTGTATATGTTTTAGATGGCTGTGTCTGGTCTATGTTGTCTCACTGTGACTCAAGAATTGCTGTGGTGCCTATCTGTACATTTGCTTTATGCGAGAAAAGAATGAAAATGACATTCTGGTTACCCTGTGTTGTATCTCATTTGCTGTAAATCTGGTAGGAGCAGTGGTTCTGCTGATCTGTGGTCGAAGTAACTGCGCCTTAATCTCTGGATGTGTGTGGGTTTGGGGAGGGAGAGCGACTCAGCGAAACCCTGAGTGCAGACCTTTGAGGGCCACAGTGTCTGTGTCCGTGCCACAGTCTGGGCATGGCGCTGCTCTCTCCTTACAAGAGGATTTTCCTTCATCTAGAGAGTGGCCCGTGAAGCATGTCCCAGAGCAGCTGGAGGATGCCACGCAGGTCCTCGGACCTCAGAGGGTTTAACGCAGGGTTTGTATGATGTTACACGGTGCTCCCAGGTGCACCCGGCCATGCCCGTGGGTGTTTGTGGGCATCATGGCGGCGGTTCACGGGCAGTTTGCGAGGTCTCCACCAAGCGGGAGGCGCAGAGCTCAGCCCAGCAGAGCCGCTGGTCCAACACGTGGAGGATGATTAGAGACGTGTCATGCCCAGATCCAGGCGTGAGCTGGTGGAGGTGGCAGGAGAAGAAAGTGTTAAAATTGGAAAACAAAGTGAGAAAGTGTCCCGTTTTCTATTGATCCTTCCTCCCTTCCTCCCCACCAAGGACTGACTCCGCTCTCGGGTTTCTTCCAGAGCATCTGCTGGCAAAGTCCACCTGCTCCCATCCAGAGGCACCTTCCTGCGACAGGCCACGGGAAAACAGAGGAAGGAGCAGGATATATCTTGGAAAATATTAAAACCACATTCTGAAATGTTTAACCCAGGGCTGAGAGCAGCCTCAGGCACACAGGACTACACAAGGCAGCCGCAACTTCAGGGCCTGTCCTCTGGATCTCTGCGTGTGCAAGATGGCATTTTTCGTAGGGAAATGCATGAATGTAACCAAATAAGTGAACAAGGACAGAACTTAATTTATAGCAGAAAATTTATGTTTAAAATGCTAAAATTATTAGCGTGTTATCATGTGCAAGGGACCGATCTCGCACCTGTTGTGCACATGGACAGTCTCGTGTGTCACCTCTGGGATGACCATCAGTCTAATACAAGCGCAGGAGCTCTGCTCTACCCTTGGGCGCGCAGGTTATGGTTGGGTTTGGGTTGTTTTTTTTTTTCAGAATAAATAAAATCTAGGTCCATGTTAAATAGATGAGGTAAGAGGTCTGGCAGTTAGACATTTTTACACAGAAAAGAGTTCCCTTGGTAGAAACGCAGGGAATGTTCCTCCAGCACAGGCGGGGTTTAGGTGGCGAGGCTGATGGTGAAACGCAGGTTATAGGTGACGGATTTGGGAACTTGAAGAGGAAGTTTCTGTAGAACAGGTTAAATGTAGAAGGCCATATTTGAAAAAACTCACACCTTTCTGTTTGGATAGGTACTGATTGCTGTGAAGTGTTACGGACAGGGAATCACTCAGTCTCTCGTTTACCGCTAACCAGGGGATCCTCTAAATGAAACCTCCACTTCTCTGTGGAATTACTGGCCTGCTGTCAGAGGTGCGGGAGCTGCCCTGGCGTCAGCCGCTTTGTTAAAGTCTCTCTCATTATTGCTCTAGCCGCTGCCTTTTCCCAGGATTAAACAAACTTACGCTTTCCTCAGTCTTTTTCCTCCAGCGTCTGTCCGTTTTTCAGCATGCCTGAATGCTGTTTGCAGATCAGGTGCTTAATTTCTGCCCGTGATTCCGAGCAACTTGCACCCCACCGTTAAACCTGTACTAACATAACTAACAGATTATTTTTTCTAGATTACGTTTAACTACTAATGCAGTTTCTCATTGTTTGTTATGGAAGCCAGTGAGATTAAGAATAAAAGCTTATGAATTCTGCCCAAATGATAGATGTGGGAAAATACTCGAATGCAATACTTGCCAAAGGAATGGACGGTCTAATATATTATGTCTTGTATCTGTTTGGTGTTTTTCCCTTATTCCAGTGGAATGTTCTGTAGTAACTGGATATTACATTACTGTCTCCCTCAGCCCAAAGGCAGGCACAATTATGTTTAACATCTGGATGAATTAGACTAAAACCAGACATCCTCTGGAAAGGAATAGTTTCTGTTTCTTAGGACAAAATAAGAAAGTTAAAGAGCTAACTTTTTAAAAAATACCAAATTAATTAATATTAATTCATAATGCTTAATTTGCATATAAGATGGAAGTGCTAATATTGTTTGCTAATTACATTTTAGACTGGCAATGTGTTATGAAAGAAAAAAAGTTACATGCTTTATTGAGGGTAGTAAGTTAATTGAAAAATTAATTTGTAGTAAGGAGAAGTGCTTAGGAGGCAAAGGAGTGCTGGGTTCTGTTCCCGTTCAGAGACTCTAGAACGATTCTATGGTAAGGCAAATAGTCCGACTGGTATTGACAGTATATGGCTAAAGTTTGTAAGATATACTCTGAGGTACAAGGAGATTGTTGCCACATCTCTGCTTGCTTTCTCTCTCTGTTTTTCTCATGTGCTCAGTCTCCTTCTCACCTGTCTTGAGTGGTACGAAGTTTTCCAATTAGCACAAGCTGATTACTGTGCTCTCCTCTTCTCCAGGAGAATCTGGGTGAGCCAGCTTGGCCGTGCCATCCCTCCACTCTGCAGAAGGTCTGTTAGGATTCTCTGTCCAACACTTTACGTGTGGGTAATTTCTAGATGGGAATGACTTTGGGAATATAGTGAAGGGAGCGTGAGTGTTTCTGTATTGTTCATGACGTTCATAGTCTAAAGCTTGCCAAGTTCAGCAGAAAGCTTCTCATTACATTTAAGGAGCAGATAATGAATTGTTTAATCCATCTTTATTACATCTAAAAGCTATAATCTAAATATATAGACACATGTATGTATTTATATACATAAATAATAGATATAATCCCACTTGATTAAGTGCGAGTTGGACGCTGCCTCTTGCCCAGCCCGATGCCTCTGGATCCATCTGGTCTAAAGCTGGAGCAGCAGCGGCAATGTTTGTTCTCATGGCAGTTTTGTCTGTGGAAAACATAATTACAGGACAGAGAAACTGGAGTCTGCAGGGGGGTTTGTGTCTGGGCCCCTTGGACTGTAACGGCAGAGCCATCCGTTAAGCCACTGAGAATAGTTTTCTAGTATAACAGAAGGAAGCATATATAGCTGCCAGAAAACCACTGTTCTTCAGGAGAGAAGATGACTTTATGGCATTTCCCAGCCAGCCAGCTCTCACTCATAAGTTGGAGTGAGAGGGAGCTCTCTCAGAGCCCTAAGAAAGCCCGGGAAAGGCAAATTCTGATCCATACAGTGCTGTGAAGACATTTGGTTTGGGATGTGTGGCAGTTGCCGGAGCTGCCTGTTATAAGCACTTGGATTTTTCTAATTACAGACTGTTAATATGGACATATTTTAAAATCTCTGTCTTGCACGGAGTGCTAGCCAACTTTTACTGTTAGTTTTTCTGGACTCAAACCGCGCATCAGTTGCGGCAGATGTTGAACTGGATTTCACCTATTTAGAGGCCACTTTCTTCTCTCGAGGGCTTGACTTGATGCCTCAGCGGTGGGAAGCTCAGTGCAGTCAGTAGTAGGTCAGGGGGACTGTGAGAGTTTTGTTTTTCTCTGGTGTTTCTTGGACGGCTTTGCTGGCAAGCAGTCAGTAAGGTAGAAATGAGGAAACGTCTTCTGAGACTGCTCTGACCACTGATCTATGCGCGTGTGCTCATGTTGCAGCTTACCCTGTTCCTGGAAATCAAATCTCTTTTTCCTTGCTGTCTTTTAAAATATGATGGCTTATCCATCAGGGAGAAGGCAGTCCTCTGAGTGTGTCCTGATCTATCGGAGATTCCTGATCTATCGGAGATCTCTTGCCTCTCTTTGTACTGAGTCAGGTGGGGGCGGGAGAGTGGAAAGTAGTTTTCTGCCCCTAAAGAGCATCCTTCTTCCTAAACTTGTTGGAAGAGGAAGGAGAGTAATGAAGGTTTTTTACTTTGAATTTTCTCCTGTGTTCTCTAGGATATTGGATAATATAAGCTAATTCTAAAGGCATATGTATAAAAATCAACAGTATCATTAGGTTTTATCTCTTTCTGAAATTTTGAGTTCTTTTAGAGTCTGTAATTCTCTAATGCTCCTGAATATTTGTGAGTCTGTTCTTGTAGCCTGTAAAAGCAGCATGGATGGAAAACTTACAGCATCAGGTGAACTTGATTAGATTTAAAAAAGAAAGAAGGAAAATTGATGAAGTAAGAAGGGATGAAATGGAAACGATTGGAAAGAAATGCGTATGTTTAGGATGAAACTGCGATTTCTGGCAAAAGCATTTTTTGAGAAGTGCTTTCAGATGTAGATACAAAAATAAGTGTTTGGTGTTTAGTAGATTAGGGAGTAATGATGATGGAAGCCAAGAGAAATTTTTGAGGCTGAATAAGGAAAGTCAGGGAATTCAAGGACAAAGGAGAAGTATGTGGCGGGTGACTGCCCTAATTAAAAGGTCAGACTCTGTTGAGAGCTCAGAAAAGGTCTCGCGCAGGGCTGTGAAGAATTGCCAAACCTGATCTTCCTCATTAAATCCTCGGCCAGAGATCGGACCATGGTTCTCGGGCCCCAGAGCACTTTATTTGGGCCACAGCTTTTCACCAGCCAAGTATGCATGTTATTGAAATGCCAAATGTCCATGTCCAGCAGTGAGATGTCATCGCTGTATGGGAAATGACTCCAGGGAAGGCGTAGGATGGACCAGTTCTGCCATCGTGGCTTAAGCAAAGCTCCCACGCTAGTCAGTAGGAATCTCTTCCTTCTGTAGGGAGCTAGGCAGAGCTGGGTGCGGAAGTTTAGGAAGATTTATCTCCTCCCCCGTCGTGTCCGTCTGTTGTATCGTTCCCCGCCCCCTCCCCCCCAAAGGTGGTATTGGGATGCACTATTATTATTTTCTTCCTCTTCTAAATGACTCAAGACACTTCCGTAGCTCCAGAAAGCCTTAAGGCTGTATCTGTGTTTTTTACTGGAAATGTTTATATTCCTCAAACTATGGCGAAATTTATTCCTGTGCACACAAGGCATAAACCTCATCTAAATCCCATTTAGGCTCTGTGTTGAGAATGTCTGACACTTTGACTTTCCCTGGCTCTCAGTAGCAGGCTGTTTCCCACTGGGCCTGTGTAAACCAAACTTGAAAGTTTGTCCTTGGGTTTTGATGTATGATGTCCTTGGCAACCGTTAGCTACCTGCATGATAGTTCTGGAAATTGCGGTAAATGGGAAATCTGCTTTTTCGAGTCTTCAGAAATCTTTGCAAGAAAAATACAGATTAGCAGAATGTGTGTTTTCCAGTCATCTAAAGGGGATGTCATCTGCTATGTTTGCCTTCCTGTTTGGAGCCTAAAGCTGAAAGTCCTAGGGGATAACATTGTTGATTATAGGCTAGAAAAAATAATAATAAAGGGAACGTATCTATTTAAAAGAGAGAAACAGTGACTTTCAGAGATGCTGGGCACAAAGATGATCAGCCAGCCACGCTTTCCTGGGAGTGGTATCCTTCCATTTCTCTCACCCTTTCAACAGTCATGTGAAAGTGATGGAATTTGAACACTTCAGACATTTGTCTGGAATTTCTGGATATTTCACAGTCTGGTCAAAGGAGCAGCTCTTATTTCCAGACATCTCATGTCTCAGAGATACAGTCACCGAGAATGCATCCGTGTTGTGCATGCGCAGAGATTTCTGTCCAGGAAAACCTGGATGGAGATCTGGGAACCTGTGCTAGATCATCAACCTACCGAAGGTGTCTGTGATACCAGAGACTCGGTACTTGCCTCCCCCGGGAGCTCAGACTCCCTGGGCTTGCCTAGGACGGCCAGTACGATTGCCTGCTAAAGCAAGAGTCTCACAGGTGATATTTTGGTAATGATTAGATCTCTTGGATCTCATGGTCTGTGAAGCAGATGGGTCAGGTGCTGCACACTGTGCAACTGATTGGAATCTGAAGAATTTCGGCTAATATTTACATCAGGTGTTTACCCTTTGATAAGAAACAGGTCATTCACAAACATGTACATGACATAATACTGGTAGGCTGGTCACGGTGTCTGCTTTGCATTTCACACACTTATTATTCTTGTTGCTTGGAGAACAGTTGCATATTGTAGTTTGATACAGATTAATAGCTGTGTTTTCCCCCTTTATTTCCACAGAGCCATTGGAGCCATTTTTTTTTTTTTTTTTTTNAGAAATAGATCTACGAAGTTTTCCACGTGTCGGCATGTTAGCAGGGTGTTGCCTTTGTCTCTGGAGTGTTTTGGAGGAGAAATCCTGTTTGGTTTTCCCAAATTACAATTTCTCATCCGTAAACACCAATAGCCCAGTCTCAAAAGGAGGTTTGAAGTCTGCTTGTGTTTATGAAGGAAAATGCTCATTCTTGCTTCTCTGATGGAAAGATTGTGTTGGTAAACTTTAATGGAACCGCACAAGTATGTGAACATACCGCGTGGCTGTGTTCAGTGCCAGGGGCTGTTTTTCCTGGGTTGTTGAGGATAAATCAGAGGCTTGATAAAGAAAATACCCGTGTTTCAGTTGGGTGACACTTTTGGCAAGCATTGTATATAACTGCAGGTGAGTTATGGATTAATTAGCAGTGCCTAATGCAATCTAAATGAGGCCAAACAAGAACAAACTGTAAGTAGAAGCAAGCTTGCCCTTAGAACACAAGTAACTCCTTAATTGACTGCAGTCTAGAGTCACTGATTTTTCTCTGTACAGAGTTAATTTGCCAGAGACATGAGGCTTTGACCTGCTGAGTTGGTTGCAAGGAATTCGAGATTGTGCAATACAAACCACCTTTCCCTAGAATGAAGAGGTTGAGGTGGTGACTGGTATTTTAACAGCAGTCCGTGAGGGGCTGGAGACATCGGCAGGACTTGAACCTGCACTGAATGCTCGGGGACCATATCTGATAAGGGTTGGGTGAACAGTGAGTTGTAATGCACAGTGCTGGTACGTGAGCTGAGAAAACATACAGTATGGGCAGTAACAACGTGCATTTCCTGGCACTGCCTTGCCACTACTCCCCCCCCATTATTATTATGGTGGAAACTTGGAACAAGTCTTTTTTTGAGACATAAGATATCATTACCTTAGGCCAGAGACAGCCCAGCCTTGTGTACAGAGCGTCCTATGTCGTCTGGGTCTTGTTCTTCCTCAGCCATCAGCCTGCTGGGAAGCACTGGACAAGTCCCGTTCCCTGCGGAGACCCTGTTTCTCTTCCAGGCTTTTGTTCATCTCATCCCTCTAGATTGTCGGATCTGTAAAGCAGAGAGTGTGTGCTTTATGTTTGTAAACTGCTTTGCATAGAGGGCTGTGCCCTGTGTAGGGTTTCCTGGGTAGTATTGGAGTAAATGGAATAAATAAGTGAATGGAAGTAAAGTTAACTTTTTTTAAAAAAAAAAAAGAACAAACCACAAACAAACAAACCTCCCCCCCAACCAACCAAACAAGAACCTTTGGATCTTAATAGGTTGTTAGTGGCTTTATTTCTTCCTCAGGCACGGAGTGACACACTGTTAATACGCGTCTCTTCATCTTCCGGTGTTCTTGGTTCTGATATACTTTTAATTTAGCGTTTTTCTTTTTGCTTTCAGAGGTTTACAATGAGAATACTGCAAGCCTGTCTGGAATGTGCACGTTGTATTACAGCCTTGCCAGGGTGTTTCTGAGAGCCAGAGACAATGTAGTCCATGAGGGTGCTCTACCACCTACCAGCTGAGGAGAACAATAACGTCATTGTTAACATCAGTTGAGTTTTAAGTACATTAATGTTTTTCTTTTCCATGTGAAAGAGAAGGCAGTTTTCACATAGTACTTTAAACACATTGAGATCAACGATTCTGCTTCCAGGGTCTAGGAAGCATCCTCCCCAAAAGAAATGTTAGATTTTCCCTAAGATGTGTTGCATTATCATCTTCTTTAAATCTTAGCAGAGACTTCTGGAGAAGAGTATATTACTGCTCTTAAGTATATTACTTTGCTTTTTACCATTTTTCTGTCACTTCAAGGATGTGAAATTGCAAACTTGGTCTTAAGCAAAACAGATCGGCAAAATGCGAGCCATGGTGAGCGTGGGACCAGAGGGCACCCAAGGAGGTCAGGAAAAGCCCTCTTGCTTGTCTGGCACTTCCCCATGGAGCAGAAGGAAAGGCTGCAGGTAGCTTCAGACAGGCGACGGGAGAGACTGCACAGGAGGAGCAGACGGAGGAGGGAATGTCCTGTGTGCCGCAATGTCCTCCCGCACCTGGCGCTAACAGCGTCTCAGGGCTTGCTGCTGCTGTTTCCAAGTCAGATGGTCTTACCTCGGTCTTCTAAGATACTGAAAATATATTTCCTATTAATTCTGGTGTCATCACAAAAACCTGAGGCAAAAAACCTTCACTGCGTTGCTGACTTCACTGTAAATTGTGAGTGGGTAGCTTGAAATAGTAGGGGAGAAGAGATCTTGGGAAACACTGGTATAGGAAACTAAGAGAGTACTCTCATTCATATACAGAAACCAAAGTACAACTGTTATTTAAATTCTACACATAGTTGTGAAAAGTTAGAGCCAAATTCTCGTTGTAAATCAGGGTGGCTCCATTAACTTCAGTGGAACAGTGCCAGCGCATCCCAGACAAAGACTTGGCTCAGTCTATTAATAGCAACAGTCGAGTAATAGAGCTGCTTGGAGAAGTTCCACTGGAACAAAATTTTGATTAAAAAGATGGAGATAAGAATGACAGAGGAATCTGCCTTCTGGTTCTCTCGTGGAATGTGGCTCCCACAGGGTTTGGTCCTGTGCACCTCCCAGCACCTCCAGATACCACCAGCCTTGCACAGCTCGGCAAGACCCAGCAGTCGCCACGGTGGTTCAGGTTTTCAGGTGCATCCATTCGGTCAGGTAATGAACAGTGGTGTGATAGCAACTGTCGTACAGTCTGGTTCTGCATTTAGTATCAGTGCGGTCTTTCTCTCAGCTGCTTCTCTTTCTGTGCAGCTTCAGAAAATCCACAGTTTTCCTTTCGCCAGGTATCTAAGGTTTTTATGTCTTCAATACACTGTGGTGAAAAGGATGGGGAATGTCATAATCAGCTGTTGGTGCTTCATGTTTCCTGTGTGACCTTGTTATTCAGGGACAGACAATTGAATTTCATAGCTGCATTTTAGATCATCTCTAAAGAGAGAGAGAACTTCTCCAGGCGTCCTTGAGTCAGTTTCTTACTGAAATTTCCAAAAAAGCCCAGCAGAAATTCCCACTGTGCAGTGTTATGCTGTTTTCATTTCCCAGAAACTAGTTAATTTATTTACTGCGTCCCACCAGTCCAAGTTCCCTTTATAGATTAACTTGTGTATTTTGGCTCCTGTCCATCTCTTCCTTTGGCTCAAAGTGAATGATACCAGGACTGTCTTTGAAACAAGGCAGGAATGTGAAGTTTTTTGATTAAACAGCAACATCACCCCCGAAACCTCTGTCTCTGCCAGCTTTCTGAGGCCCCACTGCAGAAGTATGGTATTGGGAATGACAGATTAAAGGTCTGGCGAGTTCAACCGTTTTGAAGAAAACACGCATGTAATATTCTGGTGGGACTTGGAAACAGTTTGCATCTCCTCAGAAGGTGCGTCCCATGGAGCGGTTTGCCACCGAAGGTTTTCAAGACTGTTTGTTGGCTTTCTTTTTATAACTAACCAGTCTTTAGAACTCATTTAAATGAGAATTACTAAATAAGGTCTCTGGCTAGTACTTGTCTGCCTTGCCAGGTTCAGTCTGTTATTAGGGGCTCATACTGGCCGTGAGCATGTCGGAGGGGTTTGAAGCTGGCAGAGGTGGTTGAGGGGATCACACTGGTGGAGTGCAACCACCTCCTACATGTCTTCTGTTGGCCTGCTAAGCGGGCTGCTTGTAGAGATCTTGTCTGAGAAACTAAACCTGCATGCGGCGTGGATAACAATTGGAGAGTAAATGTCAAGTGCTGCTACTAAAGACAGGCTGTTTTCTAGACTCTGCAAAAAGCGTGTATTTGTTGGATGTGAACTCTAAGCTGGTGCGTTTTCTAGTGCGTTTGGTATGTTTGCAGGGGAGTTCTTAGCATCAGCCATAAAAATACTTGGCTGTCTTAAAATCTATGATTTGTTAGTGACAGCAGAATCTCTCTGTCGATCTCTCATAAAGGCCCTTTTCTATAAACCTCTGGGAAAGGTTTTCCAGGACGTGTATTTTTGAGCACAGATGGAAATGGCATGGAAGCTGACTTAAACAACAAACCGTTTTCATCGTGTTCATCGAATAAAGTATGATTTGGTTCTTGCTTCTCTGAGAAACAGTGGAAGCCTTTAAGGAGGGGGCAGAAGGCTGATAAGACTGATTATAATTGTGATTTCTTCATATTTGATAATTCTTCTGGGTTAATCTGTGCACTGCTTGATCGGTACAGTTATCCATGGAGCACTGACACATCCAACTACCTGTCCGTGTGTATTTCTGTGTGCGGCTTTCTGAAAGGAAACGTGGAGACGTTGGTGGGGTTTGGGGCACACTTTGTGTAATGTCATTGCAGTCATGTAGTTGCAAAGCCCCGTGCTGTTTAGATCAGGGCTGCATCCATCGGAATGAGAGCTTGGCACTGGTCCACAGTTGTGAACATTTTTGGAAGCGCAACTCTAAGTCACTTCGAAACTTCAACCAGCCAGGTGCATGTTGTATTTAAGCACCTCCAGGATTTGGCAGCATCTGAGCTGGGTTTTTCAACCTCTCAGGTTTGTTTCTTGGCAGATTCAGAAACTAGTTTTGATTCTGGCCCTTGATATTTTGCAATCATAATGAGAGGGCTTCTTCTAACTGTATGTATGGTCTTTTAGATTTAATGAAGATCTAGAGAACTCTTGTTATTAAAGACTTAGTTGCTCTGTTTGTGGTAGAGGAGATGATCATTCCAAGGTTCTGATAATTACTGAAGTCAGAAATGTACTTCTAGCTACTCTAAATACTATTTTCAAGTTCTCATCTTGAGCATGTGTGTGATGCTTGTTGTCTGATGTCCTCAGGTGCGATCAGAATCCTCCCACTGTGTCTTTTTCATATGTTTCTCTTTTTCTTTTTTTTAGGATTCTCTAGATATTATTAGAATGTGACTACAGAGAAGAATGTGCTTTTCTAACAACCCGTTTGTGGACATTTAATCAGACTTTGATTTCTGGAAATGCTGCAAAATGGCTTCATCAGGGAATGAGATAGAAAGATGGGCTCACAGGCAAGGTGGCAGAATTGGAGAGCTGGTAGAGCCCATGACCTCTCCTGAAAATGGTAACTGTCTCTCGCCAGTGAAGTCGATAGGCGGCGTAGACCATCTCCTGCACCTCCCTGGGAGAGCAGACTCTGCTTACAGCTCTTTCTCAGGGGGGTCAAATGTTCCAGAGTATCCCGCCCCATCGTGCTGTGGTGAAAACTGCTGTTTGCCTACAGAGCAGGTATCGTACATGGACTCAGAATACGTAAGAGGTATTTATAATCTCAGTTCAGCAAACTCTGACCTCAGATGCCTGCATCCATCCAAGGCACCGGACCTAAGCGTCCATAGTAACTCTCACAGCACCGGTCTCGCTGAGCGCTGTGGATGCACTCCTGCCCAAGGGACTTCAAATCAGGGACCGCTGCCTCTGGCTGCACCTCCACCTTCTCCTCCCACCAGACTCGATAGCTATAAAGTCACTAGACACCTTGAGAACTCAAGAGGGAGACACAGCTCTGGAAGTCACAGCGAGCGTAGCGTGCAGGCAGCTCCCTCCATGCACGACAATCAGCTAGCGGATAGGGATGTACCGTGGGGTCAACACAGGGATGAAATTACTGAGCAAGATACAGTGGCTGCTAGGAGAAAGATTCTGGAAAACAAGGGCCTTTCTTCTTCTGATTCTACAAATGAGGTATCTGTATCAAAAAATCAGGGGTTAAAGACGGAGGAAAATGGGGAGTGGAGCCCATCCCAACAACCTATAAAGAGAAGCAATCCACACATTTTCAGCAGACCTTCTTCATTCATTTTTCAAGAATATTTAAAGACTGACTCTTTGGTTAATGTCCCTAAAATACTTTCTGCTTATAATTCAGTTCCTGCTTATAAAATTCCTGAAGAGATGAACTCCAAGTCCTGTCACCCGGCGCATACCAACCCCAGTGCTGTTAATGATACACAAGAAGACAAACAGTACCCCTGCGGTGTACGTAAGGCAACTTTCAGAGAGGCAGATGTGCAAAGTGCGGTGCCAGAACCCCACCAACGACAAGGATCCTTGCCCTGCGCTCAGTGCCCGCTCCCTGCCGAGCTGCATTCAGACTTGGATCAAGATGTGTTTGAGGACAGTTGTGACTTAAAATATATGGAGAATGCTCTTCTAATTAAAAATGCTTCCAGGAAGCTGAACAGTTGTACAGATGAAAATCGGTGCTATGACTCTGAAGGAAAAATTGTGAGTGATGTTAAGGAGCCGCTCCTGAATCAGCAAGCCAAAACGCAGAGATCGTCACTGTCCTGCAGCTACGATACTGCAGCAACGGAGCACCCTCACTGCGAGGGGTCAGATCAGGGAAATAAGCAATGCTATGATAATACTAATCAAATGTCTTTTTTCAGGCCAAAGGAAGATTCCCCATCTCATTTTTTTCATGAAGTCAAGAAAGAAAAACAGGCTAATAACAGCAGTCCTGACCTCAGCGTGCATCTAGAACACGAGGAACCTCCTGTTCCTTATCAGAAA
This sequence comes from Himantopus leucocephalus, assembly GCA_003993805.1. NCBI lineage: Eukaryota > Metazoa > Chordata > Aves > Charadriiformes > Recurvirostridae > Himantopus > Himantopus leucocephalus. The sequence continues at coordinate 19,260,471 of RSEF01000013.1, forward strand.
TACCAACCTGAATTTCAAAAACAGCTCTTAAGGCAGCTTCAGGATGATCTTGCTGGTGAACAAATAACCAGGCAGACGACTCCCATGCTTTACTATCTTTCTGGGGGGAAAACCACCAACATCCTGCACCACCACAAGCTCACCCGGTGTCAGGAGGACTCGAGGAGCTTGCCAAAGGAATTTCCAGCAGGCAGCTACTCTGCCTCAGCGCGGTGTCCAGAGGTACAAAGGGAAAGCAATAGGCTTCAAAGGACCAGCCACCGCCATCAGCGCAGTGCCGATGATCTGCTTGACACTGAAGATCTCATTCTCGGGAGTCCTGCTTCATCCACGGATGAGAGTTTCAAGAATGACTATAGGGAGAAACTTAAAGTGGCTCAGAAAAAGGTTCTGAGAGAAACCTCCTTTAAAAGAAAAGACTTACAGATGAGTTTGCCCATTAGACTGAGACAGAAACCCTCTAAAAGGCCTTCGATCGAACACCTTAGGTCTTTCTCGTTATCCAGTGCAGGTGAGGATGCCAAACCCGTTCCTTGTTCTCCTTCTCATCTAGAATCCTTGGAGAGTTTCAACAGAGATGAAGAAATTAAGAGGCCACAAACAGGTCGAATAGGGGGAAGGAAAAGGGTAACCAAAGAGCAAAAGAAACTGTGCTACTCTGAACCGGAGAAACTCGATCAGCTGGCAGATACGGAAGTATCATGGAATCAAGTCAGGGATGAAATCCCTGAGCAGGATATAGTGGCAGCCAGGAAGAAGACTGTGGAGAACAGAGGGAGGGCACTTTCCAGTTCAAGTATCTCCAGGATGGAGCTGAAGCAAATCCAGCACACTGCACTTATGGAATACATGGAGCGAAAGATTAATCAAAGGCCAGGTAGTTCACAACACCTCCCACTGCATAAGCCGCCCCTGCAGAAGAGGATGTCTCATCCCAGATGGCCTCCTGGCAAGGTTTCTGATCCAAACGGGAGCAGGAAGGTGCAGAACGCTGAGGTTTTCTGCCAAGTTTTCTCTAAAGAAAAATCACCAGATGTTTTTCCTCCTTTGGCTTTTGTTCCCCCGCTAAGCGTGGCCAGCAGGAGCGGTCCCAGCTCTGCTGCTGCTGCTGGTGCAGCCACCTCGAAGCACGACCCGTCTCCCAGCGAAGCAGGCGGGAGCTGCACTGGCAAGTGTGCATCAGCTGAGAGTCTCCCGCAGGCAGGTGATCCCGCGGCTGGGAGAGACCGCGAGAGATCAAAATCGACTCCTCCTTCCACACAGGTAAGAAAGATACTAAGATAGTAATTAGTGTTTGAGTCCAACTTATGATTCTCTGCCTCTTTTAGAGAACTGTGGGATGATTCACGTGAAAAACTGCTGAACGTGACGAATGAGGAATTAAGACTTGATTGTTTTTTTAATTTTTTTTTAGCATGCAATAGAGACATGATAGATGCGGAGGAGAAGTCACATTTAGTTAATCTATAGGAAATGCTCTGTAGCTGCTAGAATGTAAAATGCATGCTCTGCTTTGCGGTGTGCAGGAGAAATAATTGGGGGCGATTTGGGGAGAAATGCTACCAATTTTAACGCCTTAAATACTTATGATTAATGATAACAGTTCATTATTCTCAAAAGTATTTTGTAAGAAAGTATTGCTGACAAACAAGGTGTTCTTTAATGTGAAATGTTACAAGAGAATTGCATAAGGTGGAAACTTTGTAAGATCTGACTGAAATGCCGATGTGGTCTGGGCAGAGTTATCTGTTCTCGTTCAGCGAGCGCACGGGTACAGGCAGGGAGGAAGAGGAGTGTCTGCTTCAAGGGATGCGCTGTGCAAGTGCTGTAGGCTCTGCTGGAGGGCTGGAAAACGCCGAGCTCGAGAGGGTCCCCTCCAGAGCTAGAGGGGAGCGCGTGGGCTCTGGCGCTCGGGAGGCGCGTTCGCAGAGAACACGTGCTGTACGCAGGATGCTGGCGTTCCAGCAGTCACTGTGGGTAACCTTTTCTGGGATAGTGCTCTAATGAGGTTATTAGAGAGAGATTTTTATAAATGACCAGCCTTTTTGGCTCCCAAATTTGAAGAACGGTGGCTGTCGATATTGTTGTCAAGGAGAATAAAGAAGATGAAAGGGTCAGAAAACAAATAATCTAATAAATATACTACTAAAATTACCCAGCTGAAGAGACTGACAAACTGCTGCCTATTTTCTGAATTGTGAGAGTCAGTGAGAGTATATATTTTGTTGCCAGCTGTTTTTTGGTTTTCTAGGAAAAAGAGATGGATGCTACCTAGGAAGAGCATAATAGCAATTTCATTAATAAAAAGAGGTAGACAACCTCAAAGATAAAAATCTTGGTGTACCTCCTCGGAGATCTACTCTTGGCTTCTCTTCCTGGGGTTAACAAACACGGGGGTGAAAGGAACCGGCTGCCTAGTCTGAAAATGCTGGTCGTGCCATTGTGCTGTTTTCATTTCCAGGACACTTACAGAAGTGCCGGTGGAGCAGCGGCCCCGGCTCGGCCTTGCGAGAGCCATCTCGGCACCCCCAGGTAAGGCTGCGCCGCCTGCGCCTAGGTCGAGCCGATGGCCCGGGTGCGGGAGCTCCAACGGCAGCCGTGGCTGGCTGCGTCTCTCCTTGTGTCTTGGGATCCTTTGCCCGTACGGGAATATTCACCTGCTACGCTATTTGTTTCATTTTGGGACAGTCTTTAAAATTGTTTCTACAGTGTGGAGCAAAAGTGGGAAATGCAGAGTGTACGTACGTGCTGCTCTCCCCGCGGCGGCCGCGCTCCTTCACATCCCTGAGATCGCAGCTCCCTCATCTGAGCTCCGGCAAAAACGGCATCTGCAACGGCTCGGATATGCCCAGTCTTGAAAAATATGCGTGCTCGCAGACTGGTGTAATAGGGGCTTTTGGTGTGGTTTTTTAAGGGGAAAAAAAATATTGCACTGTTTACACATAGCTAACTAGCAAGCTTGTGTGTTGATTCTCCGTATGTGTTTTGCTTGTTTGAGGAGCATCAGGGGAGAAAAAGATCTGCACTTTGTTTCCACAAAGCAGTGACACTGACACTCGTGTAGTTATAGAATTCTCACTGCTTCGGTCATTCGAAATGTTCCCAATAGTTTCTGCAGGCTTGATTATCTTAGAAAAAAAATGTATTTTTAGTAAGATTCTGAAGTTTTTCTTAAATTTCCTAGTTTAGCTAAGAGCCTTAGCAGGTCAGCATGAGAGTCACTGGAAGTTCTGAACAGAACAGTGACATCAGAAACATATTTGATCATAGCTCTATAATATCCATTAAGTAGTGAAAAGATGAGAAATCCAGAACTGGTTTCATTAGTAATTAATATAGATTATCATCTTTGGGAAATAGCTGTAAGTACAGGTTTCATTCTGTAACAGCTGTATCTCATTTTTTTCTCTTTGTTTTCCTCCACCAGAAAGTGCTGTTGAGCTGTGGTAGAAAATCCAGATTAGACGGGCATGTTTGCAGTGTTAATTACTCAAATAAGAGTTCCAGCTGGGACCAGCGGGAAGAACAAGCTGTGATCATTACCCACACCAATAGTGTCCGTGGGTTAGTGAAAAATGCTTGAGGACATTCTTAGGCATATTTTGCATCCATTCAATTGCACAATACAATTTTGAGGCAGTTTCTGCTGATCCATTTTCCGAGATAACTGCTGCAGATGGGTTGTTTACAAGCTGGTCCTACCTGCTGCCACTGCAATGAAATGAGTAAGAATAAGACCTGGCAATGTTTGGGGTGATTTTCTTTGGTGTCTCCTTGTCTCTTTTCATCATCAATCACTCCACAAACATTTGTCAATCTATGATCACAATGTTGTGTCGTCATCCCATTAATTTGGGTCTCACAGTACGGCGCCGCGTTGTGATGCCGTGGTGTTTTGCAGGAGGTATTTCTAGCACCTTTTTGATGAAAAGGCTTTTCCAGCATTAAGGGCATCACTAACTCACCAGAACGAGGTAGTTCAAGTCAAGGTCAAATGGGTTGTTTATTTTTAATTGCAGTGAAAAAGTGCACATAATGGATATCTAAGTGACACTGTTAGTCATTATCTAGTACAAACTATGATTAAATTTCCCTTTGCCAAGCTGCCTTCATTTTTTTTTGGTGAAAAGCTAAAATGACTGTGTTAAAGCTGCAAAGCAGAGCTGGAAGAAGGGAAACGATGAGAGAAGATGGAATTTCAGGAATAGCAAGACTTTCGTTGCTGAGCCACAGCTCAGTTTGGCCACATGAAACGCTTTGTATCTCGCCAGCGCCTGCTTGGGCCGGGCGAGCCCAGCTCAGCCGCGAGCCATCCACGCTCACCGCAGAGCCCACCTCTGCGTCGGGAAACCTGCCCAGACAAGCGACGGCTGGAGATAGCGTGGGGCTCGTGGCATTAAATATAAGAGTCCAAGCATGTGGAGGCTTTCCCAGCACAGCAGTCTGCTGGTATTTTCTGAAATCTAGAAACTGTTCTCTGTGTGTGTGTGTATCTTCACTGGGGGTACGGCAGTCTGCACTGTTAGGCATTAGGTCTCTTCATCGCTCTCCACTGCCCTGGTGTCCTTCAGGGAAAGACAATGCCTACCTTCGTGTCTCCACGTGTGGCTTAGGACAGACTGACACCATCCATAGAGACAAGCTTAACTAGTACCTTTCGGGGGGGAAGGACTGATTGCTGCGTTGCTTTTATATGTGACCTTAGAGAAAGAGCTAAAGGTGGACAAAACCCCTATGCCTGTTTTGAGGGAGAAAATTTTTGCTTTGTGCCTGCAACTTTGAAGCTTGCATGTCAGGTTAACGTAGTTAAACCGGCCCTTGTAAGTCTTCCTTCCACCTAATCCCTCTAGCTTTCCTCTCTACTGTCCCCTCGTAATCCTGGTAGGTTATGACAAATTTTGCTAGAGGAAAAAATAGGTTTTTTCATTCAGTCGTGATTAATACAATAGTATTTAAATATGCAGATGCACTGGCTTTTTTCACAAGCAGTTACATGGATGTATACCTGCACATCAGTGATTGCAGAAAATGGTCCATGCATAGTCCCATTGCCTTGTGTTCAACAGTGCCCCCATATTCTTGCAAATGCTGACCCAAAGTGTATTTTGAAATGACATATATCTGCTTATTCTGTCATCATTAATGTAATTATTTATGCCCTGCAGACAGTAGCTTTTTCCATCAAAGTTTCTTCTGAAGTGTTGCATCAGAAAACTCGANTGCAGACAGTAGCTTTTTCCATCAAAGTTTCTTCTGAAGTGTTGCATCAGAAAACTCGAAGCACTGGGTCAGACATGCATTGGCCAACTCAAAAGTCGAAGTTTGATCTCAAAATGGTTAACTGAAAGGATTTAATAAAACTTTTACTTAAGTCTAATGGCCTTTTCAAACCAGAAGCTTCAGATGAACAGTGTTTCCTCTGTGTTGGTATTCAGTTCGCCTAAAGAGAAGGAAGCACTAGATGTCTTCTCTAAGAAGGGCTGAGAATTGATGCACAGGAGGTGGTGATGGCATAAACCGGGTCTTGCTCTTGAGCTGAAACATTCTTGCTATAGAAATAAGAAGGTGTAGGGAACAAGAGAGTAAAGATTTGCCCTCCTTCAATACAGTCACTGTGCTACAAGAGGGTTGGCAGAGGGAAAGACAGAATGCAAATGGTCCTCCTGGTACTGCCAGGTGGTGCCCAGATGTGTCCGCAGAAAGGTCTGGGCAAGCCCCGGTCCCTGCAAGTGTCTCGTCCTGTCGGCAGCGTGCTCGCCGAGGCTGGCGGGATGGCTGCGTGCTTTTCATCTGTTTGTCAGACAGCATCGGTGTGACATTTTAGGGCACTTTTTACCGCGGGTTTACTTCAGAAAACATGTATGTTGGTCATAATTAGAAAATGAGAAATTTAATGGGGATTCAAACAATATGGACTGGTGCAGCTAGACATTTTACATACTCCCTTTTTTTCCCAGGCAAAATTAATAGGTGTTATGGAATCTGAATTTAAAAACCTTTAATAAAAAGAGGAAGCTGGAATGATAATGACAATTATCTGTAGCTGCTTAAACAGTCTGCAGAAATATTTATCATAGAGGAAGTGTCTGAAACAAAAGGAAGTGTCTTCTTTCTTATAGTTTCCGTGATCCTGAGAAAGATGGATGTGAGGATCATGAATGTAAAGACAATGACACAATTGGACGTGCGTGTTGTCGGGATACTAAGGAGCTGACTCCTGAAACCTCTGTTCCTGTCCCGAGAAGCGGAAGCAAGGAAGATGCTGAGCTGGAGGAGGAATGCAGAACTAAATCTCTGAGTGGCACCGCGTTAACAGAGTGTCCAGAGCAGCAGCCCGCAGCTCCTCGGGAGCAAGTAACGTGCTGCCACACAGCGTTAGCTCAGCCTCACCAAGGAGATGAAGATACAGCCAAAGGTTTCATTGCAAAGGACACATCCGTGCACAACAGCCAAGACGATATTCTCCCCGAGAGAGAGACAGATCTGCCCAGAAGGAGACTGCAGTCTCCTGAGGACCAGCGGTACGAAGAACTGGCTATGGAGATCATTGCCAAAGACAATTCTCTGGTTGATATTCTCATGCCTCACCCTGTTCGAAAAACTGCTCTAGACCTGATGGAGGGTCTGTTTCCTGTTAACGTTTCCATGCTGGATAAATCACACCGAAAAAAGGGAGACGTACAGCAGGCGCAGGAGAGAGAGTAAGTAGACAAAACCAATTACCTAGTATTTTAAGCTATTTTAGTGTATGAATACCATGTATGTACTAGCAGTAAGATAACTTGAGCGTGTATTTTTTTT
>RSEF01000013.1:19267371-19290806 GCA_003993805.1 Himantopus leucocephalus
AGTCTCGATATTTGACCCCATTTTTAGGGTGCCGATGGTGACCGTTGCTCTGCGGTATATTTATGGACACTGTCCTGAAACTGGACATTTTCCAGCAGTGCTATCCCTGTGAAAATCATTACAGCCAGAAGAGAATTAGCTAAAATGTGAAAGGTATTAAAATCCTGTAGAACAGGCAAGGCGTGATTCTCGTGGATTTGATAAAAAGAAACCTTAGATGAACAGTTACTCTCTTCATCAAAGTTATTTTATTGCATGTACCTTTTAATAGAAGTCACACTGTCTTTTTAATGTGACATTGGCACTCTGGCCACACACAACTCATGAAATACAAAGATATGTGGATTAAAGAGCTTCTAATTGAAAGAAGATTGATACAGGATACTCTAAAATTAACAGAATGTTAAGTAGATTGATTTTTTCCTGAGGGCAGCATGGAAGAAGTGAGCCTTGATGGGGTTTACTGGGTGCCTTTACCTTACAAGCCACAAGAATGAGTAATTCAATCGAGAAAAAACTCATGTGGAACACAAAGCCCACAAGAGGAAGTAATTAAACTAAATCGACTGTGGCTTCCAAATGAAGATCTAGAGTCTGCCAGGAATTATGAGTTTTCATAGTGTGCTGCTTTGTTTTTTCGTCCTATTAGCAATCGCTGAACGAACGGCACAAGCTCTTGTCTAGACAACGGGAAGATGCAAAAGACCTGAAAGAGAATCTAGATCGTAGGGAAAGAGTGGTCTCTGGCATCCTTGCCAAATACCTGACTGACCAGCAGCTCCAGGACTACCGACGCTTCGTTCAAGTCAAGACTTCCTTGCTGATCGAACAGAAGGACCTCGAGGAGCAGATTAAATTTTTCGAAGAACAATTAGAAAATCTTGAGAAAAGCATCGCCCTCTAATACCCACCAAGAGCCCGTCCATTTTTACACATCGTAATTTGTGACGTTCCCCTGGAAATTGCCACGCGCTCGGGTTGGTGAGTTCTTGCAATCCTGTTAGTGCCACGGTATTGACAAGTGCTTAGATGCTCTGGGGACGCTCTACGCACACGCTGGACTTGCCTTCCCCTTTGGATAGGCCAACTGACAACACCTCGCGTATGTAGCAAACTGTATTTTGGAAATGACTGATAGGATGTGTTGCTCCTATTAACTTGGCATGTATCTCCCCTTCTTGTTGTCTGTCCATCTGTTTCCAGATTGACATAATCTCAATAAAAGAACCATACAAATATTTTCTTCTTGTGGGTGGGTTGAGTGTTTGAAATGAAAAATGATGTGGGTGTTCAAATTTGAATTGGAGATTGCACAAAGCCATAGGAAATGTTATGGACCATTTCAGTGGAACTCCTCGTTTCTACTGTTTATATGTATGACACAGTAAAAATACACTGCAATGGAAGAAAATAATTATTTCCTTTCTTGGCAGTTGCCATCCATGAGTCTTTCCTGGCTCTGCATAATCCCGGTAGGCTGTTCAGTAGTGAGTCTTGGGAGGTCAGAAAGAAGGATGGTCCTCATTGATGTCAAAAAAGAGCCGCTCAATGATGAAGGCAGCTTAAATCAACACTTTGGGGAATGATAAACTCTGAACTTACTCCTGCATAGTCATTTGCAAAGTCCTCACTATGCTTTCAAAGTGCTTCTTTTTCAAGCAGCACCTTCAGGGGGTTGTTTTTAGGTAGTTTTCAACTGTCAGCGTGCACAAGGAGGTGCTGAATGTGAGGAGAAGGCTCTGCGGCAGCACGAGGTAAGTGGGACGAGCGGAGGAAATTATTCAGTTTCAATGAGGCTTTATATAAATCCCTTGGCAAAAATCTTTCAAGCTAATGTTGTGTGTTGAGTCAAACCAGTGATGTTGCTGTATTTAAAATGTGAGTGTTTTGTTTGATTGGTTTTAAGTATTCAGTAAGAGGAATATTCTGACAGAGCAACATACCTAGACCATGAATAAGGCGGCTACTAATCAAACTCAGGTTTCTTCCACAGGCACAATAGACGTTCATTGCTCCATGATGTTAGGCTTTGCCGAGAAACATTTTACTAGTGCTGTGTGTCCTGACTACGGTGAGTACCACCCCCGCTGGGAGAGGCCGTCCTGTTCCCCAGCCATTGGGATTGCATGAGCTTTCACTAAACACACAGCCGTGCGGGATGGGGACTCGACATAGGTTTAGATTGATGGTTTGCATTTGTTTTACCTCGGATCGCATTCTTCGTCTGAGTTTACCCACTGGGCAACACGAAGGAGCTGATCAAGAAATGGCAGCATACAAAAAGGAAACCACTATATGCGTTCTGCGTGAGCTGTGTTTGCTAAGGATAACTTGCCAACACTCCTGCCTGCTGAAAGAGGGCACCAAAGAGGGTACAACGTGCTGCACTTGCCCGTGAGCAAATTGAGAAGCGGCCTGGGAGTTACAGGAGGGTGCAATAACGCACAAAGAGCTTGCCAGACTTGGAGGCTGTCAGCTGCTCTGTATATTGTTGTCAGAATAAACGAGTGTATCATCAGGTGCTGTCCAGCCTCCAACAAAGCAGCATTGTTCTGTTCTAAGTTTGCAAATTTATGCAGAAGTGCGGGTATCTATAGCCCTGCTCACATTTCAAGAGAAGCAACGTAATACCCTGAGGGAGGCTGCGAAGACCTCAAACCAGGACAGCGTCAGAAGTCAGTTTTACGATGTGCACCAACTATCGGTAAATATATTTGCAATAAAGTGTGCAGGTGGATGGTATATAGGAAAGAGTAGTTTTGTGAATATTAACATTCTGTTCCAGTGATCTGAACAAAATACATTGTGCTTCTTGCTGAAAACAGTGTTTCAGTGGACCAAAGTAACTGCAGAAGTGCAGTGACCAAGCTGCCGGGTGCACTGTGGTTATTGCCTTACGACGGGGTAAAATGGCCAGGCACTGTGGATCGTGGGAGTACGTCTGCTCAGTGGTTCTCAAAAGGCCATAAATACAGGCGTTTAATACGTAAATCTGAAAGCTGCCATTTGAAAACGGTCTTTAAAATAACAGGAGTGATGCTAATGGAGAATTTAAAAACTATGAGCTATGTTAAATGAGCTGTTTGTATTACTTGAGAAGTCTGACTTGAAGGTGTACTATTATGATTATCCCTAGTTGAGGAAAATCCACCTGATTGGAAAGAAATGTTTGATAATTGAAGCTAACGTTTGCCTTCAAGGGAAAGAATGGGTCTGCCCTGTTTAGTTCCTCGTGGTTTTTTGGTCTGTTGTGTCATGGGAAGGATGATTGCTGCTCCTCCACACTGGCAGTCACAGCTATGCTTCAAAGAGCAACAATTAGAAATAACTTTTTGTCTATTTTCCACAAAGTCCCATATCTGCGCTCCTTGTTACCGTGTTAGAACTGTGAATTCCAGGCAAAGTGAAAAATGGATATAGCGATGACCTCGAAACCTCTTTGTCGGCCAGCAGAAACCTGCTTCGCAAAGCACCAGCAGCTCTGGATTGGCAGGTGGGTCTCGATATCGATACTGATCATTTGTTATCAATTTATTACCAGGGGCCAAACCCAAGGTCATGGCGGTGGTTCGTGCTGGACCTCAGTCATGTGCAGCACTCCTGGCACACCGACGGATAAGACGTGGGCTTTTAAAGTCACAGTCTGATGTGCAAATGCAAATACTGATTTGATCTGATCCCATCTTAAGAGAGGGTCCTTTCTAACGGCTAGGAGCAGCCCTGGGTACCTCTGAGACTGGGGAAGGACTCTTTGGTTGCTCAAAATGGCAGCCGTTGCCTGCAGGAGCAAGGGATGCTCTCTGTTCCTAGCGATGGGCTCACATCTCCTTTTGGCAGCGTGGAGCGGCACTGAGGTGGCATGTGGTGGCCAGGAGAGCCCCTGGAGAGCCCGGGGCGCTTTACTTCTCAGCTGCTGGGAGAGGGGACCACATCAGGCAGGTGGCACCCACATCATCTGGGTGATCTTCTCTTCACATCAGTTTACATTATTTGCTTAAAATTCTTTCTCCGAAGCGGAGCTTGCAAACTGAGCTTGTTCCTGGGGCCTGCAGGACGCTGTCCCAGTGAGGGGACCTTGAGTCATCCTGCAGCTCAGCCAGGTTTACTTATGGCAAGGGGGTAGGTGTCCCTCTCCGCTCCGGCCAGCTGTAGTCTTCAGAAGTACAGACTAAAGTCAAGAAATGGTTTAAGGACCTGCTTTTGAATCCTGTTTGGGGGAAAAGAGAGGGGTTGCCTTTTTCTTAAGGTTTAGTATTTAAAGCACTAATTACATCCCCATACCATCACCATTGCTTATGTGGCAGCTTTTTCCCGACTGCAAGTCATGCAGTTTAGCTGATATTAACCTTATTCTGGGAAATAAGATGAGAAGACTTCATATTCCAGCCTAAGCTGCCCGAAGAGCTCTATAAACAGACAGATTTCCTATGGCCTTCCCAGGCTCTCCGGTCTCCCACCGGCGCCTCCTTCCACGGGTTCCTGCAGCACCAGGGAGAACAAAACCCCAAGTACCTGCTGCATCTGCGGCGTGGAGGCAGCCGACCCCGGCCTCGCAGGGCACCGCTGCTGGCGAGTTCACGCCGCTCCCCGTTTCTTCTGCCCTCCTTTCCTCCCTCTTGGCGTGCAGAAGCCAAGATGGGCAGAGCAGAGCACCTTCACTAGCCTTCCGTTTGTGACTTCTCCAGCGAGTTGCCCCTGCCCAGCACGCGTTAGCCTTAATGCTCCCCTCTTCTTCCCAAAGCTGCTGGTTTCCCGGGGCTTCGGGGCCTTGGCAGTTCACCAGTGCTGGGACCCGCTGAGCTACTTCTTAGGCAAACAGAGTCAGGTGTGTGTGTGGTGGCGGAATGTAAGGAACGAAGGAGCTCCCCCGGCTACCCGACCCTGCGGGGAGAGCAGGCAGGAAATCCCCGCTGCTGCCCAGCCGCGGGCAGCTGGGACAGGAACGCGCGGGAATCTCCTGTCGCAGCCTGATCCATCCCAGGTAGAAGGCAATGTGAGCCCACCACCACGAGAGGACTGCGATCGGAGACCTGCGGTGAGGGGTCTGTCTGAATTAGTTGCAGCTACATCCGGGAGAATGCAAAATAATAGTGGTGAGGAGAAGGTGAGATAGGCAGAACGCGAGAGGCTGGATCTGCCCGTGGGGTGCCGGCTGCGGGGAGGCTGGTGGGATTCCAGGAACCGTCTCTGTAACTCATTTGGCCGTCCACGCGCAAGCAGTGTGGGGGAAGAAACGGCAGTAGCTTATGTTCTGCTAAGCAAAAGCAGGTGGGCCTGATTTCGGGGGAAAAAGATACTTTTTATTGCCCAGAGCCAGAGAGATGAGCAAGCGTCACAGGTGTGGGACAGAGCAAGTGGTCAGTGGAAGCAGACGGTGCATCGCGCCTGTCTGACAGTGTCTTGGCAGCAACTGGCGGGAATTCAGGCATAGCGGCTCATTTAGAATTTGATTTAACACCCACTGCAATGTGTGGGAGTCACTGCTGGATCAGGAGCTGCAGTTTCAGCCTCTCAGGCACTAAATCGATGGATTTTTTTTTTCTTTTTTTTTTTAAACCCAGGCCTCGTTTTCTTCACTGGGGCGTTATGCTGTGGGACTTTCGCATGTGGAGCTAATTAAGGAATGGAGAGGGGCAGGGGTTAATGTAAATGTACTCTGCAAAAGATCTATCTGGTGCTTGTGAGAGCTGCATTTAATAAGTAGAAGGATGTTCTCTCTCTGCTGTGGGAATTCATGGCAACCATCTGAATAAAATTTTAAAAATAAACTCAGAGCAGCATTGCAAAGCTAATCTTCTACGCCTGAAGGGAGCCCACGTATACATTAAGGAATAATCAGGCTGTAGGAATCATGCAACCTCTGGGTTTCACAAAATGCACTCTAGAAGCAGCACATGAATTTCACCACTAAACGAAGAGAGGCATTAAAGGTTATCAGAGACGCTCTTAAATGTCACACGAGCCTTGAAGCTGAGTCATCTCATAGATAAATCCACGGAGAGAAAATATGGGCTGAACTGATAGTCTTGATTTAGAAACTAAGAGAGACTTCTAAAAATGTGCGTAAACAGGCAGGTGTCTTTCTAAGGCCTTCAGCACATGACGTAAGAACAAGAACATCCCAAATTACCTCAAGAAGGAACCACTTGTGAAACAGTCCCTGCCGAGATCCCTGCCCCGTGGCAGCTCCTGGTGGGATGGCTGGTGGCTCCAGCACCGCTTCCTGGGGTCCGGCTGCTCCCTCCTGAGCACAAGGTCAGTGTCACCCGTGTCACAGCAGGAAGCAGGAGCTGGTGGTAGGAGAAAAAGAGGTCGGAGTGATTCTCAGTCTCTAACAGAGAGCAGAGGTGCCCGGACAGCCGGCTGCTTGGAGCGGAGCGAGCTGATCCAGCCCTGAGCTGAGCCGAGACTGGAGTGGAGCTGTCGTGCTTTGCCGCAAAGCGGGAACCTACCGCAGGAGAGTGGTGGAAGAAAATACAATACAAAAAAACACGGTGAGGAAGTCTGTCTGTACCGCTGCAGTTTGTCGTTGTGACCATATTGGTGAATCGTACAGGTGTGGCCGTGCTGAGACCATCCGCCCCGCGCAGGAGAGATCGGCCAGCAGCGCTGCTCATTACAGAGAGCGACAGCACACCGCACAGCGCACGGGTGACACGTTGCCGCCACCACGCTCCATCGGGAGCCTAAACGTCTCGGTGTTTCTGTGCCATGGAGTGTGTTTTCCATGTGTGTTCCCCTCCACATCTGCACACTCTTTAAAAGATGCTATTTATGGGGCAAACGCTTGCGGACTGCGGTCTCTGCGAGAGCATTTCTGGCAGTCAGGGGCGCAGAAGCGCCCTGCTCCCTGGAGCACCCCGGTGTTGGGATGCTTTTGGCAGTGGGTGAGGACAACCGCGGTGCCCGGAGGCGGGCTGGGGAGCGAGGGCTTGGCACCCTGATACCGCGACCTTGTGTCCAGGGCTTGTGCGTTTAGGCGTTGTGTTTTATTCAGTGAAAATGAAGGTTATTTGGGTCGTGTCAGCAGTGAGCCTGCAGTGCCTGCTGCGCTTCTCAGCTGCGGTCTCTTACCTCGTCTGGAGGGTCTCGAGGTGATGGGGATGGAGGTGGAGGAGGGAAACAGGATGAAAGGATTTCCTCCTGGGAAATGGTGGTTTGGCTTTGGCTGGAAATTTGTGCTCTCAGATGAAGACAAAGAGTAACGCTCTACCTGGGGCAAAGACAGAGCGAAGTCCTACCCAGGCAGGGAAAGCTGAACACTGCCAGCATCACTTTAGCTGGGCACATCCCTCATTTTTTCTTCACGAAGAGGGAAAAAGACATAATAAATTAGTGCCAATATTGACAGTACAGATCTGTTTTGCCTGAGCTCAGAGGCAGATTATTGTTTCAATTTAAGACCAGAGCTTTTTTCATCACAGTAATAATTAATAATTTAAAAAAACCACCACCGAATGTGCTGAGCTGAAAGGATTCGGATTCGCTGTGCTGTGCGACTGCCGAGCGAACCCTGCACGGACAGAGGCGGCGCAGCTCTGCCTGCGGACAGCGGCTGCAACGAGGCTGGAGCTTTCCCAGCCCTGCTGTGGTGGTGCTGGTCCCCCCAGCACTTTATCTTGCCGGTTCCGCTGAGGACTGGGACGCAAACGAGCGTGCTTTCAGCACAGAGTGCAACATCGTGGGCAGGGTCCGAGCGCAGCATTATCACCACCACAGGCCCTTTACATCTGTGCTTTGTTTCAAGCCTGATAAAGCACAGACACACAAACTCTTGGCTGTGGCTGTCGCAAAAGGAAGGATACTGCAGCGGCCAATTCAAACAGGAGGAAGAGACTAAAATGATGGGTGCGTGGTGAGGCACGAGGTGGGGACTGGGGAGATAAGCGGTTGGGTGCAACTCTGGCTGCGTGTCCTGTGTGTTTCCAGAGAGGCCACCAAGGCTCGGGGTAGCTTAGGGGGTGTTACCGGTGGAGCTGCTGCGGTAAATCCTGTCCCAGTCCCTGGACTGGGTAGATACACTCAAATTGGCCAGAAAATCTTACTTGCTGGTATGTTTTATTCCACTTGAGGAATGGTGTGAGTTCTACACAGAGAAACAGGCTTTCCCTTGTATAACCTGCATTTCTACCAGAAGTGTTTGTTGATATATATTTACCAAAAAATGCTTTGCAGTGCAATTGGCTTTTTTCTTTTTTCTTAATGTCCCTTTCAGGGGCAGTGAGTAGGACCCAACCGTTTCTGATGGGGGCTGCACCATGCGCTTCTGCAGCAGGTCTGGTTTAGAAATCTTTGCTGGTGTAACGGTGTTGATCGGTGGAATGAGTTTGGTGACAGCGGTTTATCTCTAAATGTTTTAACTAGTCTAGGTTATTTGGCACAGATGCTCTCTTACTGCTGGCAGCTACATCGCCATCAGAAAGTGTCACCTGATGGGCCTTTTCTGGCAGTTCACTCCAAAAGGGCCGGTAGGTGACCAGCCACCATCGTTCAAGGACTAGCCACCATCGTTCAAGGACCAGCCATTGGCGATGGTTCGGTTCGGGGTTGCACACGCAGTGTAAGGGCTAGATGTGCTTAGTGATTTGCTTTGTCTTATAAATTAAGCCAAATAAACCTTGGAACTGGAATAGAAAATGAATGTTCCTCATTACGACGCACAGCTTTTGATCTGCTCTGTCCCTGTTCTCCCCCTGCAGCAAACAAACACCATGCTGTTCGTGCCCATGCTACGTGCCGGCCAAGTCCCTGTTAACAACATCTTAATTTAGGGGGGTCCCACCAAATCACTGGAAAGAGCAAAAACTGCCATGTTGCCATTTTACTCAGATTAATATGCAAATCAGGAGGCAAATGCATCCAAGGAATGTAGGTCACAGTGGAAACATGCAGAGGAGAAGAGACGAGCAATGGGGAGTTAGGGGACTGTCTCGAACAGCCGCCTCTGCCTCCAGCTGGTGGCTGCAACTCCCCTTGGTCTGTTGGAGTTATTCTGTGACTCTTCTGCTGGACCTTGGTTTAGTGATGAACCCGAAATCTCGTAAAGACTCCTTTGCAGTGCAGGAGCGGCATTTCCCAGGGCTTCCGTAGAATGGGGGTTTCTATGGGGCACTCACAAGGGAACGGAGATGGACAAAACCCTATTTTAGCCTGACCATGACCACACTGCCTCATGCTGCTCAAACAGCCGCATCCGGGAGGACAAAGTCTGTCCCTTTGTATAGAATCGCGGCTTGAAGCTTGTTTGCAAACCTCTTCAGTGCAGGTTGTTGAGCTGATACGCCTCAGAACAAACTGTGCTGAGGAATGGACGAACCGAGTTATCTTTAGAAAGACAGACTGAGCCAGGGTCAGACAAACATTAGCTTTGCTGATCCCTGCTGCTGCTGAACTAAAATCTGAGCCAGTTTTATTTGCGTAGGCGCTCCACTGAATGCGCAGCATTCAGTTGGTTGCGGATGACGCTGCTCCTGCTGCCTACAGGTCTAAAAAATTATCTTGATTTCTATTTGGATTATCAGTACTGTGTGGTTTAAAGGTGACCAAGGTGATTATCTCCATTTTATAGCAGGAAAACTGAGACATGGCAAGTAGGCAGGCTAGTAACCAAGGCAAAATGCAGCCCTGAGCTGCTGAATCCCGGTCCTGTGCCTCATCTGCACCTTCCACCTCCAGCCCTACCCTGCTGCCAGCTTTCCCCCATCACAGAAGCCATCTCCACGGCGCAGGAGTGGAGCCCAGGGGCCCAGGGTTTTTTGGTTTTATCCTCTCCTGCAATCAGCTTTGATGGTGCGGAAGGCTGCTGCCGGCTCTGGGCTGGGCCAGAGGTTCAAAAGGCTGCTTGCCCAGCCCGTGGCACACAGCCTCTGCCCCGGGCCAGCAGCATGACGAGCCACAGTCCTCCTCTCAGCTCTATCGCTTGTGAAAGCATCCTGGCTCAACTTCACAGCTCTCATTCATTCATGTGAAAATCCTACTGCGTTCAGCTGGATTTGGCTGAAATTAAGTCAAAGAGTGAAATTAAGGAGAATCTATGAAGCTGAAGGATTCACAGAACAGTCCCAGCCTTAGTCTCTGCCAGGAAAACACTCCCATGATCGTCCTACAGTGTCCCTTCCACAGTGTAAATGGCGACATACGAAAGCAAAACCCAGAAAGGCCAACGGACTGGTTTTACTTCAAACTAAAGGCGATATATATTTTTGTAAGATCACAGCAGTGCATTCTCAATATGTCTCAGTATTTATTTGCACCTGAAGTCATCCGGCACTGGGTATACTAATCACAGCCTGCCTAAACACTATCTTTTCCTTAATCTGCTCAACAAGGAGGAGGAATGAGCTGAGTCACCGCAAAGACTTGTTGGCAGAGCCTGGCCCACCCCACCCACAGCACCCGACCTTGCGAGCTCCCCAGCTTTGTGTTGCAACCGCCCTGCAAAGCCTCCCAGCACCTCCCCGGGGAACGCCGTAAGGACAAGGGCTCTGTTGTTGTTGCTGGGCATTTTTCTAGCTTATCGCTGTGATGCCTCCGAGGAAGGAGTAGCGCAGAATTTCCTTGATGACACATTTTTGCAACGAAGTCTTATCTCAGCCGTGACTTCTTGCTTTTCCTTTGACGCAACAATACAGGAGCAACGAGACCTTCTCCCTACTTTCCTTATGGTGCAGTCATAACCACGCTTTACAGGTTGGTCGGTTGGTTTTTTTTTTAAACAGAAAACACTCCATCCTGGAACCTTGCCTCCAACTCAAGTAGGTTTTACTCAAAATTATCACTAAAAATTCAGCTATGTGATTTGAACAGGTATCAAGCATATATCCATAACATATGAACAATCTTCCCAATAAGGCCAGGTCAAACCGGAGAGTGTTTCCAATTCACACAGAAACAAAACACTTTTACCAGGCAATGTCAGTCCTGCCAGTGCCTCAGATGTAACATAAACGCACACGCATGCTTCTCTGGTTTCAGAAAATACAGAAAAAAAAGTGTTTAATGTCAATAAACTTGGAAAGATTTTTCAGAACAAAGCAACAGATGTTTTCTTCCTGGAACTCTGCAAGCTGACACTGTGCAGCACAAACCAGGCTGTCAAAGGACCACGCTGGTCAATGGTCACACCAACAGCTAGGGAGCAAATAGGATTATTTTTTTTTTTAAACCCTACTCCAGATATAGAAGTCATGAGGTGTTTGATCATTAACGTTTGCTTAACAACTTAATTAGTTCAATACGGAAGCAGCCTGGTGCAGAATAATCCACTCTCTTCTGAGAGCAGGTGGATCAGACCCCTCTGCAATCGCTGATGACGCTCACAACGAATGTCACCAACTCCAGGGAGAACGTTTAAAGTAAAAGAGGGCAGTGCCTCCCCTTCCAGCGCAGTCCTACAGCATTCCTTGCTGGGTGTTTGGGAGAAGTCAATTACAGCCAATTAGAAGTACTAGGCTTAATTCAAGGTCAGAAAAAAAAAACATTCCTGAAGTCACTGACTTGGAAAGAAAGGCAAAGCATGCAAACAAGTGTTTCAGTATGGAAACCAAAACACCTGACGGGGCTGAAAAGCACAGCAAGGGCAGTATTGCCGTCACCTCTGAATTATACAGGTGTTTTAGTTACATTTTTAGAGAAAACATGATGGTTTAGCAGACTGGCCCCAGGAGTCGGACAGTTTCTGTTCTTACCTCTGCCTCTTCACGTTAACTTTAACCAAACAGTCATTAAAAAAATAATAATCTCGCTGTAAATGCTTTACTTAACCTGCAGTTAGCATGCTTTTTGGAGCTACGTGTAGTTCTATATATAGAACAATTATGTTTATAATATAAAAGAAGAAGAGTTCGTTTTAGGTCAATAATTCATGCTGTTGAGATAAACATTGCTTTAAGAGGTCACGCAGACATTCTATCATGAAACACCTAACATAACATAAAGCCCAATTTTTTATAAATATTTATTGTAAATAGGTCAAAATCAAAGGCCAGGTTTTAAATAAAAAGAATCAGACATACAAGCCTAACTTTGTTTCCAGTTGGCTACTCAGAAACTCTGCAGGATCTGATTCCCAGTTTTTCAGTTCCGTTTTCACTATCAAGTATCAACAAGGTTTTTATTCAGATTAAGTGACTGAACTATAGCCCAGTTTAAATGTTCACAGTATCATCGAGACATGTGGCTAGTACCACCTGAACAAAAAGTCTTTCAGGAAGAGAAAAAAAATTAAAATGCTAACCTAGCTTTTAAACTGAGGTAGACAGGTCACGGTGACTTGAGTGCTGAGGGTTGGGTTTTTATTTTTTTTTCAACCCGTTCATCTAATAAAATGCTTTAGGCAACAATTGAGATTGTTATGTTAGTATTTCTGATAGCAAGAAATTTTGTTTTGAAAAAGTACACAATTTTTTTTAAATAGAAATATTCCTCCTCTGTTACCAAAATAATCAGAAACATCATAGAAAACTATGCATCTTTCCTCTAATAATTTAAGCCTGCTATATAACAAGCCATGTTAAAATAGCCAGCTACCAGCTTGCTGTTCACAGTGTAGAATATGCAATTCTTTCCCTTACTTTTACTCTCCAGCCAAGGAACACAGATCAAGAAGGCTGTACCTTAAGCATTTGAACCTGTCCACGCACAGAGGTTGACTGAGTTTTTCAACCATCAAGTATAAAGTCTGTGGTGTCCACCAACACATCAGCATGATGGTACATACAGCATTTATAACACGCCCTGGGCAGCTCCCTTTCCACAGGTCTCTGTGAGCTGGGTTTCATCCAGTGGCCTTTGGAGCCAGACTCTATCACTGATTTAGTTGAACATCCAGAAAGACAGACACGGAGAGAAGAAATCCGAGCTGATTCTGCGAGAGAAAAATTGAAACCCCAGTCACATTATTAAACAATTTTTGATCCCAAGAAGGCAGAGGCTAGTGGCCAAAGAACAACTCAGAAACAGGTCTGCGTTTCACAACGACCTCCTCTTCCTCCTCCTCCGTTACCTCGGAGAGGGAGGAATATGAAGGGAAGCCCCCTCTGGTCTTTGGCTTCCTCCTCGGGCCCGTAGTGGCAGCCAGGAGCTTGTTTAAGGAGGAGGGCTTCCTTAAACCTTTGGTGAGATCGTAGAAAGCCATGTCGTCGGATATGACCCCCAGAAAAGTGCTAGTAGAGCTCAAGATTGAAGCTGCCAGCTTAGTGCTCTTCTTGATAGGCACCGAGGGCTCCGCGTTGTGGGGAAGGCTGGGGTCCCCCAGCAAGCGCCTGACCGCAGAGGAGGTCCCTTCCTTTAAGTAGTGGTGTGGCTTCTTCCCGCTGTAGTCCCTCAGGTCGATCTTGGCGTGGTAGCTGTAGACTAGCATGGTGATGATCTTCTCCTGGCCGTGTATGGCGGCCACGTGAAGTGCCGTGTAGCCGCTGTGCGACCTGGCGTCCACGTTGACACGGGTCCCCCCCTTCTCAGCCGCTCTGATGACATTTGTCACCATGTCGCAGTTGCCGCTCTTGGCGGCCCAGTGCAGGGCGGTGAAGCCCGAGATGAAGTCCCTCCGGGCCGCCAAGCTGGCGTCGCCCAGCAGCAGCCCGTGGAGCTGCTGGGTCCACTGCCCGCCGGCCGCCATCACCAGCCACTGGTGCTCGGCCTCCTCCAGCGGCACCGCCGCCATCTCCTCGCTGGCACGATGGTTCTTGGGCCCCCGCCGCAAGCCGGGCGAGCGGGACCCGGCCTCCTCCTCCGGGGGTGACAAGGGGGACCCCGGCTCCTCAGGCGGCCCCGGGGCGGCGGCGGGGGCCGGGGGCGGCACGCAGCGCACCGGCAGCATGCAGGGCTTGGGCAGCGGCTCCCGCCGGGACCCCCCGGTACCGGTGGGCAGGGGCACCCCGCCACCACCGCCCTGGAAGAGGCCCCGCAGCTCAGAGACGGCCCGCGGCGACGGCAGCTCCTCAGGGGGCGCCGGCGAGAGCCGCCCGGCGGGGGCGGGAGCGCCGCCATCGCCCCCCGCCGCCACGGCGCCCCCCGGCGGCGGGGCGGTGCGCAGCTCCCGCTTCAGGACGACCACCTTGGCGCCCTCCCGCTCCTTCACCACCGCCACGGCGTTCACCGCCGCCTTGAACCTCTCCCGCCGCTCCGCCCGCTCCGCCGCGTCCCCGCCGGCTTCCAGCAGCGGCCGGAAGGTGCTCACCAGCTCGGTGTTGTGCACCCGCCCGCCGCGCTCCCGCAGAAAACCCAGCACGGCCGCGGGGCTGATGTCGAGCTCCGCCATCCCGCCGCCACAGGTGATGAAGCCTCCTCCTCCTCCCCCGCCTACGGAGGAGTCGGCGGAGCGCGGTGGAGGTTGAGGGAGTCCGCCCGCCCGCGGGGGCTCGCCGGGGTTTGCAGGCAACAGGCACCTGCGGCGGCCGCTCCCGCTGAGGTGATCGGGCCGCCCCGCCCCGCCTCGCCCTGCCCGCGCCGCCGCCTCCGTCTGAGGGAGCGCAGCGGCACCGGGCCCTGTCTCCTCCCGCGGGGCGGTGCTGAGGGAAACCCGCCCGGCCCCTCACCGGCCCCGGGGCCCGCGGGAACCGCGGGCCCCGGGGCCGGTGAGGAGCCGGGCGGGGAGGCGGGAGGGGACCCTCAGGGATCTGAGGAGACACCTCAGGCAGGGGCAAACGCTGAGTGACTCCTCTTCCGACTTCCTAAAACGATTGTTTTGGGGGGTTTTTCTGTTGTTTGTTTGTTTCAATAGTAAATAAGTGGTGCGGCTTTAGGTAGGAATCGTTCTGCAAAGTCAGGTGTCCGTTCTCTGAGAAACATGGGTCAGTCTTTTGAATTATAGTCAGCTCTATGCAATACTGTATAGAATCATAGAATGGTATGGGTTGGAAGGGACCTTAAAGATCATCTCATCCCAACCCCCCTGCCCCGGGCAGGGACACCTCCCACCAGCCCAGGTTGCTCCAAGCCCCGTCCAACCTGGCCTTGAACACCTCCAGGGATGGGGCAGCCACAGCTTCTCGGGGCAACCTGCCCCAGGGGATCACCACCCACACAGGAGAGAATTTCTTCCTCAGATCTCATCTCAATCTCCCCTCTTTCAGTGTCAAACCGTTCCCCCTCATCCTATGGCTCCCCTCCCTGACCAAGGGTCCCTCCCCAGCTCTCCTGGAGCCCCTTTAGGCACTGGAAGGGGCTCTGAGGTCTCCCCGGAGCCTTCTCTTCTCCAGGCTGAATACCCCCAACTCTCCCAGCCTGTCCTCATAGGAGAGACGCTCCAGCCCTTGGAGCATCTTCGTGGCCCTCCTCTGGACCCACCACGAAGATGTATTATCATACCTATTCTCTGTATGTCTTTTACCTATATTGCATCTACAATGAACATATGTGAATCTATATCAATGATGAAATCTTTACAACATGCCTGCATCTAATCATGTACACCTGGAGATGAGAGAGCTCTTTTTATAAAGAGAGAAGCTGTCTCTGCTGCTGTATCAATTACTTCTGCTTAAGCATTTAACATTATTATTGTTCTCTGTTCTGCAGGGAAAAAAATCCCAGACAAATGCCTTTCCCCAGGCGAAGGAGTAGGACTGAAGACCTCCTGGAGGGATGACGTTCAGCCTGCAAACTTGTTTTCTCCTCCATGGAGTGTTGCAATTGAGATCACTAAATCGATTCCTGAATGACTGAACAGTTTGTCTAGGAAAACAGCAAGAGAGACTGAGCACAGAATGAACAGAATCAGTGTGGCATGAAGGCAGATAAAAGTAACTGTCTGTACAAGAATGGATTAGAAAACAGAAAATAGATTCTTTTCTGTCTTCACTGTCATAGAACTTGAATAAAATGGAGTAGCAGCCTGTGCCAAAGTCTCCATTTTGAAGGCAATTCGAGGTGCGTTGATCCCCACGCTGTGCATCTCTCTCCCTTCTCATGGAGGTTGATGCTGACCTCCCTTCTGCCTCTTCACACCTTTTACTGGTGGTGGAAGAACCTCTTCCCACAGATTGCTCAGAGTCTTCCTTTGGCAGTCTTTCCCCTTCTCTCTCCATCTTTGCGCAAATCTCTGAAAAGCTATTTTATCTCTTGCTAACAAGCTGGCGCTGAGCCAGTTCCTCAAAATCATTTTGCAGCTCTAATGTTCTTTCACATAATAGTGTGTAATCTTCATGCTGCTTGTAGCAATTCAGTATTTCTACGTGAATTGCACACCTCTTATTACTGCCTTTTCACGTGGCATGCACAGCAACCTCGCCCTCTGCTGAGGCAGCCACTTGTGTCTAGTGTTTTACTGTATTAGCAATGCTTTCTAGCTTATGGCATTGCCACGGTTCCGCCTTGCCTACTGTAGAGAGCTAATAATGAACATGTGTCCAAACATTAATTGCTATGCCTTGCTTTCAATGTTGATTTCTTTTCCTTACTAGAATCCATTGCAGGCATAAGAAAATCGCAGCAGTCCGTGATTTTTGCATTGCAAACTTTCAACTATACCCTAGGATTATAGTTCATATCTGCAAATGAGCGAGAAGAGGAGGGAAAATAATTCAGAAGAATAGGCTCCCTTAAAAAAACCATTTTCTTATGTTACAAATGCTAAGGGAGAGGTTGTTCCTATTGCTTGAATTGGTTCAAGCACAGCAGGGTATGTCCTCGGGCTCACTGCTACGCTGAGGGTGTTTCTGCGAGTGTTCGCAGAGAGGTGCTGCGCTCCGTCCCTGCCTGCACAGCCCTGAGGAAGGCATCAGCCCCCTGCACCCATGTATCCTTTGAGACCCACAAGGGTGCCATCGGATCCCACCCATTTTATCCCCAGCCCNCTGCACAGCC
Source organism: Himantopus leucocephalus (assembly GCA_003993805.1). NCBI lineage: Eukaryota > Metazoa > Chordata > Aves > Charadriiformes > Recurvirostridae > Himantopus > Himantopus leucocephalus. The sequence continues at coordinate 19,284,178 of RSEF01000013.1, forward strand.
CTGAGGAAGGCATCAGCCCCCTGCACCCATGTATCCTTTGAGACCCACAAGGGTGCCATCGGATCCCACCCGTTTTATCCCCAGCCCGGCACCTCTCCTGCAGAAGGATCTCCATGGCCCCCTGGAAGCCTCACTGCTTAGCACCCAAGGGGCGACCCTTGGGTCACCGAGGTCCCGTCACCTCTCCGGGGGCTTGCGTTGGGTCGGGGTCCCGAAGGATGGGTGTTACTGAGACAGTTCCCCACTCCAGGTCCTGGCGTTCCTTGTGGCCACAGAGCAGAAGGGCACATCCCCAGGAGGTCATAGAAGAGGAGAGAGGATGTCTACAAGTGTGCCTCGTGCTGTGCCATGCCAGGGGTGAACTGGTTGCTCTCGTTTAACTGCCCTGACGCAAGGAGCTCTTTCCCCAGGTAATTTTCCAGTGATGCATCCAACCGCCTGTCCCACGCGCGCTCCTTTGTGGGCAACTCGTGCTGCGTGGTTGTGCTCCTTTTCACCGTCTTTCTGTCAGTGGGAATTAGGTTAGTCCTATACTTTCTGTAATTAAGGAGGAAACAACACTTCTGGTTAATCCTGCGTACCATTTCCAGACCGCAGCATGGGGCGCATCCTGTTTGCCAACCTTCCCCTTTATCTGTTGATGCCTCTTGGTTGCCCACCTTTCAGGCTGAGTGCCAAGTACCACGGGACCAGATCCCAGTGAGCGCCTCTTAGTTTACTGAGCACTGGTCATATTCTGATCGGATTGTGCAGCAGAAATTAAGCTGAATGAATTTTATTAATATAGATAATAAAAGCCTGGAGCATTATGGATGTTATGCTCATCAGTCATCTGAAATTTACAGCCTTAAAAAGCATGAGAAATTTTGCCTCTTCTTCTGTGTCACCAGAAACCTCCGAAGCAAGTATTTTTTTGTGGGGCTATTTACGGAATTCTGTGGGCTGCTTCATAGGAGATTTCAAGCCAACTGTCTTGATATTTTTAATTTACTGGCTGGGACAAAAACAATGTACAGAAACCCACGATTAAATTAATTTACTACTACTTTTTTAAAACACAAACATTGCAGTTTGCTAGTTCTACGTCATAAGCCGTAGAGAGCTGGCCTCTGTTTCGAACTGCATGACTGAGGAGAGTTCTCTTTCCCGTGAAGAAGTTTCACAAACTTTCAAACGTTACAGTGTAGTAAACGGCATAGAGAGCCCGGGGCCTTTTCCCACCCCTTCGGGGGAAGAAAGCAAAGGTTTATTACTGTAATTATTCACACCACACAAAACCAGGAAATAAAGTGGGAGATCAAGCAAAGTGTCTAGTCNACTTCAAAACTGAAGGAAACAGTATTCCAGGTCCTGCTCCTTATTGCGCGATACTCTCAGAGCCAGAGGGAAGGTGAGGTGCCAGGTTGGAAGCAACAGAGGAAGAAAAAGGGAATATGGGGGATAGTCCCAGTCGGACAGGGTGCTGGTGCTTTGGAGAAAGGTGAAGCTTAGGTGCTATTGACTACGGATGGGGTTTGTACCTCAAGGAAAACTTATTTTCCTCTGGAATGAAATCAGGGTTCCCAGAACAAATAGGATGACAAAGCCCATGATTTTCCACTTTCCTTGTTGATATTTTCATGTGAAACAAAGAGCACGCATTGTGAAGGAAAATAGCTCTTCCTTTGTTCCATGGAGAAACGCAGTAACCTTCCATAGATAAACAATTGGGCAGAAGTCTGTGAAGGGGCAGGGAGAGGGGGGGAAGATTATTTGCAGATAAAAGGCATTTTCTCATAAATGAGCAAGGTTCAGCTGTAACTCAAGGACCTCAGTAACCATTTCAGACAATGTTTCTCAACAGCGAGCATTCAAATGCTGGTTTCCATGTATCTCAGAGTTTGTTTTTATTAAATACTGCTTGTTCCACGCAGGTGATGCAAGGACCCGTCCCAAACATCCTCTGGTTTTCAGATGGAGCCTGCAAACTTGATGGGATTTCCAGCAGGATAATGCAAACCCTGTCTGAGGTACAGTGTGGTAATACTGCTCTTTAACACGAGGAGGCAGGGAAATTTGTGGTCTTGTTCCAGCCATCCCACTTACATTCACTGGGACCACTGAGTGTGCATCGCGGCAGTGGACCTACAGCTCCTACTGACTTTCAGCTTAGAAGGACAGCACTTCTGTAGAAACGCTCTGTAAGTCCCATATATTGTCAGTATAACCAATGAAAGTTTAATAAGGTGCTTGGTGGTAGTGCTGCTAAAAGAGTAGCTATGAAACAACTTGATTTCGAATAATCCCCAGGAGGACACATTGTGAGGAATGAATAGTTTCCAATAAGCTGCTTCCTCCAGCCTGCGTTGAAAAATGTGAAGGAGTTCTGTTTATCTGCACCGCCTGGGTTTGAAGATCAAGGATTTTACTCAGCCCTGAAAGATGCAGCCATCTTCAAAAGGCCTTGGGCTTGCTGCAGTATTCATGTGGCAGCTAGGATGATCGCTTGCTCACTGTGGCTGCGTGTGAAGTAAAAGTGCGTGTGGTAACATTTATTTTTCTCCATTTTCATTGCCTGTACACAGGGTGACAACGTGAAGAAGTAAAGCGACTCCTGCTAATCTCCCCACCTTCAGAACCACACCACTGCAATGCCACCATCCATGCAGCGAGGGGCGTTTTCCTTCCTATCCCCAGGACAAAGAGGTTCCAGGGACACTTTTGTGCCTCTCCAGTCCTTTGTATTCTCAGCCCCTGCTCTTTACCTGTAGAAAATTCAGAGCTCATCCTAATTCACTGTGGATTTAGCAGGTACAAATATCCCACAGAGTTTAAAATATTTGCAGGAGCACCCAGCACTGTAATATACTATTAATTCCTGAGCCATTAGGAATAATTTGCATAACAACTGACGCCATAGCAGTTAAAGGAGCCACCAAATCCAATTCCCTTCTCTTGAAGCAGTTTTTATGCCTCTGAAGCTTTTGAAATTAGCAGGGCTTCTCTTGAATTGGCATTAGAAATAGTGTGCTTTTTGAAATAACAAGGTGTTTAAAAATAACTGCGAGCTTTTGCACAGTGCTGTCCTGTCACTGAGATCCGCCCGACACTGGTGGCAGCGCTGATGGACAAAGGGAGAGAGGACTCCAGCTGCAGAAGGTCTCAGCAGCACAGCTCAATCAGAGAGCCAGGCGACAGCAGTGTCGTCCCTTGATCTGCTGCAATGTCTCAGAATTTCCTTTATGCTGTGAATCTGACTGCATCTGACCTGCAGCTCACAGAGACCTGTAGCTGTCTGGGAATCAGCTTTTGTGAGCCTTGTGTTGTTACACTCCGCACTTCACTGGCAGGAAAAAGAGCTCTTAATGAATCCAAGTCAATCACTTCTCCCAAAGTACCCGGCATAATGGCATTTAAGTGTGTGCTAAGCGGGAGTTTTTCATTGTCTTAAATCAGGACTCCAAAGCTTGCCTGTAATGTAAAAAAAAAAAAAAAAGTAACTTTTTTAGCCTTTTTATCTGTTTATTTTTCCTTCTTTGTGGTATATAAAGATGGCCTAGAAAGTTAACTCTGCTCCTATATAACCTTTTCTACTTGCATCTGAACACCACAAATACCAGATTTTAGCTTCCCTGTTTTTGGTGAAGGACTCAGGGAGAACGGGAGAACCTTTAGGAATCGGCCAAAGAAACAAGATGGCAAAGTGAGTGTCTGGTCTGCAGGAACACCTCCCTTGCGAGGGAGAAATGAATAAAAGGCTCAGCAAGCTAATACCCCTGCTGCGGGCGGAGGGAGGCTCGGCTCTAGACGCCAAAGACCAGCAGGCCGGTTTTGGCATCCCTGGCAGCTTCAGCACAAGGCAGCATTAAAAAAGAGCCGTGGGGTTTTTTGTCATTTTTGCTCACCCAAGAAAATAAATTAACAGATGGTGTACAGCAATGGCCTTTTTAGAGAAATACAACATTTTTGCAACCTACCTTTAGCCGGATTAGCAGAATTAATTTGGTCGTAGGTAGGAAGGACAGAAAAACAGCTCTTCTGACCTGCACTAGATTTATTATATTGCAAAAAGCATATCACTTGGCTAACACCTTCTCAGAAAATGCCTTGAAATTGCTTCAAGGGAGAATACAACCTCCTTCCTAATCTCCAATCCCTCTAAGCACTTGTGTATGATAACCCTTGCCCCTTCCCCTCAATTATCTAATTTTCATATCCTGTTTTATTTCTCCAGAATAAGCACAGTCCCTTTCTGGGATGAACAGTGCTTCCCAGAGCTCCTGTAGCGCAATGCGGGTGGATCCCAAGGCGTCTTGGGAAGAATCAGAGATGTGGAGATGTAACACAGAAGCTTGCTCACCTGCTGTACCACAGCAACTCAGTGCCCGCCAGCACAGCGGGGTCTCATTTCTTTATATTGCCATGGGAGCAAGAGACCTTCGGGAAGATCACAAATAGCAGGTAAGGGAGAAGACAGAAGTTAATATGAAGTGCAGCCCATAGAGTATTGTAATAAAACAGAAGTTCTGTTTTAATTTGGTCGCTGAGGTTTGATTGTCTTTGAATACTTCAGCCCGGCTTTAGGGCTCTCCAGGGACTGTGCTTTTGTGGGCGATGAATGAAAGGAACTGGGATATTGGCTATCTTTCCTTTTCCTTATCTTGCCAAAAAGTTGAAATTTGGCAAACCTTTTGAAAAATAACTGGAAACGGGGCCTAAGCACAGTTGATCGCTGTTTCCTAGTAATTGGGGTCGGGCTTGGAGCTTTAGCTGTGTCATAATTAGCTAACAATTATATTTGTGGCCCTCCTTTGCGCAGGATGCTGGAGGTGATCTAGGAACAACTGAGTGGACAAGGAAGAGTCTCCTGGACGGAGTCACTCCAGGGACCTTCTCCCTTGTCCACTCTCTGGGGGGTGGTTACATCGTGCGGTGAGATTAATGCCCCACATCTAGCATTAATTTAGGGAAGTTCAGGCTGGGAACTGCTTCTTGGGCGGCAAACCTCACCAGCAGCAACAAGAAGGATGGGACGGCAGGTTCTGGCCCTACCTGAGGAGGGGAGTGGAACATCAAGCCTCAGCCCTTTCTCAGAGTTACCTTGATTCCTCAGCGCTCCCTATAGCTGGTGCACGGACTGAGTGGAGGAGCAGCCCTGCGGATGGTGTTTGAGGAGCAGCTCAGCTGAGCAGATATGTCTAACAACAGAGGGAGAGGGCTGAGTGCGTGTGCCCAAGCTGCTGGGGGTGGGGGTGGGGGGATTTCTGCTGTGCCCTCGAGAATCACGTAGGAACCACTGCCCTTTTGTGGAGACAGTAACTGTTCTCCGGCTCGCACGCGCAGTGAGTCGCAAGAGGGCTTGCTCTTCTTGGGGGGTTCAAAATGATCCTCAGCAGTCCTTCCCCCACGCAGAGCCAGTGTTGGGGAGGAGGGGACGCGTTTGGTCCCTTTGCCCAAACTCAGCTCTCCAGCTGGACGTACACATTGCTCCAAGAGACAGGATGAGGAGGAAAGATGAGGACGCAGTGGCTGATAGAAAGAGTGAGGAGAGCCTAAGGCAAACCCGGGGCAGCAGAGGGATTGGGGGTGTGGGACTGGTCTAGTGACCCGGCTGCGTGACTGGGAGAGCATGTGGCGCTGGTTAGCCGTTCCCCGGTAGGTGCACTGCAGCAGAGGGCACCAGAAAGCAAGAAAAACTTTGCTCTGTGCTAACAGCTTGTAAAATACGAATGTCTTCGCGGGTTACAAAGACCGAGGGTGACGGCTTTGTGCTTTATGTGGGAAGCAATGATGAAGAAAGACCCCACCGCCCTCTCTTGCGTACTTTAACTTGCCATGAGCACGGGCAGCGCGACGGCCGCGAGCGCTTGCCATCCCTGCTCAAACCCACGCTTCTGGCTGCAACTTCGCTGCGACTCCCGTGGGCGAGGGAGGCACCTCGGTGCAGAGGTACCCGATGGCCCCGCTGAACGCCCGGGAGCTCCTCGAGAGGGGAAAAGGGCTCTCTGCGTCCCCGTGGGCGCGCCCCGACCCCCGCAGAGGACGCTCCCGCCACCTCCGCAGTCGCATTTACACCTTCGTGTTTGCGCGAAGCTCTTCTGCGCCGAGGGCCGCGCTGCGTGGCGGTCTCCCAGCCCCCCCCTACCGCCTACCGCACGCCATCAGGGCCATGTGCTCGCCCCAAAATGCCCAGCCGCGCTCCGACCCCTGCCGCCCACACCCCCCCGGGCCCCCGGGGGAGGCGCGGGGACCACCGGGGCCTCCCCCAGCCCCTCTCCCCCGGCTCCGCTCCCCTCCCTGCGGCGGGAGGCAGGGAAGGGGCCGGGCCCGGAGCGGGCTGACTTCGGCCCGTCCCCCCGCCCCGTCCCGCCCCCGGCCGGTGCCGGTGCCCGTCCCCCGGTGGGTCGGGCGGGCGGTGCCTGCGGCGGGCGGCGGGGAGTTTCCAGGAAGTGGCCATATTGGATCCATTCAGCCGCATCCACCCGCGGCGGGGAGAGCCGCGCTCCCGCCGCCGGAGCCGCGCCAGCCCCGGCCATGGCCGCCACCGACCTGGAGCGCTTCTCGGTGAGCAGCGGCCCCGCTTCTCCTCGGGAAAACCACTTCTTGTTTCTTTTTTTTTTCTTTTCCTCCTCTCGAGGGGAAAGGACATA
>RSEF01000013.1:19307665-19320078 GCA_003993805.1 Himantopus leucocephalus
TGGAGGGCAGGCGGCAGCTGCGCATGCACCGCGCCCCCCGCCCGGGGCTGGAGGTAACGGCGACCGCCGCCGCGGGGGGACACCGCGCTCCCGGCCGCCGGGGGGGCCCCGCCGAGCCCCCCCTCCCCCTCCCCTGCGGGCTGCCCCGGCCGCCCCTCTCCCGGCCCCGCCGTTAGCCGAGAGCAGCCGTGAGGAGGCCCCCAGCCCCGCTCCCGGCAGAGCCGGTCGGTGCCCCCCCCTCCCGCCACCGGAGCCGCCCCCCCGTCGCTGTGGAGCGGAGCGGAGCGGGGCGGGAGCCGGCGGGGGGGGTTGGGGGCGGGGGGCTGCCGGTGGGGCCGTGTGCGGCCGGGGGGGGGCGGAGCGGGGGGTGCGTGAGGCTGGAGGCTTTGGCGAGCCCCGTGTTTTGGGGTGCGCCCCCGCGGAGTGGGAGGCTATTGGTGATTTTGCCGTAGCGGCCGTCTGCGCGTCCCCGTGCTCAGCCCCGCGGCTCCCCCCCCCCCCCCCCCCCCCCCCCCCCCCCNCCCCCCCCCCCCCCAGCGCTGTCACACGCGTCCCCCGGGCGCTACAGCTGATCCGTTTGCTGGCACTGTCCGTGTGGAAGCGCAGGCCGAAGCCGTGGCTACGTTTGCCCGACAGATACGTAACATGTAGGTTTATTTTGTGGCTCTTGTCTCTTGAGGAGGTGGGATAGAGCTGTGCAGGCTCCAGAAAGCCACCAGGAGCAAGGAGATGGTCCCACTTCATGGAATGAGGCAATTTATGTGTTGTATTCAGCTTTGCCATTTTTTCCATGTTGAGCTTTTTGTAAGTCCCGTTGGACCTCACCTGCGGGCAGTCCGAGGCAGGCCCTCGGGCCAGAGTTTTTGAATGATCTTCAGCAAACAACTGCTGTTCGATGCTGCTCTCCCCTGAAAGCCTCGCCCTAGCTGCGTGCTGAGAGCCCTGAAATGTCCTCATGTGCTTCAGTTCCCGTTCAGCAAATGGAGAATCTCTCTCAGTTCTCAGCTGGCGCAGAAGCGGCTTCAGGCCGGGTCTCGGGGCGCACGGTGCTGCGGGATCCTCGGCGGCACGTTGCTTTACACTGAAAATGCACTGAGAATAATGATGTATTTTTAATATGTGTGAAGAGACGCCTTCAGAGTACAAACCAAGCCCGTTCTCGTTTCTCTGCCATGTCTATGGCACGTAGACTTAAAAGCTTGCACAGCACTGAAAAAATGTCTCTGTTATTTATTTGGTATTAACATGAACATTGCATGTTATTGCACCCCACACCCCCCAGTAAAGATTCCTCTGTCTGCGAGCGTCTGCCCTAAGGCTGATTGTTTAGTTACGTATGTGTTTGTCTCTGAGGGCAGAGACCTTTCCAAGTGGGAGCGTTGTTCATGGGTCATGGGCAAATGCAATTTAACAAGGAAAGGACGGAAGAAGGAGACTTTCTAAAGAACAGCTTATCTGAGTGGTACATAAAATATTACTAGATTTCAAGTATACAAGACCGATGCTTGCTTTTGAGAATAAATAGAATATGGGTGTTAGTGTTGCTTTGTTATTGGTCGTGTTCTTTATAATACTGCTTGAAGGACAGGCATTCTATGTCTAGGATTTGAAAAATCTACAAATAAATGGATAGTGGAAGAAAACGCAATTTTTAAAAAGCTTATAGTGGGGGAAAAAAAAAAGTCTCACTGTATTTAGTGCTGGAAACCAGCTCATAGCTGAGACTCAAATGCCTGAGCAAAAAAATCTGCCCTGATCCCATCATTTTTCAACACTAGCATGTGTGTAAATTCTGAACCTTGATTTGAGTTTTGCAAGCGTGCTGTAACATTGCAGCCGCGTGAGAGTCGAGCATCTCGGAATGAAAGGCTTTCATATACGAATGCTGAGTGCTGTATTCCAGGGCCACACGTACAATACGCCCAGGGGAAGCCCTTTGTTGCAGTACAGTAAGCGTCTTCCCACCAGACCCCGGCCGCCTATGTGGCAACTGCAAACGGCTACGTCGTGGCAAAGAAGGCTGATGCTGTAATTGCTCACTAGTCACAGGCAAAGCCCAGCTAGACAGTACACTCTTGAAAAAAGCCCTAGCAATAAAACTGAAAAGAGGAAATAAAAACTATTATTCATGTGTGTGTGGGGAGGGGTGAGGAGGAAATGGGGTCTGGCCATATGGCTCTAGGGAGAGAAAATGTGGAGTGAGAAAACTAGGAATATTGCTGGTATCACTGCAAGTTGTATGAAACCTTTTTAAGCGTAGAATTCCGAGACGGTAAGTCTTTGAGTTAATCCATCTCTTCTTCCTCCTGCCTTTATCCCTAACACATTTAAAACATATTTGACATTCTTCCCTATGGACAGAGGTGTTTCTTGCTAGAGCTTATCATGTTTGCTGCGCTTGGGCATGTGCGGCCGCTTTGGACTGGAACGGCGTGTGGGTTCCTGCGAGCTGCCGTTCCTGTTTGCACCAGCGGGCGCTGGTTTGGGTCGGGATTCAGAAGCTGAACTGTGGGTGACTGAAGCAAAACCCCAGCGATAGGGTGGTGCGCTGGTTGTCTGCGCCCTGGAACCTCCTGGCTCTTTCGGCTTCTCTTTGCCAGCGGGAGGAGGGGAAGATGCACGCGCTGCCGTGCCGGGGTGGGGTGGCACGGGAGGGCTGGCGTCTCTCCCCACCTCTGCCGCCCGCCTGGTGCTCTGCTCTGCCGCTCGGGTCTCCTTGTTCTTCTGCAAAAAGAAGACTGTGCTGCTGCCTACGAGGATGAGACTGTCCTCGCAGGGAGGGCTCTGTGGGGCTGATAAAGGCTGCCAGGGAGGAGCATCATGTTACTGTTGTGGGATTCTGGAAGCTGGGGCCTTAAGAGAAATAGCACTTATCCGGAGAGGTGTAGTATGTTTCTACGTGTTGGCAGTACCAGTGATGCGGGACTCCACTTTCCTTTCTTGTGCGGGAAATTAATTGCTTATTCGTTTCATGCACGTTTAAACGCTGAAATGGCTGTAGATTTTTTGAATGTGATTTCTTCACTGGGATGAATTGTGGCACTACCACAACTGCATTGCCTGTAAAGTAAATACTGTGATTTTGTTCCTGCATATCCTTGGAAAAGCTGAAAAGTTGCTTGCGCTTTGTGATAGAGGCTACAGCCTTATCTTCTGTAGGGCTTTGTGTTACTTTGACTGTCAGGTTCAGGTCATATTATTTGTTTTACTGAAACAGTATGGAGCAGCAAAATATTTGCCTATCTAATACTGCCTGTTCCTGGAACCTCCAGTATCTGCCTGTCTTTTTTTTTTTCCTTCCCAATGAGGACAGAAAATACTCATCATCATCATCATCATCTAGATAAACACTTTGCAGCTAAGTTTTATATGTCCCGCAATTAGCGGAAGAGTTATGATTCTGTGAACAGACTACAGTGAGACAACATCTGAAATGGACATTTTGTACCCCACTGTGCTGATTCCATGAGGTGCACGTTACTGTTTGTAAAGCCCTGAGAGTCTTAAGAGCTACCGCCCTGCTAGAATAATGGTTTGGGGAGAAAGGCACCTCTTCCGACAGCCCCTCTCGGCATCGCCCGGGCAGTGCTGAGCCGGCACCTTTGCTTCTGCTCGTCACCCCTGCCAGCGGTGGCACTGTGTTCAGATGTCAGATGCCTGTGTGGTCACATCCCTTAAACGTTCTGTGCCTCACAAGGCCACAATCCACCCGCCAGACTGCACAACGCAGGTCCGATATCCCGGCTCTATGTGCGTGCCTGGAAGAGGGAACGGGGCCACTTTGGAGGTCGTGGTTTGTCAGTGTCTCGCACCTGGGGCACAGTTTTCTTCCCGACTATCTGCAGCAGGAGATGACGTTGCATGAAGAAGCCGTGTGTGAGCGAGCACTGAACAGACAGCCACAGACAGAGAATATTTAAGGGGTGTTCGCACTAAGGCTATAGAGCCGCTCTGTGCGGCGTACACATAACCTGCCCCTGAAAGCACGCAGGAGCGTGGAGGCTCAGAAGCTGGGTCTGCCTTAGAGGAAAGTGTGTTACTGCCCATGTTTTTAAGGTTATATTCCTTTGCCCCTACCTTTTTTTAAAAAAAAATGTTCCCCTTACAATCAGGCACGTTAAATGGAACATGCACTTCTTCCTCTGGGCTTTCGGTCTTGCACTTTTCACAGTCATAAAAGTATTGTATAAAGATTTAACAAAATGCGCCGGGCTGAACCCTGAGCTTCGTTCAGAGGGGTCAGGCCGCTCAGCCGGGCTTGCTGCTTTTTAACTGCGCTCCCGCCTGCCCGGCCCGAGCGAGCCGGGTCCGCGGGGAGTGCCCGGCGGTGGCCAGCAGCCGGCTCCTCGGCTCGCCTTGGAGCCGCTCACGGAGGAACGTGGTTCTCCAGCTCTGCCTCTTCTGCGAGTGTGGGCTGGCAGGTCTCCAGGAAGGGCGTGTGTGCCTTGGCCGAAAGCTGGCGGTTTAAGGAAATGCATGGGTCCTAATCTACCATCAGAAGAAAGCAAATACGCAGGCAATTTAGCGAAGTGAAAGTGCAACCCCCTGGGGAATGCGTAACTTGTGCTTCTGAGACGTTTTGAATGTGTAGCCATGTTCTGTCTTAAATCTTTGGTCACTTGGCATTTGGCTATCTTTAAGCTGGATCAAGAGCACACGTGTAGACTTTATCTGCTGAGGTTTCCATGTACCTCCAAATCCTTTCTGGCTGGTGTTTGTAGGCTCCTGGGCTTCAGCGTGCAAGCAGCACTCCTGCGTGAAGCAGTAGCTAATTGCCTGTCTAAACTGATACTGCGTGTGGAATTTTCTAATTTGCTTGCAGTGGGTTCAAGTTCGTACAGAAGAGGTGCTTTTTAAACTTGGCCTTGCCTCTCGAAACCAAAGGGTGCCCTTATGGGGGGTTTGCCGTATGTTGGTGATACAAGCAGAACTTTTTTCTTCTTGTTACTTACTTAACCATTTCTGTGTATGTTACAAGGATGGAAACTGTAGATTAAAATTTCCTATTAAAAATGAGAAAAGGGAATGTCATTTTTTTATCACCTAACTCTTAGAAATAGTTCATAAAATCTGGATAGCTGGATCTTTATCTTTCAACCCATTGAGGTGACGTGCCCCTTGCATGGAAATGCGTTGCTGCAAAATCCATCTAGGGCAGCACCATGTATTTCTGATGTGTTTGCCACTTGTGATGCTTCTAGCCATAGGCAGAGTAGGAAAAATTGGACCTACTGATAAATTTACTGCTGTATTGTGCCAAATATTGGTCATAGGTATTTCAGATAAATTGTTTGGATGTTGCTATAGGGATTCTCCTCCCCTTGTGCATTGCTAACAGCAGTTACTGTGCTGGTCTATCGTGCCTGGAAATAAATAAGAGAGGGTAGGTGTGGAATGACAAAAATATTGGCGAAATGGTGACTGCTGCATTGGCAGTGGTATCGTGGGCTGTCAGTCCCAGCCCGAACCGGGTCTGTGTCAAGATGCCAAACAGAAATTGGGTGCTACAAAGAGGATGCCGAACAGAAGACAGAAGTGCATGTTTCGATGCAGAGATATTGGGCTTGGGTGCAGCTCTTGCAGGGCCGTGTTTGTGAGCTTTTGTGATTAGCAGAACCTGGGAGGATGGGAGATGATTGAGCCTATTGCCCTCCCAGGAGATACTGCTTCTCAGGAGCTCCCTTCTGGATCCCCCCCACCCCCAGCCGCCGTGGGAAGTAAGAGAGAAGCCCGCTCTCGTAACCCAGAAAGGGATGGATGGATGTCGAAGCAGACCCTGCATTTCTGGTGGGTGAAGGGGAGCGCCGGTCCCATTCACGCAGTGATATATCATGAAAGAGTGTTCCTGAGCTTTATCTGGCTGCCTGGAAAGGCCGCAGCCCGCAGTGGGGGCCTCTCCCCGGCAGCCAGGCTCCCCGACACGGGGGCAGCGCATCCCCTCTTCTTGTTATGAAATTACTTCATAAGCTTTGCAATCCACCCTGGAGGTGACTAAGTATCGTTATCTCTGTTATAAATGAAGCTATCACAGTTGTCCGCTTCTGCAGCGCGGATGAAAGGTCTGGGTTTCCTCCTCTCTTATCAGGCACCTGTTGCCTGTATCCAGACATTACTCACATCCTTTAAGTCACATCTTGTTTTGCATAATTAACACCAACTGTGCTTCATTTCCTTCCTTCCCTCGCAGTTTTGCTCTGTGGCCTTACCTGGCTATGGAAACATCCCGTGTTATTTTTGAGTATTAATGCAAGGAGTGGAAATCAGCTTCGGGTGCATCGGCTCGTGAGAGATGAGACTATCTTAGTCTGGTATAAGGGATGTTCATTAGTCTTGAAATGGTGCTGTGGCCACGATCTGTGGTGGGAAATTCTGTACCAGTTCCTTATGAATGGTTTAAAAAAAAAATAATGAAGCAAACCTAAACGAAAGTGTGCGCAGCAATCGCATGCCGCAGTTGGAAAGTTGTGCTCAGAAAATGGCAAGTCCTCTGTCTCCGATGGCTTTGCCTCAGAGGATGGAGCTGGGTGATGGGGAGCTGTGTGACACGCTCCAAGGCGGGTCGGGATGGTACCGAGGCGAACTGTTTTCCAAAGCGCGTGTCACTGTCGGGTATTTTCGGGAGATTTCTAGTGCTGACACCTGGCAGCAGCCCGCACATGCAGGGTTTGAGGGGGGAACCATAACGCCAGCACTTGTGCTCACCGCAGTAATTCATGATTCACTTTTGGTAATTCATTTTGGCTTTTAATAACTATTGACCTGATTTTACATGAATAGTTTGGTGTTTATGAACAATTGTAGTAACTGATCCTACACCATCAACTAAACCGAGCTAACTCTCAGTAAGGTAGGATGAAAGTGCGTAAAGTGAAAGTAATGAGGAGTTTGGAAAGATGGTCTGTGTGAGGAAGACAGAAAAATGGGATTCTTCAATGGAGGGGAAAAAAGGGGATCCTGAATGAGCGAAGAGCATCCAGGGCAGAAACTCTGCCTGTCCTTCCACGTCCCATCCAGTCACTCGTGATTTGCCCTCTCCTGGGAACGCCAACAGGAGCTCTCTGTCCTTTGCCTCATGCCTGCCTGTTTCTTCCTTCCCTTTCACTCAGCTTTGGGACAAGCAGGAAATAAAATGTAATTCTTGCAGCTATCAAGTCAAAAATCAACATCAGAGCTGACCTTTCTTCTTCACTCAGGTGTGTTGCTTGACAGAATAACGAGCTCTCACTAAACAGCTTCCCTTGTGAAGGGATTTTCGTAAGCTGTGGTTAAGTTTGATAATACCACTCAATGGCAAAAATTATTTTACTATTTTTTCTTATGCACCTAGATCTGTATATATAATATTTACCTTGTACTTCAGCATAATATTTACCTTAAACTTCAGTGTGATGTGTTCGGTGTCTACCGTAGGACTGAGCAGAACCTATAATCCCCAAAAATATCTAACTGGTCAGTATTAAAGTGACAGGATGACACTGGCACATTCGAATCTCTGGACACCTGCATTTAACTGGCACTGTTGGGAATTGTTGGGATTGTTGGGTTGTAGGCTTGTATACAAGGTTTTTTTGAAGGATCAGGTATTACACTTCTTTATTTTTTTGCAATTGTATCTGACTTGTCTGGCAACTTTAATTCCACCTAAGTCTACCGCCTTTTGCACTGGCTTTTCAAAGTTTTGCTGGTTTGAAGGTGTTTTCTGATGAATGTTTGCTGTGTGCTGCTGTCTCTTAGTCTCAAAATCTGAACTCGGTATATCAGAGCAGTTTGCTGTTCACTGGGATAAAAAATTCCATTGAGGTAAATGCAAATTCTGAAGCTGGGACCTTAGCAGAATACAGATTTTAGACTGGCTGTTCTGCGTAACTGCAGTTTGCAGAGGTAGAAATCCTGGGGGCAGAGAGCTGATATGGCCCAGGTGTAATGAATAAACAGGATTCTGAAGCTGCCGTGATGGTTCCTGCTGTCCAGCTGGCAGAATGACAGTGCTTGTTATCAGGCAGAGACTCTGTAAATCTAAGATATGGATTTTCCCATCATAGGCTCCAGGTCTGAAACTGGATCCGCTCAGCCTCCGCAGAAGGGCTGTGGGTTATTTTCCAGCCTACAGGACTTGGCCGCTTGGTAGTGGATCGGTGAGGGCCCTATGGGAAATATTTCCAACTGTTTCTGATTGAATAGATCATCTTGAGGACCATAAATTGTGAATCTTTCTATTTTTTTCTGAATATTTATTTACGGTTCAGGTCAATAATCTCCAGAAACAATTCTGCTTACAAACGAAATTCCTGGGCTGCGTTCCCAGGCGTTCCCATGTGACTCGAGCATTTTTAGCAACTAAGTGAACAAATGCAAACGTATTTTCAGGGCAGTGGAAGTGTTGTATCTGCATTCTCTCCGAGCGCCCGGGAGCCCTGGCCCCAGGTCTCCTGAGAGGTGACAAGGAGGAGGCCCCTTCTGCGGAGCATCCCGTGTCTAGGGAGGGCTGGTGATCCAACGGCGGGTCTGCGCAGGGCGGGCACGGGGACGTTGGCCGTCCTGCAACTTAATAATGCAAACGTAATGCTTTCTGTGTCCCGTGTCTCCGCTGGGCACGTGGAGCTCTGTGCCCGTGGCTGCTCGGGGACGCAGGACGGGGCGGGCAGGGGCCACGGGGACAGCCCGGCCCCGCTCTCCCAGCAGCTCAGGCTGTGACGGCGGTGTTCAGCCCAGGGGATTTTAACGAATGTACTGCTGAAATACTCCAAATCGTGTAAACCCTCCTTGGGCCTTCCGAGGCTTTACTCCTGTCCCTTTGGTCACCGCCCCTTTGGGCGAATCTGCCCAGCTGCTGCCAGATGTGGCCGATGCCCCCGACAGAGGAGGGTGGTCCCCTGGCACGGCACAGCCGCTTGTCTCGGTCGGGTCTGGAACAGCTGGGGATGGTCTTTCCTAATGGATTTATGGGCTTGTGATAGTTAGTGTATATAACTTTTTTAAATGCAAAGGAGGAAGTGGTGCTCCCAGCCTGTTACCGGCTGGCACACCTTTCTCAAAGCCCCCTCGGTTTACTTGTGACTAAGAAAATGAGTTTTCATGTGGAGGAAGTTGTGTTCCCTGGTAAACAAAGCAACATTGTGGAGAAGCACGGACATTAAAAGTCATAGTGACTACAAAGCGGTGCTTTACTGGGCCTTTTGGTGTTTGTATTGCTATAGCAGGCCAGTTTGAGTCTGAAAAATTCCAAGTATTGGGATTGTTCTCACTTCTCTGGCACCAGTCTATAAAGAGAGCTATGAATTCTTGACAGCAGGCTGAAAAAATGCTGCATCCTTCCCTGAAACCCCCGCTAATACTCAGTTATATTTTGGATAGAAAAAGCTATAACTCTTTCCTAAAAAGCATATAATTTTTCACTGCAAGGCTTGGTTTAGAAATGATGTAATTAATGAACAGCAAAGCAAACACTTAAATATCAACTTATTTTTGCACATGCATTACAATGATGTGATCAAAAGCAGACAGCAAATCCATCTTTATTTTGGCAGGAATAAGATCTATACCTTCCACCCGATATAGACAGGGATACTGATCGCTAATATCCATACTGAATTAGTTGTATCACCATAAAAACTCAAACAAGTTACTGTTATGTTCTACAGAAGGGAAAAGGAAAAGAATTGAGCTTTCCCTGAAGAAAGATTACAGCAAAATGATATCTGAGATTTCTTCACTCAAATAATCTATTTTAAGCTTTATTATTTATTTTTTTTAATGGGCAATTAGTTTTGATTTGTTGGGTAAGATGTTGGGGCTGTTTCTTTACAAAGAGCAAAAGTCCTACAATGCAAATGCATAAATCACTTGAGCTTACAACTGTGTGATTGCCAAGGCACCGCTGATGTTTCTTTCCTGTTGCCTTTCTGGGCTTAAGTTTATGAAACTTGTAGCAAAAAGGAACACACTGCATTCCACCTGAGCTACTGCAGTAGTCAACTGTATTTCTGTTAACTGTTTTCTGTTATTTCTGAGGTTAAGGTTTAAAATGCAGAAACTTCACTGGAGATGGTGTCTGCGCTGCGGCTAGCGAGGTGGCTGTGCTGAGGGAAAACAACGGGGTTTTGGGTGCTTGGGTTTTTTTTTCAATATATACTATGAAACCATTCTGTATTACAGCTCTTTGCTGTTTCCCCAGGATTGGTGATGATTAACTGCGTATTTTAACCACAGCTCCTTAGTGCCCTGTAACACTAATATGGTTTGATGTGGCTCCTGTTTCCATCCCCATGCAGTAATATTTAACTGGTTTTGATGTGATGTGTATATATAACATATTACAATAGAAAAGGATGAAATGTAACATTCCATTAATGATTTATAACTTCTGAAACAAGCTGCGAGCTAAAATATTCCTCCAAGTTAAGGTTCCTTCAGGGAAGTAACATTGCTCAAGCAGCTGGTGTGAGTTTGTTCCCAATTAACATTTAGTGTGAACTTCCAAGTAGGTTGACGGGGGCTGGTCCCCCTCCGGGTCGCCCTGGCTGGGTGATGGGCAGCTTTGCTCTCGCGCCCTGCCGAAGGAAAGCCTCAGACAATGCATAAATCAAAATACCTCCTTACAGAGAGGTGCCAAGCGGCGGTCCCGCTTCTCCCTGCCCATCCTGTGCCAACGGCTGGAGCGGGAGAAGGATGCCTGCGCGTGGCGGCTTCTCGCTCGCCCGCTGAAGGCACTGCCTTCCCCAAAGCCTTTTCCACCTGTACCTGTTGGTCTAAGAAATTACCTCACCTCTCCCAGCGCAGCTGGCTTTAGCACACAGTGCCCTTACAGAATGAAGCCCCGCGCCTCGCTGCATCCTTAGGAGAGTTTTCCCAGCTCAGCATCCCACCTTTGACGGCCGGGGGGGGGCCGAGTCGGTGTAGGTCCTGATTTAACTCGTCAAGTGAATTTACAAGCAAGAAATCCAATCGAAGCAGCCAAGGCTTTTTGTTTTCAGCTGGTGGCTCTGCTCCCCCCTCCTGAAGGGCTGGTGCAGCGGGGGGGCTGCGGGGCTGCACCTCGCCCCCGGACCCACGCAGGCGAGGGGGGTCTGTCTGTCCCTGCGGGGTCGGCTCCGATCCCCCTGCTGCTCCATCCCCCACGCATTTACTCTTCCACAGGGTACGGCAGTAGGATAAAATTAACTCAGCCCTTCCCTCTTTGAAGTATTGCTGGATATTACAGAGTCACATACTTGTATATAATTACCATATTCTAACACTTAAATATTTTCCCGACTGATTTCCTCCTGTCCCTGCTTTGAAAATACCCAGATTATATCCATTAAAAACTTATAGACTGGGAAATATATGATTTCAAAGGATTTTTTTTTTTTAACACTTAAAAAGCGCTTTTCTTTGCGGCCTTAACCTGTTACCTTTCACAGAATTACTGGGGTTTAGTGTCCTTTTTTTTTTTTCCCCTTTAAAAAAAGTCTCAAACCCACAGCACCCCTGATGTTGTATATCAAAATGTTATGACAGTTCTGCTGGGCCGAGTCCAGCAGTCTATGCTCTGTCAAAATACCCATCAGTTCCTGTAGTTTTGCCTAATTAATGGTGCAGTAATGTGGAAACTTAAAAGAGCAACAGAAAGAAAAGTAAATGTTAAATGATTTGCCTTTAATGGATCTCAAAAAGCTCTTTTTCTTGCTTTGTTACTCATGAGATCTTTTTTGGGGCACCTTCATGTTCTTCCTTTCTGCTGTCACTGGTTCTCTTCAGGGTTTTTTTTTTTCTTCCTGCGAGTCGGTGATCTTATTGGTGTCAGCGACTCGCAGCCTAAAGCTGAACAGTCTGGGCAACAAATTTCAGATGACATATTTCCTCAGCGTAGTAATTAGCCCCAGCTACTGATGAACAAAAGCAGATAGCATTTGAAATTAATAAGAATTTGCTTTTGCACGACCTGTTTTTCTGACCTCGCGGAGGGCAGGCGGGGAAGCACCGCAGCGGTTCTGCAATATTGACTTCAAGGTTCGGAGGAGGATGTGCGGAAAGGCGAGAACGCGGACTGCGGTGGGGGGTGAGGGGGCCGGCAGCTCGGGGCTGGCTGGGCTGTGGAGCTGCCGGCCCCGCATCACCTCCCCGCGGGCTGCAGTTACTGCTCAGCCCGTCCCAGCAGCTGCGTTTCCAGGCCAGCCTTGGGCGTCCCCGACGGTGCCTGGCCCGCCTTCTCCCCGGTCTCTCTGCTGCACCGTTCTCAGTCGTCAGGATTTTCCCGCACCCTGAAATCCAGGTCCTCTACTGCAGCTCAAGGCTGCTACGTCTTGCTCGGTTCCCACTTGCTAACTAATGTAATTAATCCATGTTCAGTTGATAGCATCCTTTTGGTTCTGTCCCTCCTTAGCTTTGGTTTCTTTGGGTAGAATATGGGTAGTTTGCGTAAAGCATCCTCC
>RSEF01000013.1:19327691-19349631 GCA_003993805.1 Himantopus leucocephalus
GGGGGGAAGGGGGAAAAAGAGGGGGAAAGGGGGGGAAAGGGGGGAAAAGGGAGGGAAAGGGGAGAAAAAGGGGGGAAGGGGGAAAGGGGGAGAAAGGAGGAGAAAATGGGGAGAAAAAGGGGGAAAAAGGGGGAGAAAAGGGGGGGAAAAGGCGGGGGAAAGGGAAACGCCCCACGCCTTACTTTCAGCTCCTGGAAGCCACCGCAGAGCCGTGCTCTCGACACTGCTCCTCCTCTGCGGAGCAAGAGGGGATGGTGAGCGCACTCCCAGCAGCCAGAATGCCTGAGCCCCCGATACCGAAGGGGAAAAAGTTACAGTTTTGCAAGAATAAAGCCCCGGATGGACCCAAACCCGTGTCTCACACAACCCCTTCAGCACGAGGGACGCTGCCACGGGGCTCAGAATGAATTTCCCAAGGACCTGGCTCCTGACCTCCCCTGCTGGGACAGGGCACGGGGGTACGGACACAGCGGGGCTGCCCAGTGGCCGCGCGCGGCAGACGGCAAGCGCAGGCACAGGTCTGTGGCTACCTGTGGGCTAACTGGGCTCTTACGTCCCTTTGCCTCACGGGTAAATGCAGCAGGGTGAGAGAGAACAGCGGCGCGCAGGGGACATCCTCCCAACGGCAGTGGCAGAAACACCACGAGGTTCTTCCAAACCACTTACATGATATAACAGGTATTTTATGCACAATTTTGCGATATAATATATATTTGCTATACACATATATTTGATATATACACACACATAAATATACATCTGCAGAATATGCATATATTCTGCATTGCTTAAAAATGAAGAACATTTGGTGCCTGTGCTCACCAAACCAACCTGACCTTTGGAACGTTTGAGCTCCGTTTCATGACCAGGACCCCGGGAACTGAACCCACCTCATTTCAGGTGACAATACGACACCAGTTCCCCATCCCAGAGACCCGCTGGCCGCCACACGCTGCTCAGTGTAACCACAGCTCCTGTCGTACAGTTCAGCACAGGCAACCTCACCTTCTACATCTTACCTGCTGGTTAATTATAAACGTAAGTTCCAGATTTTTATTTATCTATTTATCCAGATTTATATACATACAATAACCTTATTTACCTAGAAAGGATGCTGTGTAGACTAGTAAGCAAATATTTGATGAGTGTTATCTGAGCCTTAAATGTTATTACTAATAAAAATGTCAGCTTGAAAAATCAATTAAGTCCCATGGAACCAGATTCTCAGCAGAGATGAATCGGTTTATTTCTGTAGAAGTCAATGAAGTTAAACTAATTTACACAGCTGCTAATGCCATCCAGATTTCTGAACAGTAATAAATAGCCTGTTCTTTCCTTTATTTAAACAAAAATGCATTACTTGTTTAGAAAGAAAAAAAGCCTGCTGTAACAGCTACTGAGCTTTTTGCCTAAAAGAGATCCTGCCTTTGGTTTTTTTTAAACCAACAAGCCGAAACAGTTTTCTGAATTCTTCGCCTGACATAATACCAACTACACTTGCCGCAACCGTAATGAAATCAGTGACAAAAAGGCAAAACCACATCCTACTTTGGCCTCTGATTGATTTTCCTTTGTTCTCAGAAATTCCCACTTACAGCTTCGAAATAACAGAACACCATAACTTTGGAGTAATCCCGTACTGTGCCGCACGGGGAGCGGTGCCGGAGCGGCCACCGGACGCGGCAGGAGGGCACGAGAGCTCCGCTGTGGGCACAAGACGTGGGGTGGCCCCGGGCTGCTGCAGGGACTGGGGGCTCCACTTTCTTCTTGGGGAGCCTTTCACAGGAATGTATGGAGATTCGCTTTTTATCAAGCAGTCCCTTTTCCAACTAATTTGTGGAGACGGGAGCCTGAGCTGAAGGAGTCCCTTCTGGAAGGGCCGCGCTGGGACAGCCAGCGTGGCCGAGGAAGGCAGATGGGGTTCTGCGAGGAGTCTGACAAAGACTATTTCGCATCGCTAATTAAATCTAATTAAACCTCCCGAATTTTATGGCCCCATGAGGTCTACCACACAAGTATTTCATGCCTATTTTACCAGCCTGAACTACAAACACTGACAACGTGATTTAAGAGCACAAACACTAAATGCCACACCGCTCGCGATGAACTAGCGCGCATCCCGACAGGGGACATTAATTTAAGAAAAACACCCGAGCCCAGGCAGAAAAGTTCGCTGCTGTGAAAGATCACTGCTGTTTGCCCTCCCTGGCCGCTGCGGTTTACGCTCTCAGTTCTCACGACGGAGCTGGTCGCGGGCCCGCGGTCGGTCCGCGCCCCAGCCCGACGTTGGAGAGAGCAGACCCTAAGGCCGCCCAACGCCAACACCCGCTGGTCCTCGCGGGGCACAGCCCAACGCAGGCAGCGTTACGCTGAACTCGACTCCCGTACTAACCTGGTTCCTCATGGCCTGAAAACAGATTTCCTTTCTGCTTTCAATATTTTATAGAAACTTCAGTGCACCGTACCATAAATATTTAATTACAGGTGGCTGACGAAAACACTGAAGTTCATAAAAATCTCAAGGTAGCGTGCAAAAAAAATAATCCAAGGAACACTTTCACATATAAGTGAAAAAAATAAGACATCATATACTCTGGGTAAAACATTTAATGCCTGCTTAACTAAATTCATTCAGGTTAATTAAATCCTTCTCAAACAATTATTTGTTTCCTACTTGTTACAGAACACACGCATAGCATCCCCCTCCGCTGCTGCCTATCCAGCAGCGATACACACATTGCGACAATTGTTTTATCTCATCTGGCAGATTTTGTTTAGCCTTTCTAAACTCTTGCAAAATACAGGAGAGAGAATTCAAGTGTTTCCACATCTATACCTTTCAGAAGCTGAGATACTGATCTTGGTTTCAAAGAAAAAGAGCGTAAGTACAAAACTTTAAGTTCAGTGAGAGACGAAAGCAATTCTCCAAGGAGCTCTGCCCTTTCCCCACGGGACGGTGGCCGCCGCGCGGTGCTGCAGCCAAGAGCAGGCGCCAGCTGGAAACACAGCACTTTGCGATTCATGCCTTTGTGGAACTTGATAAACAAGGGCTTTAGATGTAGAAAGTGAGCATGTAAAATTCTGCATTTCAGTGCACGTAAGAGTCTCTAACAGAAATGGTTCCCTGTGAACAGCCAATTCCAGTTACCGATGGGAAAGAAGACGACTCGCATCTGCCTCCGAAGCACCCGCTGCTCCAGACACGGTGCCCTCAGCGCGTCTGCTCCAGAGGCCCCTCTGTTTCTCCCCCTCATTCACAGAATTCATTCTCTTCCTCTAAAATGTTTTAGTCACAATGGCATTTTCTTTAAAATTTAAATTTATGCCAACAGTTCTGGAAATTCCATCACAGTGTTTGCTAACTGGAAGATCCAAGATGAAACTAAATATAAACAACAGTGACACTGACTTGTCTAGTTTTTTAATCCTAATGTGGTGAAATTCAGAAATTCAGGTATGAGCATAAAATGGGGAAAATAAATCAGGTTGTGCAACTTTTCTCTGCTCCGTTTGACAGTCAAAGAAGCCATTAGGAAATCTGTGGCAAGATGTTCCCATGCGAGCAACCTCATGATGCTTCTCGGGATGAGTTTAATTCTCTCTCTCATCAGGAGCCTGCTTTTGGAGATCACCAAGACGGTTCAGGAACGAAGTACCCGTCGCCGAGGTCGCGGCCCCGCAGGAGGGATTCCCCCTCGGGAGGGCAGCTCCACCGCGCCGGATCGCTCCCCGCGCACACAGAGCCCAGCGGTCTGCACGGCCCACTGACACCACTGCTCTTCGGATAAAGCCCCGAATTAAGAAATTAAAAAGAATTGAACTGAATATGAATGGAAAAGAATTAAGGCCAGCCTCCTTGTTTCATAGCTGAGCATAAAGCTTTAGTGAAACACGGTGTCGGGGCCAGGAGGGACCCTCAGGTCTCCCCTGCCACGCCCATCCTGCACCCGCCTCGAGCACCCGAGAAAAGTTCATTGCCGTATTTTTAAGAGACATAAGAAACTGGATGTTTTATTCCACAGTTCGCAAGTTCAGAATGGGTGTGATCGTGGGAAAGAACAATTAGACCTTTGCCGTGAAGTCTAGAGGCAGGTGGAGATGAGGACTTTATCACATTTGTCACACCTATCCTCTACCTCCGCTCGGCAATGGGAGCTTTAAAGTGAGTTTGAACTCTTCAGTGGGCACAGTCCAAGTTAATAACGGCTCATAAGATGAGGTGCTACGTATTATTCATGATCTTTAAACTACTATCATAATATGAAGCAATTATCAACACACAGAGAACCAGAATAATTAGCACATCATTACTAATAAAACAGGGTCATCAAATAAAAGACACAAGATAATTATATTACATAACCATAGAGTTGAAAAGGCACAGAAAATATATAGAAAATTAGTTAAGACCAAGAAATGATTAGGCTGACTGGAACCCCGATGATGTAATTGCAGTATAACAAAGCAAATGTCACCGCTCTCCCTTGGAGGCAGCGGGAACGTCACTGTCTGTAATCGGACTCTGCGTGAGGGAAGAAGGGCCCTGGGAGCTCCAGCCCCCGCTCTCCGGCACGACCTGCTCCCCCCGAGCCCATCGCGCAGCAAACGCACACACAAAGTGAATCGATGAGGAAATTAATAATTACCAGCTTCTAAGCAAACTCCCTGAACATGCAATTATTTCACCTTGAAACGTGCCTCAGCGATCGAAGACAAGACGGAGAAGAAAGCAGTTAGTGAAAATTGTGTAATCAAATAATTATTTATACTGTAATTGGCACTCGGGAAAAACTCGCGTGCGCAGGACTGGCTCGGCAGGGTGATAGCTCCGGCGGTACAGAGGCCAACAGACACACGAGCCCGGCTACAGAGCCACCAGCCCCGGCTCGCTCGGCCCTGCCCGCCCATTTGCTCCTCCACAGACCGGTACCCACATCCCATTTGTTTTGCTCATTAGGGAGCAGCGAAGCGCAGCCAGCGGGAGCCGGGCTGGTATCAGCTGCCGTCGCCGCAACACCGGGCAGAAAGGATTGCTGCTATCTCAGGATACGCTTCACTGCAGCTTCTTCAGAAAGGAAACTCCACAAAACAAGAAGACAAATCACTGCTGAGTGCGGGAAGCAGGAGCGAGGGATGGACGGGCTTTCCCCGCACCCCTTGCGGGGCCGTACCCACCCGAGGTCAGCTCCTGGGGAGTGGGCGGACGCTGCCGGGTGCCCGCGGGCTGGTGGGCAGCTCGAGGAGCTCGCCACGGGCGCTGGGCACAGCCCTTAACTCCCGACCGCCTGCACCCCTCAGCACACCCTCTCCGGGTTAGCAAACGTCGGCTCAGAGTCGGTTCTCCATGTCCGGCCCCGCTGCCGCTACAAAACGAGTCGAGGGTCTGTGTCCGAAGGTGTCCAGTGTCCTCTGAAAGTTTAATTCAGGCCCGGAGCTTTGCTGCCTTCTGTGACGGGCCAAAAGCATAGGACCGGCTAAAAACCCATCTCCACTACACCCTGCACGCAGCTCCGCCGCTCGTGGGGTGATGCCAAAGGCGCCGAGAGGCTGACAGGGGGTGCCCTGCCCGGGGAGCTGCCAGAGCGCAAGGGCCCCGTCCACATTGCTCCAAAATCAGCATCCCTCCACTGACGTGAGTGAACGGTGGATTCAGACCCTAAAACTGCATCCCAAATGACTTGGAGCATCCCGAAGGATAAATATGTACTGAGGTGTAGTCAAACACAAACAAAAACTAAACCTCAAACCCCACTGCTCNAAAAAAAAAAAAAAAAAAAAAAAAAAAAAAAAAAAAAAAAAGGAAGAATTCACCTTTAGCATACAGGTTTCATCTGCTGAGCCTCTGCATCTCCCCCACCTCACACCAGTTATCGCACTGTCATCTCCTGCCACCCTTCCAAGCAAGGGGTTGCAGAGAACACACCGTTCCGAAGCAGTTCCCGGGCTCACCGCCACGTCGCTCAGGGCACCGAGAGCAGGTTCTCAACACAACCTCCCAGTGCCACTTCCTTAGCTCCTGGTTCTCAATCCTCAAGTATTTGTAAACGGACTATCTCGGTTTCGCTCCAAGAAGAACTTGGGAGTAAAAGCAAACGGGGAGTTTGGAGGCCCTGGGCAATGGTGATGGGGGTCTCGCACGCACCCCACGGCAGAGAGCACATCGCTGGTGGCGCTGTCTGATCCCCCAGATGTAACCTAAACGCAGCTTTTAAAGTACTTCTGATTTTACCTGTGCAAGTGTAAATCCACACCAACACTTACGTGGACACAAGCAAGCACCTCTCTGCAATAAAACCGGTGGGTGGATGAAAGCCATAAATGAATGCAGACCACAAATACCATATCCAGCTCTTCCTAAAAGGCTGCTTTTATCCGATTTTATTGGCTTGTAGAGCAATTTGTGCATCTCCTTCCTCCCCCGGGCTTCCCAATGCAGCCTCCAGATGCGAGCGTTGCCCCCGCTCACCGAACGCTCTCAGCAGCATACGCCACCCCCAGTGGCTCCAGCCCCTCTCAGGTGCTCTTTGTTTGCAGTGAAAAGGGAGATAAAGTGGCGCCAGTAGATGTAGAGCGGGCAAGGGGTGGTGCTGACAACTGCCAGAGCTTGAAACACATTTGGAGAATTACAGGGCCGCTGTGTTTTACTCGGCAGAAGCACGGCGAAATCCAGGGAGGAACTGAAGGTGTGTTACTGGTGAAGACCATCGGCTCACGGGGGATCTGCTGCCTCCAAATGACAGGGCTGTAAAGAGAAGCCATTGCGTTCGGCCTGTGGAAATCCCTGCTGCCCCCCACGTCCTCCATCCTTTCTTCTTTCCTTAAAACCAGCTTTCTTTTTTTCCCCCTGCAAGCAGGAAGGTATTAGCACCCATAAAAATGGCAACACGAAAAGGCTGGTGGAAACTGGGAGATATACAACTGCAGAGGTGCTGGAAATGCCTCCACGTGCAGAACTGCACACTCGGAGCGCCTAGTTCGGGAGTCAGATAAATCACAGCCGGAAAGATGATCTCTGGGAAATGACTATATGGAGGAAAGGCGGCCAGAAAAGATGGCACCATCGGGCTTCTGGCGTAGTAGACGTAATGAGTGCGGGAACAGCAGCGTAATAATGCAGCCCTCATCCCGCAGCAAAGGGCACAGAGCAGAGGAGCCAAGAATCCCATTACGTGCGTGCACCTACATTATCCTAGGATGAATTACACTTGACAAAGTGCATTTCCACATCTCTTCGGCTTCTTTCAGCCCCCACGCATACATCCCAGCATTCCCATAACCTACAATGCTTCCCACGGGCAATATATTACATATATCATTCATGCTTATCATCTATATCACACCCATTTCCATAAGCAGGGACAAGAACGAAATCACCCCACTTAAACAGAAAATAAGTTTAAGAAAATCTATTCTCATTTTAGGGCTAGATTGTCACTACTATGTGAACAGAGAGTTTGTGCATGTAATTATGGCAGCCATAAACATGCAATAACAGTGCAATAACCACACGTTGTAACGAGCTCGTCTACCCAGCGGGGCATCTCCAGTCACATCAGCGGGACGGTGGGGCCGTCGAGGACCACCGGTGCGCTCGGGACCTGCAGCGCCCGGCACGCGTGCGAGCATCGCGCTGTGCGGGTACCGCTCTGTGCGCAACACCCCCCGTTGGGTGCGAATTGGCTTTCAGTTGCACAGGTCTGAAGACGAAGTCCTGCCACCTGACGGCATTAGTGTAATTTGTCCAGAATCTGCTTCAGGATCTTGAAGCGCAGTTACTGCTGGCTGCCAGCTCAGCCCCGCGTAAAGCCGAGGGCTTTCCCCAGGGTCCAGCACAACGCCCTACCACCAGAATTGCTGTTTGCGCTGAGGCAGGCTCAGGGCTCAGAAACTCTTTGCTCTCTTGTTCCACAGGTTGTCTGTTCTACTCTTTTTTGCCTCGTGTTACCCCTGCATTTGCACAGCTCTCTTCACCGGCAACATGACTCTCCGGCCAAGGAGCAGGGCTGGGGAGAGGCGGGTGGAGGGCAGCGCACGCTTCCCCCCTGCCGGCAGCAGGGCAAGATGCTTGGTTTGAAACTACGGAAGCAGCAGATTCGTGGTACCACGGGAAAGGGCAGCGCCCACGTGGTGAAGCTGGAGCTGGTGGCAAATACCAAACTGGTATTTATGGGCGTGAACCTGCACCGATGCCGCGGCAGCAGGTCTGTGTTTTAGGAAAGCCGGCTGTCGGTGCTTGCCTGGCACCACATCTCCAGGGCAAACGCCGCATGGGGGCACAGGGGTGCCAGGACACCCAGCGCACACCCAGCGCACCCTGCCCCGACCTGGGGCCAGGAGTTCAGAGACTGAAAAACATGAGGAAAGGAGGGAACCGAAGGGCTGGATGGCACGCGTGCAGAAAGCGAGCCGAAAATTTAAGAGGCATTAATACAAGTCTGTTGATGTCCTCAAAGTCTTTTTAAGCATAAGGTCTACTGCGCTGCTTGTGGCCTTTGTAGAATAACAGCTAACAGGCATTGATTTTTTTTTTTTTTTTGATCCATTTGTCCTGAACACTTGCTTGGGTTATAAATGCAAATAAAAACAGAAGTAAAAGAAAAAATAGTTCCCCAGCTGTTAAACAGAGCACGTGTTCACCCTGATTGTATTGACCTGGACTTGTCTGACACGCCATTTCTGAGCTGAGGAGTAACGTAACGTCCCCAGTCTCTCCTTGGGGACACCAGGACAGGGACCACGACCCAGGGCTGCCCAGCCCAGGCAAGACAAGGCACAGGCACTCCTGTCCCCACCACGGTGCCTGAGCCCTGGTGACAACAGGGGCCCCCAAGCCCACCACAGGCACATTAACCCGTCATAGCCAGCATGTTTCAAGCGCGTCTGGGAAAGCTACTTCCACAAGGACACGCGTGCACTCCAGTGCTACAGAAGGAGCAACGGACACCACTGAGGCAGCTCACACTATCGAGCATTAAACACAGACTGCAAACGAAGCCACTTCGGTGCTGCAGGTAATGAGAAGATGTCCTGGTTTGAGTCCCATCTGGGGTGCCCCACGTCCCCAGTGGCCAATTCCGCCTAAACCATGACAGAAGAGCACAACCCTACGACAGCCCGTGGAAAGTCTGGTTACAGAAAGTATGAGGCATTAAAGCTTTGCTAGAACAAATCCTCGCCACGTATCTTCTACAGTCAAAATCAGATTATAACATATTTCACAGACATACATCGCATGTTTCCCACCAGCCTTTATTGCATGACAAGTCCTTTGCGCAGAGGGAGACAGTAACATGTCGGGACTTCGAGAGCTGCCAGTTTAGTGCAGAGGTGTCAGCGGTGGTGGCTGTGCCCGGCCTCTCCGCAGAGAGGTCCCCACCGGAGCCTGCACCATCCTGCCTCGCTGGGGACCCGCCATCCCCTCCTGCACTGTCCCCAGGGCACCATGCTTGGGGAAGCAAAGGGACTGAAAAATAACTACATAAAGCCCAGAAGCTGAGGAAACGCATGTGCAGCAGCTCTCAGCAACGTCCCTTCATGTGTGCAGCTGTTCGCTCTCAGAGATAACAACGCTGGTAACAACTGCGACGAAGGGGGGACTTCTTCACGCAAGGGAAACGCCACTTTCACACTCACCTTCCCAAGAGGCAGGGGGGAACGGCGATAAATTAAACGCTGGTGACTGACGCTGCAGGTCTTGTTCTAAGCGTGCAGCTGCAGGAACGGAGGCAAAGGGAAGACACACAAATACTGTAACTGGAAGGTGCTAGGGAGTTGTCAGTGCTATCAACAGAAAGGCAATTGCTATTTAAAAATTAATCTTTTTTTTGTTACCCTATTGTTATTCCCTTTTTAATGTCAGAATGAGAAAACCAGATTACTTAGCGATGCTCACCCACAGGGGAAAATAGTTGAAATGCAAACGAGCACATGGCTCACAGCACCCACTCTTGCCTACTTGGCCAGGCGTCCCATAGCAACTGGGTGGCCAGACTGAAGTCCTCCACCCAAAGTCCTGTGCCACCTCTTTCATTTTTATCCTTTCCCAACACAACTCTACTTCTCCATTGCCAGACTGGCCACCCGCAAGCCCATTGTCAAGGGAACAATATCCCCATCACCCCACGCGCCTTTCGACTGCTTCTCCATTGTCCTTGTTTTCCCCAAGGTCATTAAAAGCACTGCTTTTAATTGATTTTAATTGATGTCTCAATTGCAGAGTGCCCCTTCTTTCACTTCCACCCCAAACTATCAGCCTCAGCCTGGTCACCACGCTCTGCTGGAGCCTCTCCTGTCCCCCCGGTGCCCACAGGAGAGGATACGTGTCTGTCGTCCCTTCTGCACCAGAGGTTCAGATAGCTCCTCTTCTCTCCTCTCCCCTAAACTCCACATATTTACAGGAAATCTCTCCTGCAGCCTGGCATTTGGAGAATCCTCTTCAACACCTTCGTTAGTTTTCTGTGCAGTTCTCAGCAAACTGCCTCGTTTGTCTTTGCTTCTCATTTGTTTCTGCATAATTTCATCCACCAACACATCTTTAATTCACAGTTCTGTGTTGATGATTCACAGATGCACCTTTCAGCTCCAGACACTTCTCCTTCAGTTCAAACGCCAACTTCACCCTCCCTCCCTCCCTCGCTCCCTCCCTCCCTCCCTCCCTCCCAGCCCTGGCGAGGTCTCCCCTTCAGGTCTAGTGAACACAGAAGAGGTCGCTCACTCTCGCCACATTAACCACGCACGTTTCTCCATCGCTGTGGTCCACATCTCGACCATGACAGTAACACAAGTTCACATTCTGGGATCACCCTCCGCTTGGGTGTCCCTGTGTCCCCATGTCCTGGCTACGTCAACACCCTGCAAGTCCTTTACCCAGTGACTAAGGATGCAGTTTCTCTCCTATTTCCACATAAACAAAATTCCCGTCTCCGTAATTGCAAACCTCTTCTCTCTGGCTGTTTTACCTCCCCGCAGGTCACACGCTACCAGGACATCCTGGGAAAGGCCCTACCCCGAGGTGTCACTTCAGCCGTGTCACCCTGCAAACCCTTTCTCTTCCTCCTTTTCCTCACAACCATAAGCTGCTGCTTTACCCCCCTCCTCTCGCCCGAAGTGGGGTTGGCGGTTGTGTTCCCGGAGACCCTGGCGGGAAGGGCGGCCTCGCCAAGGCTCCTGGAGAACAGCCTCGTACCGACACCGGAAAGCAGTGACCTCTCTTGGAGAGGAGCTCCACAGCCCACGGTTATCTCTGCGAATACCCAACCTGGAGCTTTGCTCTGGGGACCATCAGCCAAGTGATCTGATAGTTCTGGTTGTCACCGTCCATAGGAAGCAACAGCGAGAATCGCAGGCTCTAAGACAACTCACTTAAGACTCAAAAACTGGGGGGGGGGGATTGTCCTCACATTTATCCCATGCAAGTAAAAGGAAAACTAAGCTCTGGCGTCTTTAGCTAACCACACCTTCAGAGACCAGCATCCAGAAGGAAAAAAAAATAAAAAGATTGTGTTCTTCATGCAGCAGAGATGGCTGACCCAGAATGAAAAGCGCTGTCAGAAAACACGGGAGGAGATCATAAGCTGCCCTGGATGGCTAAGGAGAAGGAAGGAAAACGGAGAATGGAAAAGGGACTCATGAATGATGTCTGTTTCTTGAAAAAATAAAAAAATAAATAAAAATCACTTCCAACACTGACTGTTTTTGGACTCCGTGCTGTAAACAGGCTCATAAGCGCACCAGATGCCTTTTTCTCTGCTGTCCCCGCTCATTAGGAAGCTGCAGCCCCCTGGGAACAGCACTGCCATAAGTAAATGATGAGAGAACATATTGCCCGGTGCCAGCTTTCACCTTTTTCCAAGATGGAAACAATCACGGACATTTTGATGGTTAGGGTGAGAAAATCGTTAATGATGTGTTGATGAACATGAAGTTAATTTTCCAATACATTTCCTGCAAACTGTTTCTTTAGGAATTTTGCTCAGAGCCCAGAAAGCAGCTTTAAAGAGCTACTGTTAAATACGGACTGCTGCTCTGGGATCATCACAGAGAATGTGTTTGGGCAGTGTTTTCCAGGGCAGGCCAAGGGGGCCGGGTGATTTCTGTTAAGAGAAATGCCTTTTCTACCCCGGGAAGGAGAAGGGGGAAGCGGAGCAGACTGGAATGGTCACTGTTTGTTTGTTGTTTGGTTTCCCCCCCCCCAGAAATCTCAAATAAAGCCCGAGGACAGCAGTGCCCTAAGCTGGGTCAAGCAGAGAGTGCAAATTCAGCAGCAAAATGGAAATATCCTCCACTGCACCACAGGCGGAAGCAAGAGCAAGTCAACTGGGAGCGGGGAGCAGAGGTGTGCAGAGGTGACTTTGGGACCAAAAAGCTTGAAGGAGAAGGAAAAGAGGACAACGGGGTGTATGACATGCGGTGTCTCAGGACACCAGCCGCCGCGTGGGTTTCAGGGGCCCTTCACGGCAGCAGAGCTCACCTTCCGGAATGTCAGTTTTCCTTTAAACATTACAGAAAAGAAAAAAAAAAAGAAAAATCAAAGGCATTAAAAAGGTCTAGAAAACAAAACGCTGCATGAAGCAGCTAGAGGTCTGGAGCCTGGAGCAGGGCGAGGGCGGACGCCTCGCTGCCTCCCGGGAAGGGACCGGCGCCGAAAGCCCCCGGCATGGCCACAGCCCCGGCTGGGAAGAGCCGAGGCGCCGATCCACGCTCACCACGCTCACCGCCACAGCCAGCAAGTACGATGGGAGCAAACGTAATGACAAATGCTTAAGCAGCGCTTAAAAAGGAGCATAAGAAATGTAGTCTGAGAGGATGAGAAGTTGACTTTTAAGCCCATAGAGCAGTGCCCGGCCATAGCCGTGACGGAGCCCTCCTCGGCTTGCGGAGGCTTGCCCGTCCTCCCCACGCGGCGGTGGGCGCAGGCGGCTGGCGAGGCGCGAGGGGAGGGTGCTGAGCTGTTTCAGTGCCAGCAGCCCAAAAAGTGACTGTTTCCAGGAATTTCTACGAGTTCCCAGTATTAAAAGACATTTCCAGTATTGATACGGAGTACGGGGGTCTGAGCGGGGAGCAGAACAAAGGTAAGGAGCGCCCTCCCAGTGCCAAGCAGGTGTTCTCCACACCGACCGAAGCACCCACAGAAGACAGGAACTTTGCACTTCTGTCTCTTTCTGAATGAGAAAGCACCAACCTAGCAACAAAACCCACAGACAAATAGCTCAAGAATAATGCAGTTATCCAATATAATTTGTACTATACGCTACAGCTAACATGTGTTATGTTGAGGGATCGCCGATTCCCTGATTTTCCAGGCTTCTTAAGCCCATAATAAAGAGCCCATGTCAGGGATTTCATTGCCCGCAGTCAGTGGCAGAAGCTATTCTTCCTCGCTGGCTAAGAAGGTAAAAAACAGTTATGCACTTCTGCAGTATATGTCACTGGAAAATACAGATCTTCGCTGTAAATGAAGGCCCATGGAGCAGTACATCAGCAACCTCTGTTCAAAACCCAGCAGCGTGACGAAAATGGCTCGATCCATCAAGTGGTAAGAGGGCGTTAGCAGCGTTGGTCTCCTCGGCCCAGTGCGGAGGAAGGGAGGGACACGTCCCCGTCACCCCCAGATCTCCGGCTGGAGGAGGGGCACCACCTTCCCACGAGGGCGAGAGGCAGCAGAAGTCGGTACCTGGCTCCTTCACACCAGAGCCAAAAAAGCAGGAGTGGGGACAGACCTGGCTCCTGCTTGTCTTGCCACCGGCCCCGATGCCAAATGAGTCCAAGGCAAACATGAGCCCCGTGGCCCGCTGCTTCCCCGCACACCCCACCGAGGCGCCGCAGAGCTGCTGCCCCCTCCTCTCTCAGCCACGCTGGGGTGGAGCCGCACACGAAGAGGTGCACTTACTTCGGTTTCGCACGTGAGAAACTCTCGGTTTCTCTTCATACACTATAACGTTTTTCCCCTTTTCCCGAGGCTCCCACCCACTTACATATAAAAATACATAATACATAAAAATACATATCTGATTTTCCGTCTTCCCCAACACAGAAATATTTGCAATAAAGGGTGCGGCAGAGACAAGTGACCCACGAATATCACGAGCTGAAATGCTTCCTAGTCTTCCTCTTTTTCAAATACTGATAGATGCCAGCTACGGTACATTTTGTCCTTGTGCATCACCCAGAATTATTTGGGCATGACATTTATTTTCATGTAATACAAACAGCGTATGGAGGAGGGGGGAACAACCAGATTCATTTTGTACTTTGGATTCAATTTTGTTTAGATGACTATCCGTCCAACACCACTACCCTTTTTTTTAAATAATCATACTTAAAACATGGAAAAAACCTACTTTTTCCTTTAAAATTAAAATTCAGTGATGATACACACTCAGCAGTAAAATGGCTTAGTTTTGCTCATCATCATCAAGAAGCATTTGAGTGACAGAGTCAAGTTAAAAAGCCCTGATTAGCACGTGAAAGAACATAAAAGATCCAAACAAAAGCAGAGCTTCAGATGCCTCAAATACAAATACCCCAAATAAATAAAGCCTTGGTGTTGGCAAAGCTTGTTTGTGGGATATCTAACTCATGAGAGAAAAGAATCCCCCTTTTGTTTTGGGGAGACTTCAGATGTTGGCTATACGTCACCCATTAATAAAAACTGACTTGACCCATTAAGACAGGAGCGATCCTGTGCCGTCCTCTCTCCCTCCGGCCTGTCTAAAGCTGAATAACGTAAATAATTCCAACTCTTTCTCAATAAACAGCTCAAGAGTCAACACACTTCTGTTCCTTTTGATGACACACGAGACCCCCCATGTGCCACGACTGGTGCTGATGAAAACATCTGTGAAACTTCCATGTTTAGCAAATCCATGCTAAAAGTTGGCTGATCTTTAACCCCCTTGGGACATCCATGTTTTGTACACGTGTGGGAACACGCTGCCTCCAGCCAAGGAGCTGGACGAGCTCCCCGTGAGAAGTCACGGCATCCAGGCTATGACCCTGCTGCGGGAACGCACGTGGCCACGCCACACACGGTGACCACCCAGCGGCGACTAACCATGTAGAGCTTTGAGCAAACCACGAGCAATGACCCCGTAAGCCAAAGGCCGCGTCCGTCCCAGCCGGGGTTTGACAAGTACTGCCCCACACGGAGCAACGTCACCATTTCCATCCACACCCTCATTCCCGCTCCTCACATGGTGTAACTCTTACGCTCTTCCATCGTATCACTCATGTGCACCACGGCCTAGGAGACCTGTTTGCCACCAGTTTGGCCCAGAGTGTACCAGTGAGCAGGCAGCAGGTTTTGCACGTTGACCTCCCTCTGCAGCAAGCAACAGGGAACACTGGGGTACGGACACAACACCCTCAGGGTCATCCAGCCACGAGCTCAAGCAAGTACGCATCTCCTTTCGGAGGATTAGGAAGGGAAGTCTGTACACCAACATCAGGCCAAGAGAATTGCCTCAGCAGAACAACCGGGGCTGGCTGCGAGAAGTGTGGATGGAGCATGTGCTGCTTTGCTGGATGCTCCGCAGGCACTCAGTGTCCCTCAAGGCACGGCCCCACCTCACCAGGGCTTCACGCCCTTGCGCTGGCTGTGCTAACCCACAGCTGAACCCTGTCAGCTTGTGCGCGGCAGCGATACCAACCGCATCACCCTCTGCCCCGCAGCCAGGCTGGCTCTGCCCCACCGCGTCCTCCAGCCCACACACCCAGAGCTTTGCTAAGCCCGGGCTTCAGGTAGTGTTTTTCCCCAAATATACTGGACCTAAATTCCTGGCATGAGTGTCATTACTGTCCTCCAAACCACATTGTCTTAAAAATAAGACACCAACAGTTTCAAACAAAATTGTCATATTCCAAGTTGACAGTCTAAGGACTGAAAGAAACTGGGAGGAAAAAAAATCCATTTTCCTTACTGTAGTGTCCAGCACTTCGCACCCGTGGCACCAACCCCACCCGCCTCCTGCTGCTCCCGAAGGCACTCGCACACACTCCGCCGCTCCGAGTTACTTAAGGGCGAAAGCCAAGCCCAAGGGGAAGCAGCTACATACATTCGGAGAAAGGGAAAAAAAGAGAGTGGTGGGAAAGCACCTCCTGGTCCTCTCGAGCTTTTCTGAAGGAACTTCATAAGCACAGCAGAGCAAAAGACAAAAAAGGCCCTCATTCAGTTTTAAAGATATTTAAAGGCCGTTGTTCCTAATGGATTGTCATACTTTAAAATAAATGAGATCAGATGCGTTCAGCTGAGCTGCATCCCATAACACCAAGAGCTTTTAGAGCTGGCCTCAGAGCATGCCCATTAAAACTCCATCAAATAATTACCGTCAATTTGGCTGCAGGTAGAGCTTTAACCTCAGACTGCATAATTTGGGGGAAAATTCAAAATCTAACGGTAGCGTCTTACTTATTAAGGGTATTTTAATCGTCTGTTCTGCTGCCTCACATGCTCCCACTTGTACTTCCCGGATACTGATGAGTCTGAATCTGCACGGGCAGAGCTCAAGCGCTGCGCCTTTGCTCCCCGCATGCATATTTTTATGTTGATGACATCCAAACTGGACAAAAAGAGGACTCAGTGCCATCAGGGACACTTGATTATTAATTCCATCTGGGCTTTTTCATTCCACTAGTCTAGATCCACATCAGGAGCTTTAGTCTCACCAAAGATGAGTCTGACCCTGTGATGTCCCCGCGGTGGGACACGAGAGCCCAGTGACCCTGGGACACAGCACGTGGCACAGCACCGCGCCCCATCCTGCCCCTCTTGCTCCCCAAAAGGCCAGACCAACCCCAGGCAGGGCTGCCTCCCGCGTGCTGCTAAAACGGCACTGGTTTTATGGAGACACATAACGCGGTCCCATTTTAATTTCAGCATGTGGATCAAATAATTGTTTGGATTTTAATATTGAGTCTACGTTTCAGTGATTTGCATTTAAATGTGTTGTCAGAGAACTTCCAGAAATCTTTAATAAGAAGACCGATTTGCATTTTAATGTGCACTTAAAGAATTTCAAGAAATCTTTTCATGTGAATAGTGTTATCTGAGTAACGTTCACATTCGAGGGGGAACGAGAACTGCCGAATTGCTCAGTACAATTCTAACAAAACTACTTTTGTGAGACAGCCCAGCTTTGGTGGCCTTTGTTTAGGAAAAAAAAAAAAAAAAAAAGATGTGGTTTACGGGGAAAGCTGGGAGAGGTGGGAAGGCGGTGGTGAGACCTGGGCTGGTGCAGAGAGGGCTGAAGTGCCAGTCACCGGGGCTCAGCCCTCCTCGCGACCGAGAGCGCTCGGGTGAAGCCCGAGCCTGGCGGGCAAAGACCCACAGAGGGATCGTGAGCTCTAAAGGGCCGTTTGCTGGAGCTGGCAGCAGCTTTATAAATAATTCATCTGGGTAACGTCTCACTTCAGCCATCCAGCAAGCTATGGGACCAGCAGCTTGTCTTCCACGTCAAAAGCAAAGGGAGACAAAAACGTGATTTCTTCCCGGTTCTCCTCCATAAAAGGAGTATTTTAACCTCCCTGTGACTCTCCCTATCTCTTTAGAGCATGTTGCAGCATCTAAGATGCTGCTACATTTATGCCTTCGGGTTACAGGGCCACCCTCCTCTCTTCTAATCTATCCGCTACCACTTACATCCGTCAGATTGTTGGGAAAAGGAAGCAGAGAGGCTGGGTAGAGCTTCTGAGAATGAGAAATAGAGTAAGTCTTCACAAAAGCTAATAACAAAGACAAGCTAAGACAAAAAAGGAATAGAAAACCCCTCACAAGCCCCAGTCCTCCCCAGCCCGTCAGAAACACCCCACTGAGGCAGAGCGCAGAAGTCCCCTCCCGCCACCGCCGTCCTCGTGCCCAGCCAAGCCTCCCGCCACAAAGGGACCGGCTCACAACACAGAGCACATCCCGCAGCCTTCAAAACCAAAACTGCAGTTGCCCAACAGGTCCGGGGGACCAGCGGGTGGCTGCGCAGATGATCTGACACCCCTAGCTGACGTTCTTCCATGAAGCAGTAGAACGCTAGCACAGGTCCTCATGAGGGGAGTCACTCCAGCAGCACGGGGTTAAGTGCTAGGGAGAGAATCTGTGTTTCTGCTTTTCAGCTTTATCTCATACTCATTCCTAAGCAGAGGAAAACTCTAAGCTGATGTGAAAACAAGTTCTTTTTTCCNCAGCACGGGGTTAAGTGCTAGGGAGAGAATCTGTGTTTCTGCTTATCAGCTTTATCTCATACTCATTCCTAAGCAGAGGAAAACCTAAGCTGATGTGAAAACAAGTTCTTTTTTCCATCTGTAATAGCAGCAAAGGAATGGCTCCTTTAGCACGGGCTTTCTTATGAAGGATTTGTACATGCTTGCAGGTTATCTTAACAGAATATCAGGTTTCTGCACTGTTCAGGTTCTTTACATTCTCACTTAAGCACCAAATATACTCAGTATGCAGAACAGCTCTGCTGATCATACAGTTAAATCAGGCATTGAAATGTAAGTTTTATGAAGTTATCTTGTGTGTTTCTAGATCACGCGAACAGACACAGGCTCCAGTCCCTACCACAAACGCTCAAGTTAGGCTAATCTTTAAAATAGACCAGTCCAAAGATTCATGCACAAATACGCAAAGCACCTGAGAAGCCCACAGTCCAACCACAAACCCTTACCTTCACCCCGTGCCCCTCCAGCGCCCCCCTTCCCACGGCTCCCCCCTGCAGGGAAACCCGCTCGACCTGCAATCACAGCTGTGCCAAACGCACACCCTCGGGCTCCAAGTGGCAGGAGGGGCTCTTTCCAATAAATAGCTGAGGACCAGCACACCACTAGCAACAAGGGGAGGAACTTAGAGACTATCATAAGATTAAAATCTGCTCTTTTAGGCCCCAGAAGTAACTTGCAGCTAAGACAGTGCCTGTGAATGCAGGAATGCTGTCCTGCTGCTAAACAAAGCACGGCTGAGGCATTTATCAAAAATAAATGACTTTAGGAAACAAAGACACTTATTTTTAGCAGACGACTCGCTCCCTGACAGCACCCTGTTCAGTTCACATAACTTCACCGTACCCAGTGACTCCGGTTGTTTCCCCATCTCCCCGATGGATGCTGGCGCTGCTGCTCCTGCGCCCGTTGCACTGCGAATGCCGCGAGCACACACTTACTCTGAGCTGCAAGAGGAACCGGGGAGCTCAGATCCAGCCTCCTCTGCCTCCCCCCCAAGTCTGCGCTTTGGTAAAGTACAGCACATTCCTGTCCTGTGCACCACCGAGAGACCTGTAATCGAAATGCGCACACAGATACGTGTGCTGCTCCCAGACGCGCCCGCTCCGGGGCAGAGCTCGCGCCCCCCAGCTTCCCTAACCGCCCGCGATTTTACACTGCCATCGAAAGTTTAAAAACCGCAGTCAGCCAAGCGGAGACATATGCAAGGAGACAGCACAATAATTAGTGAAAAGCAAACTGGATACTTCAGAGTCTAAATTATCTAACGCATAATTGGTACATAAGTAAGAATATTTGTTTGTTTACTCTACGTGGGGTCACCTACTGCTTCCACTGAACAACGCTGTCATGGATTTTAAATGGAATAGGCTTCTGCTGCTTAAGCCAATTATTTTCTCACCAGAGATCAGAGCATCAATAAAAATGAACAAATAAGCCAGTTTTTGATCAGCTGAAATACTGGTCATGTGGGATTTTTATCATATTC
Organism: Himantopus leucocephalus; assembly: GCA_003993805.1. Taxonomy (NCBI): domain Eukaryota; kingdom Metazoa; phylum Chordata; class Aves; order Charadriiformes; family Recurvirostridae; genus Himantopus; species Himantopus leucocephalus. Next base: position 19,347,385 of record RSEF01000013.1, read on the forward strand.
TTTATTGCCATAAACATAAACAGAGCATCACACACGCATCAACACTGCCAACTCTCGTAATTTTTCTGAGCGTTTCGTGACAGCTGATGTTTATCCTCATCCACCTGCCTGGAGACAGGGCGCTTCTGGGCTTGGGGGAATTTCTGTGGGTTCTTTTAACGTACGCCCAAGTGTTGACCCCGGGGAGCTCGCCCCTGGGGTGGGTTACCAGGGAGGGCTGTGTAATCCCCTCAAAGACAGCGCAGCTGCTCGCGGGCCGCCGGTTCCCGAAGCACAGGCTCCTGCTCTTCTCCCGTTTGCCCCGGTAAACCCAGCGGGAACAGGCTGGGACCCCAGCGACGGGGGCACGTGGCACGCTCCCGTCAGTGAACCCGACAGGGGGAGCGGTGAACGGGGTCCTTCTGCGTCATTTTACAGATCTGCTGCTCCACAGCACGGTCCCTATCCGGGTAGCCAGCCACGCGTCCTCAGGGGAAGCACACTGGATGGTGGTTAATGCCCAGATGCTGAGGAGAAAACAGGGTGACGACAGATTTTGTATCATCCCGTATTTCAACAACAGTTCCACGCAAAGGGAAACCTCTCCTTGATGTAGAAGCTGGCTCTGTATCTCTGGTGACTTTGGGAGGCTCAAATACACGCGTCGTTTGGCACACTGCTATCAGGGCGCGCAATACACGCCAAATAAAACTTCAGCTACGAAGGCGGAAAATAATTTAAAGGTTTTACTGAAACCATTTTAACAATGCTGGTGAACGGGCACAGCGATCCTGCCGATCCCACAGTCACGAAGGGGTCTCTGCATTTTTACTCAGGTCCTTGTGGTTGGTCCATGTCAGCTCTAAGGGCTGATGAGCAAGAGCTCGTCACATGGATTCAGTCTCCTCTGGGGACGTATGGGACACGTCCCTGCCCTGTGGAAGGGAATTGCTTTATATCAGGTTATATCCAGGTGGACGTGTTCAGAACAGCTCAGTGAAAATCTGAATCGTGTACATCCAAACAGCTTTTGGCAAACTGTGTCTTTATGAATTTATCAAACCTGATCTGTCTTTCCAAAGTGGCTGTGTCGCTGCGCGCCACGTTACAACAGAAGATGATGGAGCGTAGTATGACAGGCAAAAATACGGACCAGCAGTTCAACGTACACACAAGTGTTCCCTGGTTTGCATTTTCAGATAGGAGTAAAAGAAAACGCTTTAGATTAAAAATGCAGTTCCTGGTAAGGTCCATAGGCTCCAGCCTGCCCCCCCCAGCCCTGGAAGCACCATGAAGTGGCTCCTACACAACCCTGCCAGGGAAAGGGGAGGGGACGGGCGCAGCGACGCACGGCGGAGGTCAGGGCACCCCCCCTTTCAGCACAGACCTCCCACCCCGCTCCCGCGGAGCGGACATGGTGGGAGCAGTCCGTCCTGAGAGGCTCTTCAAATACCCCTGACTCGGGTCACACGCGTGTACGCATGCGGACTGACAGCATCGCAGGCGGGACACCGACAACCATGCGCGAGCCATGAACGCTGTTTGCATAAGCAGTAACAAATACAAACAATAAAGTATCTAATAACCTTACACAAAGCTGTTTTGAAGGAAATATGATTTTCCCTAACGAAACATTCTTTAAGGTTTAACTTAATCTGCTCTCTTCAGTTACTTCATCCCTTGGGAATAAGCACATTAAAACGCTGACGATCTGTACAAGCAAGAAAAGGCATTACAATGCCATTATCAATACAAACCAATTTAAAATGCTTCCAATGTTTGGAGAAGAGCTACAGCATGATTGCAAACAAAATCTCTGATCACTTTTTCAAACAATATTTAATCTCTCTTATAGCCATGGCTCTGTAAAAGCTGCATCTGCAAACAAAAAATGCAGTGTGTAACTAAAGTTGTCACTACAGCTGAGCAAACACATTCCAGCTAATATTTTACTTATTAAATTCCACTTTTTTCTTTTTGGAATATGTTCAAAATCAGGTCACGGAACTTGCAAACATCTTCATCACTGATTTTTTTTGCTGGGTTTCTCCATGCAGTGGAGAAACCTGGCAGGGTCCGGTGCAGGAAATTCGGGTGCAGGAAAATTTCCCTCTCCCCGAGGCGGTGGTTTATGTCACCAACCAGGAGGGCGGACACTTGGAATATGATACTGGAATTCAGGTTGAGTTTTATGGCTGGGTAACATAAGCAGATGTACTGACACCGCTTTCAAGGCCCGGTTTGATTTCAAGCCATCGAGCTGTAGGT
>RSEF01000013.1:19349731-19397775 GCA_003993805.1 Himantopus leucocephalus
AAAGAAAAAATGACAAGTAGAGCAATAATAACAATAGTCAAAAAGTAATTTGTTCTTAACCTGTTCAAAATAAAAATAACTAGTGTACAAGTTCACTCCTTGGACCATCTGCATCTCATAAGCATAAGTTAAAATCCTGACGCCATCTGTTCAATTGGAATTTTAATACTGTACCAATACGCCAAATCACAATTATGCTAGCAAGGACAGCAGCCTCCTCACTTACCAAACAACTTGCTGCCGTACTTTAACGAGACGGGGAACGAGAAGCAGCCAACTTGGAGCAAAATGAATGCGGGTGCTTGCTGCTAACCCCGGGCTGGGGGAAACGGGCCCAGGCCGGCAGCGGCGCGCCGGGAGCCGCCCTCCCAGCCCCAACACAAAAAGGCAATTTGGGTAGGACATCTGAAGACTAAAAAGTAAACAGAAAAAATTCTCTAGGTTCTCGTGGAATATATTAGTTCTCAACAAGAGCAGCGCATTTGCCATCCTGCAAAGTTGGCATCCCCAACAAAGCCCTTCCAGAGGAGACATCCATCTCTCTGTGGTGAGGTTCCAGTCTCCTGCCACAACCCAACGCCCGCTGTTGGGCCACAGGGGTGGCTGTGACTCTCTGGTCCTTCTGCACCTGTGCCAGGCACCAGCCGTGGTCACCTCTATGACTTCTGTTTGTCCCTGGGATGGACCAAATAGGAGACGCTGAGATCCCAGCGAGACCCAGAGTGGTTGGAATTGTGAATCAGGGATCAGTTTGAATTCAATGGCAAAAAAATGTCTTGTGAAGTGCCTAAAAAAACCTACCTTGCTAAATTAGCCTAGTAGATTTACACCATCTTTTAACTAATTATTACTAGAGAGGCTGTTGAAAGCTTTTGCATATTTTATATTGGTCCTAGTGGGAAAAAATCCATTTTGAAATGGAAATTAATATAATATCTGCCAAGCCTTCTTCAGTGGTATTTTTTTTGCTCAGCAATATTGTTGAGTTGCAAACCATACATCATGTCCTGTGCTTGTTAGGATCAATTTCTTCAAGAAAGAAAAATAGAAACATGTTCCCTTACCACTGCAGGATATAAAGTGAATGAAACTGAGGGAGGGGAAGAAGGCAAAACACTTGTCAAGCGAGTAAATCTTAAAGACGTAGCACATATCCATTTTTTCCTGATCAATGGAACTATGTAGGTATGTTCACAAAATTTAATTAAGTTCTGTTCCCCAAGAAATCTATGTGCAATGTTTCCCTGCAATTATTTATTTACTATGTGCCATGTAGCTTTTAGCTTTCATCCGGAAAATGATTGGTTTCCGCTGCATTTTCATTAGCAGGCGTGCAGCAGAGAGGCTGCTTCTCAAATGCTTTGTGGGAAGGTTTGCTCTTCTTTCCCATCTGTACGTGACTGCCTTCTCGCAAAGAAAATCTATTAATGTATTTAGACGCACTTCAAGTACAATGCCATTTGTACCAAAGCCACCAGAAAAAGCTGGAAAAGAAACGTACAAATGAACAAAATTCAGCTCCGCTGCCAGGAGCTATGAATGCCGTGGGAGCTGTGGCTTTTGCCTCTTTGCATCCAGACTTGGTCTGATCCCGTTGTTGCTGGATTGTGAATAACACAAACTCAAAACTGCGCTACGGCAGCGAATTTATCTGGGCATGTCAGGAATGCAGCAACACCCAGTCAAAGGGGATGGGAAACTTCTCATGGCCAGGGGACAGCGCAGCCTCAGGCAGGAGGTCTGAACCCCGCGGCTCATCTGTTGAAAGCAAAGAGACTGCAGNTTCTCATGGCCAGGGGACAGTGCAGCCTCAGGCAGGAGGTCTGAATCCCGCGGCTCATCTGTTGAAAGCAAAGATGCCCGGGGAGAGGCAGATGAATCCGTCTTCCTGCCCCTGAACAGGACTGGGCTGCTACTGTGCCACCGGCTTTGTACCAGCCTGACTGGAAACACGTGGGCTGCTGCTGGAGGAGAAAGGATGCAATTATTAAGAGTTTCAGATGGATCCTCTTCTCCAGTCCTTTGGAGTTGCAGCACAGGAAAGGTTATTCTGACTTCTTAAACCCAGAAAATCTTTATAAAGTAAATACTGATGCTTCCTAAGTACAAGTCAGGTATTTTGAAGATTTAAAAGTGGAAGTAAGTTAGAGCAGGGTGTGATTCTCCCCATTAATGACCTCCAATAGATCTGCCAGTCTCAACGGGACACAGACTACCATGGGCTGCCTAATCCCATATCTGGGAAATGTTAATCTTTGTAACGGGAGGTAGACTCATTTCTATTCATTGCCATCCTGCAAGCAAAAAAAAAAAAAAATCGAAACCAACTAACAGATATAAACCAGGAAAAAAACTAGTTGTGACATCCATTTCTATTTTAAGGCCAAATAAAGTGACAATACTGTCCTTCCGGGAGGCAGGTTATTTTATTTATTTATTTCCATCATGAAGGACATCAAACCAGTGCACAGAACAAACACTGTTGCTACTAAATGTTCATCTTTTCTGTGACATGTGAAAATGTTCATTGGACTTGTGAAACGAGAAGCCCCCTCGCCCGGGCTGGAAGAGGTGAACCGGCCTTAGCAAAAAGCCCCCCCGGGGGCTGCAGCGGAGGAGCACGGGGAACCAGCGGGGAGGGACCTGGTCTCTCCCCAGCACTGGGGATGTCACTGGGTTGTGGAAATTCCTCCCATAGACCAAATTTAAACCAGCTTTTCACTCTCTCTGCAAGAAATGGTATCTTTTGACTTCTGCCTTCACCTATAGGACTCTCTAAAGCAACAGATTCTTTAATCAAATCTTTACTGTTGAAAGCATTTTTAGCAGCATCCTGATTTCAATATTCTTTGTCTTCTAAAAGTAAGGCAGACCGGCTTTCTATCTGCAGACTCTGAACTGAAGGAAGGGAATGATTTATTCCTCAAGTAATATAAGTGCATTGACTTGAGAGAATAGAGAATTTGTTCTCTTCAATGCTCACAAATGAATGAAATCAAGAATACCTAAAAACTACTCTCCCCCAGCGAGGAAACACATGCTTTTGCATCTTGATAATTGTGGCTTCACCAGGGAAAGTAAAGACACCCTTGGGCTGCGTGTGGTTTAGGTTAAACAAAGTCCAATGGAATGGAAGTCTTTAATCGAGCCACGGGTACAAAACCTCTCTAACTGACAATTCTTGTGGATTAAGAGCGGATGGCAGGATTGAGAGAAAGTTGTTCTATCCAAAAATGGCAGGAATTACAGAGGCAAATCAGACAGAAAAAAGCACGTAGGTTATAGCATGTCATGATCACCCAAGGAGACAAAAGGAACCCAACTTTCAAGAAATTGTCAGCAATGTGTTTCAGATAATGACCTCTCAAGAAAGTGCAGCTATACTTCAATAAAGTACATTAAATATATTTGCTATGTCAAACAATGAGATATCTTCCACAGCAAACCTTTCTAATTAGCCAAATCACATGGGAGCCTACACTTGTGTCAGGGTAAGAAGCAACGGAGGGATAATGCGCTGCAGAAATGCTTGGCCAGATCTTTAGCTGTGGTAGCCGGAGCAGGTCTACTGGGCTCAGCAGAGCTTTTGTCATTAGCCTGAGCTCTTCATATTTACTCTTCTGCCTACAAATATAACACTATCAATATCAACAACAAATATAATAAATGTTCTCATAAATAGTATCATCTAGGCATAAAAATGATATTACCACTGGCCCCTATTGGGCCATTAATTCAGAAACAAATTCTCCCTTTAATTCTGCAAGAAGACAGCGAGAAAGTTTTTTCCACAATTACGCTGCAACGTCACAGCAAACGGAAAGAACCAGGCCCCCTCCCTGCACCGCCTGGGATGATCACCTGAAAACTAAGAGAGTAAAACCAAAGAAAACCAAAGCCAACATACTTTTTAAATAATCAGCAACTCATCAAATCCCTCCTTATTGATTTTTGCATGTTATAAGCAAGGGGGTTTTAGATCTTCAGTGAAGCATCTCCATTTCTTTCCGAAGGCCCAGCCTTCCGCTCTGACGCCCAGCCTGCGCTCATTTGCCATACGACACCGCACTCAGGCAACGACGCTGCAAGAGAAAACTCTGTTCAAAGTTTTTAAGAAAGCAGCCGTTACCAGTACAGGTGTTATATTTAGTTTAACTGATGATCAGTAACCACATTTTTACATGGGCGTGCAAATAGGAAAGTTGCAAAAAGCCCTCTTCGCTTCCCAGTCTCCGGATTAGTCCCTCTTCAGTTCCTTTGTGGAACAAAATGTTGGACTTTCCCACACTACCAGTGAAAACTCTGAGCTGAGGAAAATTCCATACAGTTCTCTTTGTAGGAGCCCAAATAAACATTTTTTTCCATTTCTCTGACGGCATGCTTTTTGCTCACTCAAGCTTTGCTCTGAGTTTTTGGCTTTAAGAATATTTAAAGTGCAAAATTCAGTCAAAATCAGCATGTTCCACTGGGTTCTATTTCAGCCTGATTTAATTCTGGTGTAAAAATATACTCTGATTCAGTTTGATGGAAATTCAACCTGAAGTCTTGAAATAAGTCTCCTCCAAAATATGCAGAGAGAGAATTTTTTCTATAAATTTGGCTTTCAGGCCCTGGCCAAAGACTAATGCCCAAAGAGCAGCACCGGGTCTCCATTCCCACCCACAGCCCGAGCTCCGAGCGAGGATGAGAGTGTCCGCCAGGCTGCTGCTCCCTCCAGAGTGATTCTGTTCTTCTAGAAACACACACCAGAACTCGGGGTCATTTTCCTGATTGAAATTAAAGGTTTGGGGATGTTGTAGTCTTTTTCCAACAAACTCCAGAGCCCCGTGTTCGGAGCGCAGCTAAAGAGATTTTCACTGCGGACTTAAAGGAGTTTGTTTTCAAGGTTTTCGGGATGGATTGCCAACCAGGATGGCCAGGGTTTTCCTCACTGTATTTTGGGTAGGGGAATCTTTTAGCTGCCTTAGCAACTAATCAATGAGCTCCTATAAATCACTGATGGCTTTTTTAGTAGATTCAGAAGAAGAACTGGAGAATTTTTTAACGCTAGTGATTTATGAACCAGCTTCCCAAGTCCATGCAGTTATTACAGCTGTAGAATGCTCACACCAACACTGGGCTAACAGAGCGAAATGCATTTTACATGACTCATAGTCAATAGAAAGTGGTCAACAAGATCACACTCTAATTGAATAGTTTATATTTATGGGTATTTCAACAAAGCTTATACCCAGCTATTGAAATATAAAAAGTATTCTCACAATTCTAGACTTCTCACTTTCTTTTAAACTTTATTAGAAAACTGATAGAGAATGCTAATTTGGGAAAACTAAGAAAAGAGCCTACTCAGTACTCTGATGCCCGGTATACTGCTGTTCATTCTCTATTTTATTTACCCAGATCCTACTAGCAGAGTGTCCAACCAAGAGACATTCATTCCAAAAGAAAAGCCCAAAGCACTCAGAAAGGCCTTAATAAGGGCCGTTAGCACAGAAATAAACCCCAGGCTCCAACGCTGCACCAGTGAAGGGAGACGTTATCTTAGGCACTAAGCTTTTATATTGCATAGTCTTATTCAGACCTGAATCTTCATGGACTAAGAGGCATTGAAGGTGTTCAGCGCTTCCCAAATCATCAAAATAACACAGTCATGTACATCACCAGATTTGAAGCTTGAGCTCCAATGTTCCTTAAGCGCTTGCGTCAGCATTAGGAGGCATAACAACAGCAGCAATGCTTTATTGTATTCCAGTTTTCGCTTGAGCACTTCTTCTGAAAGTAGCAGGGGAAAATCACTCGAGCGGGATTCTTTGGACTGGCCAACTCATTCGCCAGTATGCTCTAGTGACAATTTAAGCAATTCCACCAAGTCTAACTCACTTCAGTCTGTTTTCTTCCTGTACAAAAAATACGGTTTTGAGCAAGTTTCATAAAAGGTTGCTCTCGCTCTTTGCAAAGATGGAATTTAGATTTTGCTTCTTGTCTCCATATTTAGTGTACGTTAGCCTTGAACTTGAAAAGCCGAAAAAAAAGGAGAAGAAACTGAGAAAATCTTGCTGCTATAAATTTAAACAAATCCAGGATGGCTCGAAAAAAAACCCCAACCTGCTGCAAGGAAGTGTTTGTCTGTGTACACAATATGTTGCTGATATTCATTGAATGGCAAATATCTGTGTTATGTTTTCTTATTTACACTCCTTTGCTCTTTCTGATTTTGTTTTCATAAGAAACACAACTACATTTCAGCAAATTTTAAAAAAGGCCAGACCTCACCAGGCTGAACCAAGCAGCAGAAAACCGGCTGGTGGGAGCCATTGCGCGCCGCTCCGCAGAGAGCAGCCCAGGGATGCTGGGCCACTTCCACCCGGGATTCTGCTGTCCCAGGGCAGCAGACCGGGTGTTCCCCGTTTCCACACCTCCCCAGGACACCAGCAGGGGAGTATCTCACTGGCACATATCTACTTCTATTACAGAAAAACCCTCCCCTGATCAGTCGGTCTACAGAAACGGTGCACGCTGTTCCTGGAAAACATCCAGCTCAAGACTGCAGTCTAAAATACATTGATTTCTTTCCCCCCGCCCCAAATGCCAGCCCTCCTTGGTTAACCCTTTAGTCATTACAGTCTCTTTCTGGATCACAGAGCAGCAGCAGCAATGCAAACCTCACAGGTGAGGTTCTGCCTCCCGTCTGCACCATTGATCCTGCAGCAGCAGAGGTGGTGGCCGGCGCAGTGAGGACACGGCGGCAGCCTGCGCCCGTGGCCAGGCCCTCAGGGCACCGAACCCTGCGCCGGTATTTCCATTGCCTCCCCAATACCTGCACTGCACGACGCGCACACAGCCCTCCTGACAGCTTGGAAAGGGAGGGAAGACGCAAACACCAGATCAAAACCCACTCAACAACCTCTTCGGGCAGTGCGGATTTTATCTCCTGACCTCACAAACCCCCTTCCACCGCAGAGACCTCCACAGACACGGGACAGAGGGGTAAGGATTTTCCTTGGCAGGAAATCCGTCTAGCTGATGCGCAGGTGTCGTGACAGAGGGAGGAATCGCATCGCCAAGTGGTATTTTGGAGCAGTGAGGTAACAGATGCTAAACATCTATCTCAAATGTTCAAGCTGATGAGATCATATCCAAAGGGCTATGAAACAACCAGCCGTGCCATGAATCCTGGGTAGAGGCAAAGGCCAGTACCCAAAAGCCATCCCTGCCGGTTCCTGAACATCACTATCTGTACATTGTTAGAATGAACTCTGAGTCCTATATCCAACCAACTTTTTTACCAATTTTTGCTTCAGCTATCCATTAAGCTGGAGATTTTTAGACTGATCTAAAAATCAGATTTGGCACTTTTGGTGTCCAACAAATAATAGCATTTTTCATCTATGAAATAACTCTTATCAAACCAACAAACTCTACAGGCTTTTTAGTCTGCCATGACAAACAGAAAAAATCAACCATCACTCAAGTCTGACCACAAAAGCTTGGAGCAAGGTCCTTCGGACATGAATATGCTAGCAGACTTGGCTGATTACAGCCCCACCACCTGCAGATGAGCATCCTTGTGTGACAGAATTTTGTTTGGCAAGATGGACCAGATTCACTGATGATGACAATAATTACCTGGAAACAGAAACATCTCCTGTCAACAGGAAAGGAAGCTTGCATTATGCATCGGATTAGGCTTTATTTTGGGGTTTTTTGGGTCATTTTGATTGTCACTGATTTAAAACCAGACAGAACCAACTACTACAACACAGAACAGTATCAGTTTAAAGAGAGAAGAAAATAGGTGATATTCCTCTTCCACATCTAACCCATTTGACAACACAGCTGCAGGTGTCACTGTGTAAGGGCATTCGGTTTCGTTAGTCAAATTTCTACCACACAATTCATTTATGAGTCAGTGATACGTACATCACCATGGGATCTTTTAGGTCTGTTCACACATGCAAAGTGATGGGCTGCAGCTGGCTGCATTAATCTCAAGCGGATTATCTTGTATGAAGGACACCAGGATTATCCCAGAGATACATGTCCAGCGAACGGCCACCAGAGTGCATTCACAGAGGGTATCACTCGGCATTTCTCTTCCCTCCCACACAGCCCCACTCCAGAGAATTCATTTGTTTGTCTCAGGATAATCTGGAATCTGCTTCACAACATCTCTGCACATGAGCCTCCTACCAGCAAGTGAAAAGCACACCCAGCCAGCATCTTCTTGACAGCGGAAGGTGAGAAGGCCAAAATTGACAACTGTCCCTAGAGTGAGCAGAGGCAGCACACGTGCTTCAGGAGCAAGAGCCTTGTTAATTAATTTTAGGCTTTCACAACTACAGTGCCAGGAACATCTCACAGTTTCCTTTGAACATCTGTAGGTGCTTGAGCAGCTCCATGTGTGCAGATGTGAAGTGGCCGGTGCAAGGCAAGGCTTAAGCAAATCAGATTGTTGTCCTGATTTTCTCATGCTTGTTCAGACTTTGAAACACAGCAGGGACAGTCGTCTCTCTAAATCCCCATATTCTTTTCCGCTAGTGAACTTGAAGGAGCATTTGCCAACCCTCTCCACCTGCTTGTTGCAGGAAAACATTTGGGTTAAACTGAAAGCTTGACGTATCTAACAAATTCTCCCGCACCGTGTCTTGGTGTAGTTGTCAGTACCCCCATCTTTTCCCTAGTTCTTTCTCTCCAGATTGTGTGTGAATTTTCTCTCCTTTTCCTCCATCTGTACTTCTTCTATATTTGTTCCTTTTTGCCTAGCAGCTCTCCTCTCCCGCTGCTTTACTGCTCCAGCTGAGCAGAGGGCAACCTGCTCGTTGTGGTGCCAACCGCGCTCCTTGTCAGTGCTACCCACAGCTGTGCAGGGAGCCACCAGAGTTAAAGCAAGGGGTTGACGTGATATGTCAGAGTCAGGACCTCCCCTCTGTACTGTGAACTGTTCTGAGAGCCTATAGCAGTCTCAGCCACTGACAAGCTGAGAGAGAAGGGACGCGACATCAGGGTTTTGGGGGCAATAGCAATATGCAGACAGGGGCTTCCATGCAGTTTCTCCCCATCCCATCCCACTGCCACGTCAGTCGGTTCCTGGTGCTCTGCAGACACATGCACACACCCTGCCGTGTTGCTGACCCGCTGTCTGAAGCTAAAGCCTTCTCCATTTCCAACCTGTTATTTTGCTGTTCTGGCAACCACAGCATCCACGTGCGGGACTGTCACCCACAGTCCTGGCAGTGCTGCAAGACTGGAACCAGGCAGAAAGGGCTGGTTTGTAGGTTTATGGGAGGTGGTGAAAAAGAGCGTGCTGCTGCCGCTGCAAAGTCAGGAACAGGGCCAGGCTACAAAAGGCTGAGCCAGCCCATATGCTTTAACACCCCTCACCCCCGCCACAACATTTACCAGATGTTCAAGTGCACATTTTTTATTCATCCCATCATAAAGGTTGAGAACATTTTAAAACGAAGATCCAAGCACAGGCTATCACCCTCTTCAAAAATGAGTGTTTGGAGATGAAGTTTTACTTCAAGATCATCAAAACAACGGGAGGAGGGGGGGACAAGACAGGACGACGGACGACCACAAAATGCTTCAAATTAGAAATCCAACCTCAGCCAGTATAAAATTTAAGTAAACATTTTTAACATAAGAGAAACTGGAGGGAAAGAAAATGCATGAGCAGAACCTCACCTCCGTTCCTCAACTCATACTCCACCTGTGCGCAGGAGCCAGGCTGTGACTCCTGCCTACCCACCACGCAGGAACTGCATTTCAAAGCACTGTTTAATTATGGGTCTAATGTATCAACACAGCCTGTCTCCCAACCCTCCTTTGCATCGGCCTATTTGAAACTGGAGTGGAGCCCAGCTGCGCTCCGAGGATTGCACCGTCATCCCCAGTGCCGGCTCTGCAGCCCATCTTGCCACCCACTCAGCAAAACAGCTGCAGGTTTGCTGTACTGGGTGCTTTCTGCATGCCCTGCATTTTGGGAAAACCTCCTCCACAGAGAACATGAATCTCCAATTAGCCTTAATAGCACCTAAATTTGAACAAGGGGAGAAAACGTCATACAATATTAATCGTGCAATTCTGCTACCAGCACACACTGTACCCATGTGAGTAGCTGCACAGTTCACATCCCCTTCGATGCATCTGATCTACTTTCGAAAGGATTTGCACATGAAGAGTGTTCTTTATCTTCATGCCAACCACAGCCATTTACCTTCTGAGTAGTATTTGGAGCATACAGTGTATTTGGTGTATCAAAAAAATATTCCTCCCTCTATTCTTCCTCCTTTGGAAATAATCTTCCTTTTCCAGCTCTGAGGAGTCCCTCCAACTGTGCATGTCACAGGAGCTACTAAGCGGCTCTGCAAAGACCACCTCTGCATCTGCCTAAGCAGTTGTATTAGACACCACCCATGTTTAGGCCCATTAACCTGATCACAACAGCTTGATGAATTAATGCTTATATAGACACAGTTGGCAGCTTCTAATTAAATAATTATGGCTAAGCAGCTGCAGAGAAGTTGTAAAGTTCCACTAGAAAGCCAGATGTCAATTTTATTGGTCCTCAAAGTTTCAAATGAAATTATTTGGGGAGATTCGGAAAGGGGGTTCTTTTGCTCCAGGTGAATTCTGTGGATATCGTGCCTGCTCTCAGGTCGACTGGCTGCAGCCAGACCCTGAGCACATGGTCGGAGAACCTCTGCAGCCCACCAGCAGCTCTATCGCAGCAAGCAGCAAAAGGCACAGAGCGTAACAGAACGATTTGGATCGAGATAAAAGAGTGATTTGGCATCACAGTTGTTGCTTTAGCCTTTACCTAGGGAAGAACCCTTTGAAAAATCCATCTCTGAAACTGTATCAGTGTCAAAAATCCACAAAACTGGTATGAGCCAAATGCAAAGCCTGTTGAACTGGATAAGAGTCTTTCCAGGAACTTTAATTGGATTGGGCTTTCCCCGCACTGGTGAGAGAAGATTTTGTGAAACCTACTATAGAATTTCACTCTCCAAAATTTCTAAGGTACCTCTCATCTCAGTACCTAACCCTTGCTGTAGTGATGTGGAAGCAAAGAGCAATCCTTGAAGGTAAAAATTTGAGTAACATGAAAATTGGGAGTCTGTGTTTGCTAATTCATGCAAAACCTACCTTCATCCTCTCTTCAATTAGCAAACCATTGTGCTTATGAGGAACTTATATTTTTTTCTGATTTTAAATATAAATGCAAACACAATTTATTCTAATCTATTCCCTTAACTACGTTAATTTTCCTCCTATAACTTGTACAAGACACTATGATTGTGAACAGAAATCTCGTAATAGAAATCATCCATCCCTGTCGGAATATACGCAGATCCCTGACCTTAGAACCATTTTGCTAAGAAATCCAGCTAGAAAACTAATTTTAAGTAAATCTACGCATGTCAAAAATACAGATGGCTTTTCAGGATGCTAACTTAAGCATCATTACATAAGCAGATTAGGGCTGCCTGTTGAGCCCAGACACAAGAGTAGATGGCGCTGATTCCAGTATTACACACAAACTATTCACTTCCTGATACATCTTTCATCTAAAACTTTTGTCAGCTCTCCACATTACCGAGCCTGCTAACTGTAAGCACCACACACAGCGCAGCACGTCTGCTGGCAAAGAAACTATTATCCACCTCTAAGTCCCACTGTCCAAAGCAGCAGCTGGCTAAAGCCCATTTCTGCAAATGGACCAAGGAAATGTTCTGTCCTTCACCCTCTTGAAATGAAAATGGAGGAAAACAGCCTCATGAACCTCTCGAATATTTAAGCACAGCAGTTTTGGAATGATTTTCTGATACAGAATTAGAGGATCAAAATTACCCTCATGTTACCATTGGTAACGGTGCCTCTACCTGAATATCAACTTAGAAAGTTAATGAGCCTGCTAGAGCTATCAGCTAAAATTACCCCAACAGTATGTGATCCGATGTGATTGCGGTAAGCAGGGCAGATACTTTGCATTATGAGGATAGTTTGTTTTTCATAGGCATGTTGCATAACAAGGCGCAGCAACTCGCCTCTCTCTGCTCTGAGCCCTCATTTCAGAGCACATCAGCTGGCTCCGAGAAGGCCCCCTGTTGAAAAGCAGCCAGGGGGACGGGATTTTGTTTTCCCTTCCCTGTGTGTAAGTGTGTCAGGTTTGTTGACAGATGGCTTGGCTGACTGTGCTTGACTATTATCAAGCAGCTATTACCTTTGTAAATTGAATCCCATTTGAAGATTTTCTGTAATTAAATCTGCAGTGTGTTTGCAAGGCTTATATTGCATCCCGCATGTACTTGGGAAGCGAGCAAGGCAGTCAGATGGCTGACTTACACAGCCAGAGACAGCAGCAGCCGTCAGCCACAGGGATGGGGTGCTTTTGGCAGTCTGTGCTGCCACCTAGCCAAGACCAATCCATTGAGTTCAGCCTTGCTTTACATTTTCAAAGCTTAAATTGAAGCGTATCCCCCCAGATTTAAATAAAGCCTCAGTCCGCGGCAGATACAAGGAAATTTGCACTCTTTGCGCTTTGAGAATTGTACAGTCAACGGAAGACAGCAACTTAAAACAGGTAGTTACATTTCCCTCAGAAATGTCTTGTACTTACGGTAGAAGACATATTCAGTGTAGCTGGACCAGACCTTGTCATCTGTGTACTGGTTGACAAAGGAAGCCGTCACCGAGGAGTTACATGCCACCATGTGGAATCCACACTCAGACAACATGTCGAAAGCCCTCTCCAGGTGCTTGAACTTGAGATAAAACCTGGAGGTGTACCTTTCTGGAGCCCTGTCTGGGTCTCTGCTTTCGTTCAAACTTTCTCCAAAGACCTCTTTGACCAGAGCAATCCTTCCGCAGACCAAAATCCTTGGGACCCTCCTGAATTTGGCATCTGCTTGGCTCTCCCTGCCAATAGTGCATGACCCCCGGTACCCAATAGTAATGAATCCCCACTTCCGATCAGGCGGTAAGAGCGATGAGGGTGGGCATATTCTCGTGTCACTGCCTTGGGAGACCTCTTCATAGTCACTGTGGCAATAATCATCGGGGCTTTGCTTGTTGTCATCGGGAGTCAGCAGTTTGACCAGGTCCGGGAGCTGGAAGTACTCAGCCTCCCTCTTGAGCCTTCCCTTCTCTGGGAAGTGGTCAGGCAGAACCACTTGTTTGTCCCTGAGATAGTCCAGAATATAGCGGAAAAGGAAACCATCTCTGTCAATGAAGAATCTCCCCTTGGAGTCCTTGGCCAGATCGTTGGCTGTGTCTCTCTTTGGGGTGAACATCTTCCACAGCAGGGAGTGAGGGGTGCCAACCAAGGTGGAGTGGCGAGTGAAGTAAACCTGGCCGCCCACATTTAGCTCCACTACCTCCGGGAAGGAGTGCAGCCCAGTCCCCTGCTCTCGGGGAGGAAGGTAAGTCCTGCAGTTGCCACTTAGAGCCATTGTACTTTAAAACAGAAATCAGCAGCACGAAGCAGCAGGACTGTCAATCACATCAAAGTGTAGAATAAGGCTCCCAACATTAAGGAGAAACAGGGAGGAATGGGGAAGTGAAAAAAGAAAAATAGCCAAAAGGTTTGTTTAAAAAGAATCTGAATTGTCCATGAGTGACAGTGTGGCAAACGTGGCTATACCCTAAGCCATAGAGGCTGGAGAGCAATCACTTCATGAAATGCAATCACATCATTAGATCTTCCAACAAAGCCATCAAAATCAAGGTCAAGCCAAGCCTATGGTCATTCACGGGTCTGTCAAAAGGGAAAACAAAATAAAACACAAATTATTATTTTAAGCATCACGGAAGCTGCAACAGAGAAAAGCAGATCAGTTTAGAAAGCAAAGCTACATTTCCTGCTAAATAGGTCTATTTTTTTGCAAGTTCTACGCTTCTTTTTCACAAGTACTAATCAATGGAAGGACTACATATGACTCCACCATTTAAAAGAAAATACATACTTCTACTTTAAAGAAACACAGAATTTAGACATGCATATGAGTGAACAAGAACTGCGAGTCTTACCTTGGTTACAATTAATGCATAGCTCTTGTAAAGGAAAGCAAAATTTCAAGACACTCAGAACACACATACAGGCACACAGAGTCCGGTAAGTATGAAATCCGATCCCAGCAAGGGACAGCAAAGGCAAGAAAAGTGCTCTTAGCAACATCCATGTAGATCTCAAGAGTTAAACCGAGTCACAGGAAAGTTAACCGTGGCAGGCGGTGAGAGAAACAAATACATACAGCACGATGGGGGAGAAGAAAAAAAAACAGCAAACCCCACAACAAAAAAAACCCTGAATAAATCCGCTGGGGCTCTGTGAGAGCGGGGCAGGGGGAGCGCGGGGTGCGCGTTTCGGCTGGCTCAGATGACTTGCAGAAACCCCGCAGCCTGCGCTAAGGGCTGGCGAGCTCCGGCGGCTCCCGTGGTGGCAGCCACCCGGGCAGCGCGGCCGGCGGCGCACCCATCTCCCCTCCGGGGCCGCCGGGGCCGCTGCCGGGGCGCTGCGGGGCCGCCCCGCTCCGCTCCGCCCCGCCGCGCCGGGCAGGGCCGTGGGGCCGCTCCCGCGCCCCTGCGCCGCGCTGAGCGCCTCTGCGCGGCTCTGCGCGGCTCTGCTCAGCGGCGCGGGGACGGGAGCGCGGAGGGCGATGCCGATTGCATCATCTTAAAGGAGTCGGGCTGGGATGGGCGCCCGCGCCCCGCACCGGGAACGGGCCAGCGCCGGCACCGGGGACGGCGCCAGCACCGGGGACGGCGCCAGCACCAAGGACAGCGGCAGCACCGCGGACAGCGGCAGCACCGCGGACAGCGGCGGGGCCGGGCGCCGCCGCGCCGGGGCCGCTACCGGGGGGGGGTGTGGGGGGGCAGGAGGCGCTGCCGCCCGCTCCGCTCGAGTTCGGGGAAAGTTCCTCCCCGCTCCGTTCCTCTCCGTCCCCCGCCAGCCGGCAGCGCCCGTCCCCTGCCCGCCCGCCGCCGAAACGTGCCTTTCCCGGCTCCGCGCAGACACGGCGGTGGTTTCAGCCGGCGATGCGGGCGGGCAGGGCGGGAGCGCCCGGCGGGTGGGGGCTCCCGGCACGCACGGCCGTGGCTTTCAGGCAGGACCGTGATTTTATCACGCCGCTGGCACTCCTCATCTCCCCGGCAGCGACCCGGAAAAGGGCAGGAGCCAGCAGGGAGGATCTGCCAGCAGGCGCAGGACCCCGAAGGCGGCGCGGCGCGGCAGGAGCGGTCCCGCACCTACTTTATTTGCCGGTTTTTAACGGGAGCGGGGGGCGGGGGGAGCAGCAGCCGCGGCTCCGCGCCGGCACTGCCACCTCGCGTCCGCGGCGGCGATCGCGCAGGATCCTCCCCGCGGCTCTTACCGGGTCGAGAGCTGCGGGAAAAGGAGAGCCGAGCAGTACCGGCAAACGGGAGATTTGCCGCTGCCGCCGCTGGAGGTGGGGTCCGGGTGTGTAAATCGGACACCCCCGGCCCCCTCCGCTCAGCGGGACGTTAAGCACATGCCTCAGGTCAAATACGCACTGAAAAAAATNGGGTCGAGAGCTGCGGGAAAAGGAGAGCCGAGCAGTACCGGCAAACGGGAGATTTGCCGCTGCCGCCGCTGGATGTGGGGTCCGGGTGTGTAAATCGGACACCTCCGGCCCTCTCCGCTCAGCGGGACGTTAAGCACATGCCTCAGGTCAAATATGCACTGAACAAAACATCCGCTGAAATTAAGCCATGAAGCTGCTTAAATAGTTCACCAAATTGCAACCACAATTGCACTCACCAGCGATTTCACAGCTGGCCATGCAACTGTAACAGGGAAATCTGGCTTTGTGCCTAGCACACATCAGTTCTGGGCAAAAATAGGTTACTCGGAATGATAAACATATGGTAAAATAAAGCCTTCTATTGAAACATTAACCAAAACCTGGAGGGGAAGCTTTAGAGTGAAATCTTTGTGTGAGGAAGTTCCCATGTGCAGATTTTTTTTTTCTGACTGCTCTTAAGTTGCAGATACTTCAGCGAGATTCTTCTGAAAAAATGGCCATAATTAAAAAAAAAATCGTTAACATAACATGCTAACATAAAAAGCACAATTTTCAAGGCTAAGGCAGAAAATCATTAATTTGTATATTTACAGACTTCAAATTCAAACCTGAGAGTTGAACAGTTAATCAAACCCTCAATTTTTACCATAGTCGATTCATTAATTCTGAAGCAACTGCTGGGCTCCTGAGCCAAGGTTCTGCCTCTTACTTCTAGATCTGATTTCTAATTTTCAAACCAGCAGAATCTGGTACTACTACAGAGGCTGCTCGTTGCACCTCAGAAAGAGAAAAGACAAAGTATTGTGCATCTGCGCTTGCAGTTCCAGTAGACCACAGAAGAAACATTCATCAAGTGCCACATAACCCTGACAAGGAGGACTGAAAGTGTGATGTGAGAACATGTTAACTCGCATGTCTTCATTACTGTTTTAAGTCTGGTACAGTCAATGCATATGGGCTTTAACATCTAAATGATCAGGCAGATGAAATGATAGCTTCCTTTGGGATTTAATGCTCATTAGTCTGCCCCTGTTCTAAGCAAGGAGTATTGCATCAGCTTTTTCAAATACTTTAGTTATTAATGTTAGTTAGTATGCTGTAATAATTTTAAAATCAATTTTCATAAAGCCAGTGATGTCATATTGGCAGGGCTTGAAGAATCAATTCACTCTGCAGAGTAAAAATCGATCTTGTTCTAACAAGCACCGAAGCCATTTGTGATCACACAGTATGATTAAGATCCAGACCACCAAGGCATGGGGATAAAGATCACCTGGGTAGAAGTTTTGGGGGCCGAGTGGAGACAACACAGTAAGTCTGATGTGCAGGCGCTCAGGGAACAACATGGTGATAAGAGTCTTACAAAAAATTGTGATTTGATTCCTGACAAGCTTCTGTGAAGCATTCTGACATGGATACCATGTGATTAGCGAATACAGAGATGTTTAAGCTCTAAGTATTTTTGAAAAATTATAATCAGAATTGCCCTTTAAAAAGAACAAAAACCTTAGAATTTTAATCACAACAGCTTTAGAAATGCATCTGCACTTTTCAAATAATAAATGAAAGAAATTCAACTGCCGCTTTTATTTCTTTACACAGGATGTTCCAGTCATTTTACTGTAACATAAGATAATTTCCTTTGATGAAATGACTTCAGTAGTAAAAGCATCACATAATGCTTCCCTGCTAAATACAAGGCATTGGCCAAATCCATCAAAATGCAGCCTGAGAAGAGTGAAACTTTAAAATCTGGGCCAAATACACTGGTGACCTAAATGTAAAATATGTGTCAGGACCACACTAAGGTTCTTACCTATTCAGCTGCAGAACCAACGCAGCTCATCTGAAGAGCAGCTACAGCTCTCTGACGGAAAAGAGAAGCAGCATCTATCAAAGGGAGGAGGATGAAGCATGTTCCACTTTTAACAGATGCCTACATAACCTTCAATATAGCTAGGGGAAAATATAGCCTGAGCTTTAAGTGTATGTTCCAAAAGTCACAGCACAGCTATGCTTAAACCCGATACACTAATGATGTGACATCATTCACAGGTTTCAGGTCATTCCTTATGACAGAGTGCTAAAATAGCATTCAAGCTTTCAGGAAATCATGGGACAACTGACTTCATCAAATTCTGTGGGCGCTAAAACAAGGTAGGTGTCTTAAAAGAAGCAGCAATGAATGTTAGAAAGAAAGGGTAGTATTCAGCTGGGTCTGTAGTAGCAGTGGTATGTATACATATCACCTTACATCCTGCAGTGTGAACACACAAGCTATAAATACGAATCAAGTCACCCACGCATAATGAGAAATGCAGAAGCTGTTTATCAGCATTTAGCAACACCATGCAGAACTTCAAGGCACTCGGAGAAGTAGCGATAATTTCCAGCAGAAATTTCAGTAGCAATTCTGGGAAGAAAAAAATATCTAGGTTCGATTTTGGACTGAAGACTTCAGCTAAAAAGCCACACAGGAACTTTCATCGCTCTGTGTGATTTTTACACACAATAGTTAAAATTAAAAAAGGAAGAAAAAAAAACAGTACTTGCAGTTCTAGGCTTACACTTTGATTCAGAAATGACTTCAAGGTGCCACCTATGGATCCTTCAGCCACATATCCTGTAACATTTAGGGCTCCTCAGCAGTCTCATATCTAAATATTAAGCTAATGCAACATTTTGCCGGGGCAACACTCCATCGAGCCAGAGAGAAGAGTGCAGTTTCTGAGAAGGGTGGCATGGCACATTAAAAAAGAAATGTCTGGCCCCAGGAGATGTGTTGGGCCCAATTCTAGCTCAACATATTGGGGCCCCTGGTTTCACTGAGAACCAGATGCCATGTCCTGTAGAGAGATGCTAGCACTTCCAGACAAGACTTCAGATCCAAAGCAAAGAACACTAACAGAGCCCTGGTAGGAAGAAATTCCAGGCCCTTGCAGAGTTACAGGCCTTTAACCCAGACATTTTTCTAGAAGGTGTATATCACTCCTCGAGTCCAGTGGTCTTCACATCATTCAGGTAGCTCCAGAAACTGAGTTCCCAAGAAGTGTGCCAGGCAAGAAAAAGTATGATACTGAGCTAAAATAATACATTATCCACTGATCCAGCAGCGTGAATTACATACAGAGAAAATCTCATCTGCTGAAATCATAGAATCAGAGTAATTCTGGTTGGAAGGGACCTTTAAAGGCCATCTAATCCACCCCCCCTGCAATAAGCAGGGACATCTTCAACTAGACCAGGTTGCTCAGAGCCCCGTCCAACCTGACCTTGAATGTTTCCAGGGATGGGGCAGCCACCACCTCTCTGGGCAACCTGAGCCAGGGGCTCACCACCCTCAGCATAAAAAATTTCTTCCGAATATCTAGTCTGAATCTATGCTCTTTTAGTTTAAAACCATTACCCTCATCCTACTGCAACAGGCTCTGCTAAAAAATTTCTCTCCATCTTTCCTGTAGGCCCCCTTTAAGCACTGAAAGGCTGCTCTAAGGTCTCCCCGGAGCCTTCTCTTCTCCAGGCTGAAACCCCCCAACTCTCCCAGCCTGTCCTCCCAGCAGAGGGGCTCCAGCCCTCGCAGCATCTCCGGGGCCTTCTCAGGCCCCGCTCCAATAGGTCCATGCCTTTCCTGTGGTGAGGGCTCAAGGGCTGCATGCAGTACTCCAGCAGTATGTGTGAATAAGAAGCCCTAACAAATCTTTCGCTTTGAAGAAAAAGCATAAAGAAACACTAAATGGCAGAATCTCCCTAAGAAAAGGATCTGCTAGCAAAAGAGCGCAAGTGTCCTAAAGTAGGGTTTATTAACAAGTACATGGTAAAGCATTATACAGATTTGCCCTTGATCTTTTATTTGTAACTCAAGCGCACAATGTATTTTCATCAAAAAAAGGCAAAGGGGAAGAATATCTTTCACAGCTGCTCAGCACGTGAGCATGGGCACGGTACAAGGCAAACAATTCAAATAGAAGACATGCGACAACACTTTTCTTCCATCATGTAACATACATCATGTAACATTCTGAAAAAAAACCTGTATGCTCCTTCTCTCAAACACCAAATCCAAAGCAAATACATTGCACAAAGTTCTAGGTTTTCAGAAACAGACAGTAAGGGGGAATCACATCCGACTGATTTAGGTAACAATCGTTGTACATCAGGTAACATTTTGACCTAGAATTGATATATCCAACGCTGACAAAACCTTTAGAATTTCATGGACACTATTCAACAAAGCAATCCACTATACAAACAATCCTGGGGGTCTCTGACCCTTCAACAGACCCGGCATGTACAGGCGGAGAGAGACTTCATGTGCACTCACATCAGCATGCAAGGATTAAACTCAAACAAAAATCATTGTTTTCAGTCACCCCTCTGTAAGGAACTTCCTTTCTCCCTCACAAGTTCTGCCATAGCAAAGCCTACTTCAGCAGACTTCTTCCTCCACACCTCTTTCCTTTCCTCCAACATTTCCAAGGTTGTTTGAATAATACTTTTATTCTCAGTCTGGTTCAAATTATCCCATTATTAACACTGGTGTAACAATAGTGTTTTTTAATGTTACAGCTAAAACAAGTTTTGGTCCTCACTGAGTAGCATTATTACAACACCAGCACTGTGTAAACCATGTACTAATTTTACAAGTATCTTTACTCTTGGAGCCATTTCAAGGCCTCCTGCAAAGCCAGATCCCCTGTCCAGATAACCACAGGTGCAGCTGGAGCTGGTCCCTCGAGAAAGGGACGGTGTTTGCCAGGGAGTGTTTGGTGCCTTAGTAGGCTGTACCTCTAGGCATGGCGAGCTAGGCTGTTCATAGAATATGCCCTTTCCACGTCACGCAGGCAGGAAGCCGTTGCGCAGCTGCCTTCCCTTCCCTTGAACCCACCAGCCTGTATCAGACTGCACACTGCTACAGATGAGTGTGAATTTGTCAGGCAAAGCTGAAACAGCTGATACCCTAAACCAATGTTGAGATGCCTCGTGCAGAGAGAACTAATTAATGAAAGCTCAACCTAAGCTGCAAGTAAATTCTAATAACCTAAGCAAATCCAAATAGATTTTTAGCCAAAGAGCATTACACCAGCAGATCACAATTACGCAGCCCACTGGCTGGGATTTGGGTCTCATTTTACTGTCTAGTGAACTGCAACAAAGTCACACAGTTCAGCAAAGTGGCACTAAGTCATCAACATCAGATGTAGCCTGCACACTCTACAGGTCTTCCATGAAAGCTGGGATCTTCTCAGCCTTCAAACAGTAATTTACCTAAGTATAAATTTGCAAGAAGCAGCTTATACCACAGTTAGTGATCTCCGTACCATCCATGGCCATAATTCCTCCACCATTATTTCATTCAGTTTTACAAACATGCATACTTTCTGGGCAGCTGTTCTCAGGAGATACCGTCTGCACTGCACCACAAGATATGGTTTGCAGGAGAGGTTTGTAACAGGACTATGATTTAAACACAGTAATCTCACTAGAAGAAAATTACATACCTGAGAGTTTGTAACAAAATAACTGTAATCATGTCCTGAGCCAAAATGAATTAAAAAAAAAAATTATAATGTATACATACTTCAAAACAGGGACTCACACTTGCAGAAGCACGTGTGCCCAAGTGGCAAGCGTTCACTTCCAGCAAGCATATAAGAAGGTAGGCTATATGAAGCATGAGATTGCAACTCTTTAAGTGTGCACAGCTAACACATTTCTAAACCTCATTACCATGTACCTATTCAGTGACAACAATAAAGTGGCAATCACAATTCACGTAATTCTGAAGTTTCAGCTAAACTACCTCAGCCGGGGTCTTCCCTGACTCTGTCCCCAACAAAGCCCACCTGAGCCAGCAATGCACAATCACTTCTTCCTGCGCTCAGTGCCAGGACCTTAGGTAGTTAAAAAAACAAATTCTAGTTAACAGTCCAAGTACACCCTTTTCCCCTGCCCCTGCATGAAAAAAGGGAGTAAAATAAGGAAACTAGAAGGACAAACAGCATGAGTGACAAAGGACTGTGAAGGAAAGGAGCTTCTTCACATGAGAGTGTGCTCACAGTCCCAGTCACGTTTTTCGCAATTCCATAGTACTCACAGCTCCTGCACCTTGCTTGCGAGGGACAGGCTAACAGCTGGTCTTTAATAAAACAGAAGATTCATGGCTCTAGCATTTTTTTTGTCTCACCTCAGGAAAATACTAATTTTATTTAATGTGGACATGTGAAAGGGTATGAAGGTCTAATATTAAATGATAGCAATTATGTACTTTTTACTCAGCAGCACCATCACCTACTCCATTTCCTTCAGTACCTGCAGTTTCACATAAACTCTCCCATCCGTGCAGTGAACAGAGCACACCCTGCTCCTTTTAGATCTAGACAGAACACGGGGCAAGGCACTAAACTTGCAGGCAAAACCACCTCATTAACTACGCTGTGGCCTTGAAAAAAAAAAAACAACCAACACCTGAAATGAAAAAGACCACTATGCAAAATAATATCTCTAGGGCCAAATTCTACTCTCTTACTTTCACTGATGTCAACAAGAATTCTGTCTGAATCATGCAAATAGTATTTTATCCCTACGCTGCTCCACATTTACATGATTCACAATACCTTTTTTTTTCATGAATAATAGGAAAAAAAATCCAGGGAAGAAAGACTTTTGACAATTAAAAAGTTGCTTAGTAATAAATTTCTCTGTGACCTCAAATGCATTAATACTAAACTCTTACTGAAAACCTCCTGATGTCACCTGTGCGTGTAAACTGTAGTGAAACCAAAATTTTGCATCCAGCTGAACGCAGATGACACTGCTGAGCATGAATAATCAAGCGCAGGGAAGCTGGCAGATACCACATGCCTGAGAGCCTTTGCGCTTTCACACCGCGGGTTCCGCTCTGCGTGGTCACCGCAGGACTCGCCGACTACGTTTCTGCACTTCCCAGAATATCAGGGCGATACCGATGGAAGGATTTACAACCATCATCTTTTATTTTACATGTCATTGGTGGCTGCACCAGAAGAGAAGAGTAAAAATAAGTAACAATTATTGGTTACACAGTCCGTTACAGCTTCCCCTCACAATAAATCCGTACTACTCTGTCCCACAGCCGGGGTGTCTGACACTCAGCACGTAAAATGAGGCAGAGCAGTTAAAGGAGGCACTGACGGCATGCTTTAGTGCCGAGTGGAATATGGACAGAGCTTTATTCTTTGCATGTATTGAAGAGCCAATGTTTTGCTTTTCTTCAGCTTTTAGGCAAAACAATGGGAGGCGGGAGCCAGGAAGCTTCGAAGCCTCAGTTCTATCAGGGATACGGAACAATGCAGGCAAAAACGCCAGCTGCCCCCTCGCTGATGGCTGCACAACCGCCAAGCCCGCAGCCCTAAGGGGGGTGACCGAACCCTCCCGCAGGACGAGCCACCAACCCGGTCGGCAGCCCCCGGGGCACCGCCACCACCCCGCACCCCGCCACCATCTTGCCTCCGCCGCCATCTTGTCTCCGCCCTGCGCCCCGTCCCCCGCGCAACGCGGCGGCGCCCGTGCGCGCATGCGCGGCTGCGCCACGCAGGCAGAGGGGCGGGGCTGGAGGGGCGGCGCATGCCCGGTGGAGGCGCTGCGCCGAGCGCGCCGTGCGCAGGCGCGACCCCGCTGGCCCCGGAAGTGCTCGGGCCGCTGGGTGACACGTCGCAGGGGCCGCGGCGGCGGGTGTGGGGCCGGGCCCGGAGGGGCTGAGGTGGGTCCGGGCTGCTCGCTGCCTCCCTGGGGCCTGTGGGGAGAAGGGCGGGTGGGGGTCCCGGGGTCTGGGGCGGCGCAGGGCGCGGCTGAGGTCGACCTGAGCGGCGGCGGCGGCGGCGGCGGCGGCGGCGGCGGCGGCGGGGAGGGGGACTCCCGGAACAGCCTCTGTGCCTTCGGGCGCTCGCGGCGGCCCCGAATGGGGGGGGCTCCCCGGCCAGGCCTGTGCGGACAGGGCCGCTCGGCCTCTGTGGAGCGCTCCCTTTGCGGGTGGAATCGGAGCCCCCGGCAAACCTGGCTGTTCTCTTACAGATAACTTGCGATGTCTGGGTTTGACAGCTTCAACACAGACTTCTTCCAGACGAGTTACAGTATTGATGACCAGACACAGTCCTATGATTACAGTGGAAGGCCGTACAGCAAGTAACTCCTGCATGCCTTTTGAGCTTGTGTAAAGTGTGCCTTGTGTAAAGCCGTTCAGTCGCGCTGCTTTAGCCACCAAGCCTGAGCTAAGAGACTTCTGGGACAGTCTGCTTATTCAGAAAAGGATTGGCATTTCTGCCAGCTGCTGTTGCCTGTAGTGTTGCTCTGTGGTTTATGAAGGGCATAACTTATCCTGTAAATGGAGATATAAAGCAGTTGTATGTTGAATGTCTGCTACATTTAAAGCAAATATTATAAAATTGAAAGAAAGGTTTATATGAGTAGTCTTAATTATATGAATAATCTTATTTTAGGGAAAAGCAATACCGCTGTTCTGTAAGTCACTCAGGGAGTAAAAATTAGTTACAACGTCACATAAATGAGCCGGCAATGTCAGTGGTGATTCCTAGGCTTTAGTAGGGAAGCCTGCTGATGTTTCTAGGTCAGGGGAGCTCTCAGGAGGCCCTTGTGAACATCCAGGCTCAGGCTGAGGGTTTTGGTCGGTTACATGACCTGTGTGATCCCTGCGATCTATCTGAGCAGGTCGATGCCTGTTTGTGTCCTGGAAAGGATTACGGGGCTGTGATGAGGCTGAAGTCCACTAACAAAAGGAAATAAAGGAGAAGGAATTCTAGATTTTCATTCTTTGTATTAATATTTTCTAAATATTTTGAAGATGTTTACCAAAATCACTGTAGTCAGATTTGGAAATGGTTGGTGGCAACAATAACTTATGGGCTTGTTTAGGAATAGAAGATAGCTTTGATGAGGCTTTTTTTAAAGGTAGTAATGTATATTTTTATACATATAAGGTCTATAATGAAAGTATTCCAAAGACACTCTAAATTGATTTGTTAGTAAATAATTGAGAATGTGTGAAATAGAAACTGAAAAATCACCCGTTTTTTTTCCCCTGCATCATGTCCTATAGGTAGATGTCATAATGTGTTTAATGCCCCTATCACAATTCCTTTTCATGTCATAATGCTACCTGATGCACATGGTGCCTAAGTGAAGGGGAAAACAAGCTCATATTTTAAATATGGAAGAGATAATATGAGCAACTTCATTCTCTAATAGTGAGTTTGTGAATAAGCATTCTAAATAGAAAATTAATGCTGGCATTAAATGAGATGTCAATAGTAACTAATGGACAATATTTGAATAAGTTTGAGATGTAAAATTCTACTTTTATACAGGTCTACAGCCTGTAGTAGCAATTCAGTCAATGGATAATGCTCAGTTCTCCAGGCCTCTGACTTAAAACCAAAAAGCAATACTAGTGTATATAGCGAGAATTATCTTGTTTAGCTTAACAGTATTGTTGACAGAGTTTGTATTGCCAAACATGGCTCTATGCCTAAAAGGCCTGGATCCCAGTAGGGGCATCATCTAATGTGACTTCTTGAAAAAGAAGAAAGGATTGTTTGCTGCGACTTATTCACTGAAAATAAGCTTTGCTTTTGCAGGGAGGTGTTTAAAATAAAAATTTGTACCTGTCTATAATGCAATGTCGTTCTTTGTAGGCAGTATGGAGGCTACGAATACTCTCAACAAAGTGGATTTGTCCCTCCAGACATGATGCAGCAGCAGCCTTACACAGGGCAGATTTACCAGCCAACACAGACGTACACTCCAACTTCGGCACAGTCTTTTTATGGAAGTAATTTTGAGGATGAGCCTCCTCTATTAGAAGGTAAAAACTTATGCTTTGTGGCCAAAATCCAAAACTACTCCCAGCTTGGGGATAAGTTGCGTAGCAGGGTATGTATTCCCTACTTCTGAAAGCTCACAATTGATTTGAAATTCTCATTAGTTTTTTTATTTAACTGTATTTTGGTGTATGAAATGCATGTTCTTGTTTGAACTTCTGCGGTTTTAAATTTGTGCTTTATTACTTCACAGCAGCTGTTCTGTGGAAGATGTAATCAATTAAATGGATAACCTGACTTCATACATGACAAAACATTTACTATTTCTGTTGTGGCAAATAATATTTAGAATTGCCCACTTTTTGTAAAATAAATCAATGCAGTTAATTCCAGTTGATTCTTTGGTTAGAACTGAGATCTCTCATTGCTAAAGAGGAATGCTAAACACTGCAGAAATTCCTATGTAGAATACAGCCTGTGCAGAATGCCAGAATGGATATGTAGTTAGTGTCTGGATTGATGGTTTCAGTTTGCAGCTTACAGCTGTCATTGTTCAGTACTGAACAACTGAAGACACCCTTACTGTTACAGGTCAGAGAGGTATTTGTGATGCCCATCACCTATCCCTATTCACGATACCTTTCACCCGGCTGTGCTTTTTTTGTTTTCTTCAAAAGATTGTTTTGTTTACACAGCTGCTTCCCAGGACCTGAGGTGGGCAAGTAGGAACTGTGTTCGTGACTAGGTTTTGATGCACAACTGTGGTCAAGCTGTACGGATGGAGACTTGAAATCATGTCTAGTTGGAGGGAGCTGTGACACTCCTTGTCATGAGACACTGAGTGTTAAAAGGGGTGGGTGGTTTTTTTAGTGGGCTCAATTGCAGGTTTATGAAAGAGAAATCTGTTGAGGGCTGTTAAGTACAGAGAAATTACTTTGAATTAGAAGTCCTTTAGCCAGCAGTCATTGGATACTTGGAGAATCTGCATGTTCTGTGCTTATACTCTTCTGTACATATCTGCTTTTGGACACTTACAGGGACAGTGTGGGTACTGGGCTAAATGAACTTTTGGGCTGACCCAGAACACTGCGCTTATGCTCTTACCTGGTCCTATAGAAACCACTTTGTCACTTCAGAGTATTTGATACCTGCAATCTGTGGAGGCAGCACACTCGGCAGCTTAAGGAAAGATGGAATGACACCATTCTCTGGTCCCCATAGAAATGTGTCTGGAGGAGATTTAAAAGTGGAGAGGCAGGGAAATCAAAGAGTGAAGAAAATGGGGGTGACAGGAAGGGAAAAATGAAATAAATATGCATAACTCTTTTCATGTAACTTGTAGAATTGGGGATCAATTTTGACCACATCTGGCAGAAGACACTAACAGTGCTACACCCGTTAAAAGTAGCAGATGGCAGCATCATGAATGAGACTGATTTGGCTGGCCCAATGGTCTTCTGTCTAGCTTTTGGAGCCACATTATTACTGGTAAGATATTGATTGCAAAACATTACTTTTTGGTCATTAATATTCTTGGAAACACGGAAAAAAGCCAAGTTACCTGTAGGTTTATTGGAAGTGACATGGCACGGAGGCCAAAAGAGCCCATCCTGATGAAGAATTTGTAGCTGTATGGAAGAGGAGTTGGGGCTTCTCACCCAGGTGATTGAAATTAATGAGTTCACTACCACTTTACATCAGTGGAGTTTGAATCCAGGTCTTTGTGCTTGGTTTTTGCATGGCAATTATTTAAATGTAATTCATATTTCTTTTTGTGCTTTGCTTTTGAAGAATATGGCTCCCTTTTGTCACAGGAATGGGTGTCACCCATGTTCTCAGATTTTTACCTGTTGGGGATTTTTTTTATAGATCGAGATGTTTTACTTTCAGTATCATAACTTGTCTTTCTGCAGCGTTTCTGTTATCTTCTGTCTTATCAAGAATCAGAACAATGGATTCATTAAATATTTAAATATTTATTTCATTTCTTCATTTAGGAGTTTCTTTTATTTTTTAACTCTTACTGTGTTTAATATTTGAGTCTGTTTCTCTGTTGTGTTTCATTGTATTTCTTTGCTACATACTCTTTATTCATTGTTCTTTACTGCTATTCAAGAGGCGAGGAGGCTCAAAATTTATATGTAAAAAGTGATTTCATAAGTACTGATATATGAGGCATGATTTTCGGTATCAACAGTCAGTGTGGTAAAACACAAATAAACCTCCTTTCAAATTGTTTATATTTCTTAATAGGTTAGCAGCTGTTGAAGCCTGGTGGTTTTTTTAGTTCAGCCTAATTGAAATAAGATTGTGCTTTAATGACTCAAAAGTGTCAATTATGAAATGACAGAGTAGCAGCAAACAGTCTTCCTTGTCATTGAAAGCTTCAATATTTTTAATCATTATATTCCTCTAAAAGTCTTCAGGCACTGCTTTTAATTTTTGCCTAAAATTTCACATTGCTACAACACTTAGAACACAGTGTTTTGGTACCAGGAGGACTTTAAGCCTACTTTAATAAGTAACCTTTATTTATGGAAACTAGGCCAGTAGAATTAATTAACATGTTTATAATAGATACATTTGAATGTTCTTTTCATAAGAAATTATCACTTTCTCCTATGTGCTTTTTTTTTTTTTTTAAATATATTGAATTTAGTGAGAGAAAACAAGCTTAACCTAGCAAAAAGATTAAAGCAGATATGATTGCTTTCTATAGCGCTTGAGGAAGAAGAGAGCTGGATTATAAGTAAACTTAGTTTGGAAGTTAGCAGTGGGAGACAGACCTCGAAGCTGTACACCATCGGAGGTTCAGTAACTGCGTGGTCCTGTGTTCCTGCAGGGGTGGCCACCATATGCTTTTTGTGCATTTTGGTAGATGTTATAAAGGAAGCATCGATCTCATTGTTGGAAAAACAGATGATGACACAGGATACATAAGTTTTGAAATAATGCGCATGTGCTTTCTGCATACTTGTTAGTAAGAAAAGTTCTGATTTTGACTTCTAAAAATCTACATGAGTTAATTCTGCTGTTCGTATACAGTGCTTTCCCAGAAACAGCTGAAGCTGAGCTGTCATTTTTTGTAATTTATGTTGTGCTATAACTTTGGAGTCTATCACAAATTAAAGGACTTTAGCTCTGGATTAGTCAGGAAGTTCCCGAATTACAGTTTTTTGGTCTTTATACACTAGTTCTGTAAAGGTTAATATTGACGTATCAATTGGCATGAGAACTTAGTTGATTAAACCCTAAAGAATTCATAGGCTTTTACAGCCCAGATCAGAGAACAACAATTCGATCAAAGTCTGTTTATCGAGATATGTAAAATTAGGATAAATGTTCCTCTTGGGTGCCTAGAATATACAGGTGTCCTGGAATTCAGGTTGCGGGAAAATACCGCCTGTTGAATTTGAGTATAGGAATTGGGGGCAGGGGACAACAGAGAAAATGAAGATATTCTGTAAACATTCTTTCCTTATCCGTTTGCTTGTGGGAGGCATTACTCCTTCAGGTAACTAACATGTATTACTCTGCTTGACTTGCAGGCTGGGAAAATTCAGTTTGGTTATGTGTACGGAATAAGTGCAATCGGATGTTTAGGGATGTTTTGTCTCCTGAACTTGATGAGCATGACGGGCGTCTCGTTTGGCTGTGTTGCCAGTGTCCTTGGATACTGTCTTCTTCCTATGATCCTGCTTTCCACTTTTGCAATTGTATTTTCATTGCAGTAAGTACAGAAACTTTATAATTTGGTAATAGATTCCTCTCCTATGAGACGGTGAAGGAAGTTATTAAAAGGAATTTTCATATTCAGTGACAAAGCTGCGTATAGTTTGAATATGACAGGAATTTGTAGTAAGGATAAAAACATAAATATCAAGTCTTCAGGTATTTACTGGATGAAAGGTGAATACTGGTTTTATCTCTTAGTCAGTTAACAGCTTTTAAATACATAGGCTCAAATAACGGTATCAAGTTTGTTTTGTCAGCTTTGAATCTGACAAATCTCAGTACCCATAAAGTCTAAAAGTAATTGTAATTTAAGATGCAAATTTGAATTTGACAAGCAGAAGAAAATCAGTGCGATTCCTCATAGCTATAGGAAGTTAGGGACTGAAAAGAAAGAACCTGCTGCAGTTCCTTTACTCACTGCTTTTATGTTTCATACGCACAAAGTTAATTTGGGGTTTTTTTAATGCTGTCATAATTGAATAATATTGTTCTGAAGTCTTTACTGGAACTATTTCATTTAATGTCAAACATAAAAGCTAAGGTTCATGTTAGAATCTGTAAAAGGTACCAGGAGGAGTCCAGTTAGGACTCCTGTAAGCATATATACACAAGTCTTACATGAATTCTCTTTTAATTTCTGTCTTTACAGGGGAATGATGGGGATTATTCTCACGGCTGGAATCATTGGCTGGTGCAGCTTTTCTGCTTCCAAAATCTTCATTTCTGCCTTAGCAATGGAAGGACAACAACTTCTAGTAGCATACCCCTGTGCTTTATTGTATGGAGTCTTTGCTCTCATTTCTGTGTTTTGAATAGACTGTCCAAACTGTTGGACTCCAGTGGGCCAAAATGAAAACATCAACTTGGAACATTTAGTTGGACCAGAAACAGCTGCAAACAGCTGTACAGTGTTGCTGTCACGAAACTTAGACCTGTTTTGAATCATCTGGAACAATGAAAACAAATGTCTCGTGTTCACTTTTTTAGGACTTTGAATACTGTTTTCAATTGACCTGAGGTGTCTATAGCTTTAATAAGTGTTCATGCTTATCAAGTTAATGTAATTTCTTTCCCATTCCTATATCTTTAGAAAAGTAACTTTTGGTTGTTTATTTGAGGGTTATGTTTTTTGTTTGGTTTTGGTTAGTTTGTTTGGGGTTTTTTAGGGGAATGAGGGAGGGAGAAGGGTTGCAGTTATAAATCGATAGATTTTTACCCGAAAAAGTTAACAGAGCTGCAGATGCCATAGATTTGGGGTACTCTTTGAATACATCTGCAGTAAAAAGGAACCTATTTCCTGATCCCTCTTACCAAAAGCAAAATGCACAAATGAACACAAGCGATTAGGGTATTTTCTATATTTTAACAAATATACTCTTAAGCTCCTGGGTCTCATTTATTGGTTCATTTGATGTGATAGTATTTCAGGATTTAAGATACTTAAATTATGAGTTAGAAAACAGATGCTTAAAAGTTAAAGGGATCTGTAATTCTGTCACACTTGAAATATGAATACATTTGGATGTCTAAGTAGCTATATGTTAACTTGGATTTCTGAAGATGACTTCAACTAGAGTTTCTTTTCCTAATGGTGCACATACAAGTAGATGAAGAGTAATCTCTTTTGCAGTACTTCCAAGAAAAACACCATTTTGAAAATGTTATGCTTGTCAGTATTGTAGTTACTGTAAAATAATTTAAGGCATATTGATTAAATTTTCCTTAAATTTTGAAAAAGGTGTTTTGATTTTCCTAATCTTTCTTTTTTAATGGAGTTTAGTTACTAAAATAGAAACTTCAGTGTTGAAGCAAAATCATATTTAAAACTATTCAGTTGGTGGGTTTGATATTTGCTTCACTTACAAATTCTTAATCTGACATGAGAAGCATAATCTAGTTTGTGATGTTAGTCACAAGAAGCTTTACAAGTGTGAGAAGTGGGAAAGCAAAAATGGTTGTGCTTCACATGAGCACTTGCTAATTCTTAAAATAAGCAAGAAAAGGATACAGATATTTTAACTCATACTGGGGAGGGGAGGTTACTTATGTGGATGGTAATTCTCTGCCCGCACCTTGGAAATGAAAAAGCTCTAACAAAGCGCTATATTATAACTACCATTTCTTCAGCAGCTTAGTCCAAGGGATTTAATTGAATTGAGTTTACCACAGGTGGTAGTCTGGTGTTCATCTGTCGTGTCCATGGAGTGATCTATTCGTAGACGTCAGGAGTTGAATCACTGGTCACATGCGTTCCATTAACACCCTCTGGTAAGACTTGATGTGTGAATGCATCTTCAAAGGAAAGCTTGCATCTTGGTGATACAGGAATGAATAATTTCAAGGGCTCAGCGCACATTTTTGTTCAGTCTTCCCTTAGTTTTGCACGTTTTCCTAAAAATATCTTCCTAGTGCCACTAGAAGTTACTGACCAGGTCCTTCTGTGTTGGCCAGAGCCAGCTTTTGCTTGTGTCACTGGGAGTTGTGGGAAGTGTCATATGAGTGTGAAGCCTTCAAGAACTACACACTGATGCACAAAAGGGTTTGGACTTGGGTTGTGTACTGTAACTGGCTGTTGCAATGAATTTTAGAACTCAGATGCACATAAGAAACTTCAGTTTCTTTCCAGAAGCGAATTCAAGAGCCCAGATAATTTTCTACTTTGGTATGTTATTACATGTTATCATTCTGAATAAAAGTGGCGAGTTGATTTTTATTTAGCAAGATGTTATACTCTGTAGTTCTGGTTTCTTTGGATTAGTAGACCACATCTACCCCAGTGCACAAAGTTCTTACTCTCTTTAATGAAGAACATTACCTCTGATGGAGCATGATGTCCTGTATTTGTGCAAATAAATTACAGTGATTACCTTTACTAATGAGGCCTAATTAAATACAGAATTGTTCTGCTAAGTCTAAAAGCTCACATACTTCCTTGAGCACATCAGGTTCTAATACTCAAATATTGTATTTTTGTGAAGCAGGCTAATTAAGCTTACCTTGCATGTACAAATGTGGTTCATTTCTTAAAGCTTGCGCTGGTTCTGTACATAGCTTCCGGGGTGATTACTTATGTGTTAATGGTTATAAATAACCTTTTCTCTCACCACAGAACGAGCAAACTAAGCGCACAGGAAAAACATTAAAATTCGCTTGTCTCGGTATAGCACTGGCAATACAGCTGCTGAGTTTGGAAAGACCATAGGAAAAGGTATTTATTTAGATACATATGTTCTCACCCTCTGCTGCCGGAGCAAGGACTTCATTAGGCGTTCTACTCGAGCAGTGAGGTTTGACCAGCGAGTGTCAGGAGCATTTTGTGTTCTTCAGCTTACATTGTGGAGAATTTAGCAGTGAATTTCTAACCGGTCTCTTGGGGGCAGGAGAGAAAAGGATGGGTGTAGAAGGTCAAAGACTTTAATTCATAGAAGACTATAAAAACACAACATTATGTCTAGACTGGTAGTCTTAAATATCCCAAATTTCTGGTACTTTAATTAACGCGATTGCATTGACTGTGTTTATTGCCTTTCCAAAATCAATTCCATTGATTTTCTGTAATAATGTTTTGTCCTAGATCTTGCTTCAATTTTAGTTACATTTCAGACCATTTAATCTCGCCATCACCTAGAATGACAGGATTGTGTGCTGTAATTCATTACTCCCACATTTGCCTTTCATATTTAGTCGGACTTTTTTTCTTTTTACTCTCTAAATCTGAACTCTCCCCCACAGTCTGTTGACATCAGTATTCTTATCTAGTTTTCAGATGAAATACTGACATTACTTGCTTCCATCCTGCACTGTTTCTTGACATTTTCATGTTGCTCAACTTAAAGCATTCAAACATGAATGTTGGTGTTGCTTTAAAAAAGCCACTTGTGTTATCACACCCAATCTTGAAATTACTCCTCTTCTACAGAAGTTAGAAGTTACTTTCCCAGTCTGTCCATTTCTTGTCCCAGTTTGTCCGTGTTTTGACAGTGACTTTGTTTTTCAGGTCGCTTGTTTTGCTAGGAGGCAGCTGCTGACTGCAGCTCAGCTGCAGGTCAGTTTGTTTCTATAGGAAACTTCTGTAAGTTTCAAAAAATTACATGGCACGTTCTGTACTAAAATGCATGTTTTTTCTGTGCTCTTACACCTTCCATCTGTGCACTGGTGTTGGCATCTGTTCTTGAGGGGCTGTTACTCGTTTGGTGCTGGATGAATACCTTCAGAAGCCACAGAGAGCAGGGACGATTTGGTATTTTGTGTGAAGCCAGATGTTCCTCCATCCTCACAGCTGGAGAGGGGCATCCTGGATTTGATGGGGAGCACCAAGAGCACTGTGCACCAGTGTCGCTCGGGCTTCTTGCTGCCTTCTCTCCAGAACAACTACCTTATTTCCCCGGAGTTGAGCGGTCCAGGCTGGGTTCCTGTAGAGACCTCTCGTTTGGGTCTGTGATAAGGAGCTGGAATACCCTTAGGCTTGTCTCCAGGTGTCAGCACCAGGATGTGTTCACTGGATAATCCATGCAGAAGGGAAATGGGGTCTCGCTCCTCTAGGGACCAGCGGTTGCAGTTGGGCACAGGCTTCGTGGTGCGAGGGCTGGGCTGAGTCACAGCGCGGGAGCACTGCGTGTGAGGGAGTCGCTCACCAATGCACTAAGTGCTTTAGTGCCTAGCAATACCACTGCTTAAACGGTTGTTAATGTTTTTTAGGAACCATGTTAGCCAAAAGAACAGCCAGCACTTTGGGGTATGGTGTCACTTATACCACAGAAGCAGGGGTTGTGAAAGACAGAGCACCTTTTTGCTACGCATGTTGATTTATCTGGACGAGCTTTCAGCCTCTGTCTTCACCGAGACGCTTTGGAGTGTCTGCTGTTAACGTTACACGCTGCATCTCTAACAGACCGCGAAGCAATGGAGTAACTGGGGCTTGCTGTTTCCTGCGTCTCCACCAGGCGAGCCTGCGATGTACCTGATGTGCTCCGACGCGCCTGGTGGACGCGATACAGCTGCTGCACCGCATGCGGACCTGCCGCCAGGCAGGACGCAGGGCCGGCACAGCTCGGCATCAGGGAGCCATTCCCCTCCTTGTCCCCCCCCTCCATCAACAGCAATCACATTCCCAGGCGGTCAAACCGCTCACGTTGTCACGGTGGGTTCCAGTTCCCCGGGATGGGGAAGGGGTCCGTTTCAGTCATGGTCTGTCCCATGAGCGGAGATGCCATGTGTGCTGGGTGGCCCTCCTGGCAATGGGACAACTTTGCTACATCTCATTCTTGGTATAAAGCTGTAATATTTCTCACCAGCTTTTTTTTTTGTTTTTTGTTTTTTTCACATTACCAGGAAGTCTCTTTGTTTTCTGAATGCAGTCCAAAAGCATATGCAATTATTTTTCTCTGGGTAATTCACTGCCCTTCCAGCTGCTGGGTGACAGAGAGGCAGGCTCTTCCCTAGCGTGGGTCACGTTGTGTTGTAGCACTGTACCTTTTGTCCTGTGTAAGCTGACACGTCCTTCCTTTGCTATACTTTTTAAATTTAGTTAAATAGCATCCCTCTCAGAACTAAAGCAATTTATTTACACAATCTGTGGGATTAGAAGAGTTTTTAAAATACTTTTTGTTGTTCAGGAGTTGGATGCCCTAATAGCTCAGGGTGTGAGACCCTCGGCTGATTTGCTGTGGTTATCCCTGAGCGTCCTGTGAGATGGGGAAGTTCTGTTGCCCTGTGTTGTAGATGAGGAACGGAGGAAGGGGATGTATGCGATCTGTGTACGTCCTGCTACCTTTGACCATCTTTATGCCAGCAAAACATAACGGGGTATTTCTCCAGGGGGGAATTCTCGGTCCAGCTCTCTGGGACACAGTTTGAAAGTGGGAGGAGGTTTTGTAATTGGAAAGTCTGTCGATGGTGTTCGCCAGCTTTGTGCTTTCCTGAGGGAAGCCAGCAGGCCGTTAGCCAAACGGCAGTCCGTGCTTTGGGAGGGACTGCAAGCTTTGGGCTCTTGAGGGCATTTTTTTTCTGCTATTGCTTCTTTGCTTTACTGCCAGAGGTACTGATATTAGAAAAGCGAGGATTCTCTGGCCCTTATCGGGAATGGTGGGGTGGAAGATTGCCTGAAGTTAACACTAGTCCTGGAATAGGCCTCTCAAAAGTTGTGCTGTAATTACGTGTCTTTAGGAAGGAGGGCGTTGCTCTATTTGTTTACACGCTGAACTCCACCACATCATTCTTGGAATTACGGTGCTCTTA
This sequence comes from Himantopus leucocephalus, assembly GCA_003993805.1. NCBI lineage: Eukaryota > Metazoa > Chordata > Aves > Charadriiformes > Recurvirostridae > Himantopus > Himantopus leucocephalus. The sequence goes on from RSEF01000013.1 coordinate 19,385,064, forward strand.
CCACGTATGTTTGCATTTGTTTTTTCCCCAGCATTCTTGCTTTTCTGCTGTTAGCATAGAAAAATCGAGTCTTCTCGGGTACCTGCCTTAGCTACTGATCTATCAGACCTATTCGCTATTCAGTCACGGAGCTTGGATCCGCTTTAGCGCAAGAGCTGAAGGCAGCGGTAGGAAGCATCTTGCACTTCCATCGGGAAGACGACCCCAGTTCCCACAAGCGCGTCTGTGTGGCCACCGCAGTGACATGAAGTTGCCATCAGGCTTTGAACCAGACCCTGCCAAAGGCACTGGTTACCTACCTGTGTTTTCTCAGGTCTGGAGAATAATGATTTAACTGCTAAAGAGGAGTCAGGAAAACTCCCTCTCTCCAGACTGCCCGTTCCCCAGCACGGAGCGTCGGGTAGCTCCTGCAGCACAGGGTGTGTTGTCCTCTCTGTGAGTGCCTGGTTGGCATCTCACATTGCTAAATGTGTTACAGGAGGATATTTCACCTCTGGGAACCGCACAAGGTTTCCTCCCGCACAGCTTGTCCCTGGTGAGCCCGTCAGAGGGAGGTCACCAGAGATGCCCAGTGCCGTGGTCCAGCTGAGCGCTGGGCTCGGGACTTTCTGGCAGAGTCTTTGCAGGCCCACTGCAGCAAGCGCCAGCGAAGGCTTGTCTCCAGCAGTTTTTGTGAATCCAAAGTCAAGGCCTTTCGGGCCTTGGGGTAAAATCCAGACGTTCTTACTCGGGCGGTGATTTATCCCACGCCGGTGGGTGCCAGCTTCTCAGTTCTTTTTCAGGCAAAATTCCCATTTAGCTCAACGGGAGACTTAGCTGGATCAACAAGATGACTATTTGGCCAATAACTATGTCAGGCCACTCTGGGCAAACATCCTCATTTACAAACGAACCTGTCAGGCTGGGACACTCGACCAGTCCCTCTGCTCCAGTCAGCGCCAGACCGCAGCGATGCCCGGCATCCCGAGCCTGCGCTCCGACGAGCTGCATCACAGGGAAAAGAATTTCGGTGTTGATAGATCGATGCCAGCTCCGTACCTCAGAAATGTAGAGTCTGAAAAGTATGTTCATAGAGGACTTTTGTTTTAGTAAAGGAGACCCTCTGCAGAAAGGAAAATCCATCGTAAAAACTTACTGCATTAACCTGTTCATGTTTGATTACCCAAGAAAGCTGCAGCTTGTATTGCCCTCGTACCATCAAGACAAAAACTACAGACTCACAACAGGTTATGGAGGATTTTAATGAGTTCAGTGCCTTTTTCTTTATTTATTTAATCTTCACTTTATTAATATGAGTCGATCTTCTGATTGTTTTAGCGGCTGGTTCAAACGTTAATTGTCAATAGGAAAAGATAATCTAGGATGTTGGCAAGGCTCTGCTGGTAATGTCGCTGCTTTATTGAATCACAGATGGAAACATTTAAATTCAGGATGATTTTCTCATTCCAGTGTTTTGTCCGAATTAAAAATTACTGGTTCAGGCAAGGTTAGGAGATCTAAAGAAGGCAGTGTCTGCACTTAACTAATGCCAACAGCAGATGTCACATTACTTGCCACTCTGCTTTCTTACAGATTCATTTGCCAAATTCTGCCAAATACCCATTTGGTTTATTTCAAAAGCCCTGAGCCTGCAAGGTACAGAATTACCTTTAATCATTTTATATGGGATTTGAGAAATTTTAACATTCCCCTTGAGGATACAAAGAGTGTTTTTATCTTTTGGAATAGACTGTTCCAGGAAAGTCAGATGGGGTTCTCTGCACAGCAGATACACTGTGACACCCCGGACTTCTGGCTGGCTTGTCACCATCTCATCGCGCTCAGCAGGTCAGCCTAGTGGTCACACTCATGGAATTGGGTGCAGATCTTCTGAAGTGAGGCCTCGGAACTGATATCTGAAAATCATACGGATGCCCCATTTCATCACCCTCCTGTGAGCGCTTTGTTTGGTTCCCCAGGGGAAGCCCTTTCCTCTGGGTCCCCCGTTATGGGGCTGGGGTGGGCACATGCAGACAACAGTGAAGCCCCACTTCTCCACCATGGGAGAGCAGGTGGGACCCAGCATGTGGGGCTGCGCGCAGAGCCCTCCGGTGTTACTCCAGTCTTCTAACGCCGCCCGTTGGATGAACACCCACATTTGGCTCCCTTGGCCACCTCTGTGGCTGCCTCTTCCCCCATCCTCCTCTGCTCTCAGCTGTCGGACATCGGTCTGGATGGCACCCAGAGAAGCCCATCGCCTGGTGTAAAGCCAAGATTAACTCAATTCTGACAGATAGGTCTGACCTGTCCTTTAAAACTCCAGCTGGAAGGAAATGACACAATCTCCCTTGAATACCTTGTCAGTGCTTTGCTAACTTTATGATTAGAAAATGGTCCATGATGTCAGGCTTATTTCTTCCTATTTCTTCCTCCCTTTAATGCACTTTATTATTACTATTCTATCCACAATAGACATGAAAGACAGCTTATTCTCTCCCTTCTGGCAGCAGCCTCTTACATAATGGTGAACTCATTCTAATTTCCCGTCATTCTTCTCATTCTTGGAAAAAAAACCTGTTTGACTATCTACTGCAGTCCCCAAATCCTCTTTGACAGAAATGCTACTGAGCCCGTGGTTACCCATCTTGTTTGTAGGCATTTCTTTTTTAAAATAATGTTGTGCACTGTACTGAATTCCATCTTAACAATTCAGATCATTTTTCCAATTTATGTAGATCAATTTGAACTCCAATCCCATCTCCAAAGTGATTGCAATGCCTTCCACTTCGTTATCATCTTTACACTTCATCCCCCAAGTTGATTAAAATAGTGAATAGTGCAGATTGAGTATCGTCTGCATTTAATAGTGATGCAGTCATGATTTTGCATTCACCTTTCAACCTTTATAGTATTTTTTTCTGAACTGTGTTTCTTGTAAATCAACATATCACATCTGCTGCTTCCCCGTCTTTAATAAGAGCAGTTACCTGAAATGAGGTAGGTCGGTTTGCCTAACCTGCTTTCTCCGTTCCAAGCCCACACTGGCTGTTTCTTTTCACCTTATTTTCTTCTATGTATTTACAGACTGATTCTTTTCGTTATTTTCTAGCCTCCTCATGGGCATTAACACTTGTTCCTCAGGTCCTCCTCTTAAAAACTGCTTTATTTGTCCCTCTGTAACCGCAGTGTTTGTGGCCCCATCCCCGCACTTGCCGCACACGCTCTCGAGACGATTGCAGGTGGCTGAGCAATTGCTCCGTCCAGTTCCCGGAGAATCCCCTGCTATCATTTAATAAGCCTCCAGGGACACACAATTTACTGAAATTGTCTTAACCTTTTAAGGGTTTAAGCGTTTGGTCACAGCTGGTGTTTTGGTGAGGGCTCACATGAAAAGGGCGTTTAACCTCCTTACCATCACGCAGCACTTGCTTTCCTTCCCTCTTTAGCAGTGGTCACACACTTTGCTTTGAAGTTTCTTCTAATATATGCATAAAAACTTCCGTTAGTCTTGTTTGCAGCTTTGTTTTTTGATCACTTATTACTCTTCCTTTTACCTCACCTTAGGCTGCTTGTTTTTTCATCATCTTTACTGAAGAACATGCATCGAATTCTCTTTGATGGCCTCATTTACTGCCGTCAATCATTGAGATGTTACTTACAGAAGAAGCTGAAACAATCAGACTAGAGTACTATAAAAATAGTGCTCCGTCTTTCAATCTTCTCAATGCCTTTCAGACATACAGTTTCACCGCTGAGTGTTTTGGGTCTACTTCAGGCTTTAAATACATGCAAGACGGTGGCTTTGAGCGCTTGGGGGTTACGCAGCCCGTGCGAAGAGGGTCCTTGTCTCGGTTCGGATTGTTCCTTGTTTGGAGGAATTGGTCACTGATTTTAGCAGCCAGCCTTGAGTGGAACAGATTTGGGAATTAGCTGGCCTGAGTTGCGTTAATCACTAATAAAACGGGATCGCTAATTCTGCGGAGGGGCGTGGGGGGTGGTCTGAAGGCAGACCCAAGGAGCCGAAGCAAACCAGAGCAGCGGCACTTTCAACACCAGCTGAAGGGAAGCGCTGCGCTGTGAGCGGATCTGCTCCTGCAGGTTAGCCGTCCAGTGCTCACCCCGTAAATAATGCGCGCTTCAGTAAAGCAGTTAAATCACTTCATTACATTTTATTTGCATAAAAGCCACAGCAGTTGTATTGTTCTTAAAAACTAAAGAAAGAAAAGGGATCAGTGAATATAATCTTATGTGGAAGAAGAATGCCCCGGGTGTGGATTTCGGCAGCAGTGATTCAGTAACGAGAACATCTGCTCGATTAGCCGCAATTGGCTTCAGAGTTTTCTCTGGCTATTTTGTACTCTCCTGGAATTCTTATAATCTAAATCCTTTTATCTAAACTGGATGTACTTAACTACCATGTAATAGTAGGTTTGATCTGGAGGTTGCGAACTCACAGGTTCATGTCAGTAACAGCTTTCCTGGAGACGCAGATGTTTCATGTTCATTTCAGTATCTTTCAGACTGAATACATTTATTTATTCACATGTTTACACAATCAAGATAACAATTCTGATGCGGTGGGTAGCTATTTCTGTTCATTTATTTAATGTTTAAATAACATTATCTGCTTTAAATATCAAGGTTTGCGTGAGGGCTTTTGTTTGTTGTTTTTTTTTTTTTTAATTGAACTGGCCTCCCTCATTTCACTCCTTAATCTCTGGCGATTTCACTGTCATATCTGAAGAAAGCATCAGAATTAGATTTTAAATGTGCATATTGACAAAAGACAAGATCACAATTATAAATGATTGACTGGTCTAAGCCCACATCGTTGGATTAATTCTTCACTCCTTCGCACCACTGTTAATTTGGAATAAATTTGCAGCAATCAAGTGATCTTAACTTGTGGGGTAAGTATGAAGATCTTGATGTTCTGCCTGAGCTTTAATTGAGCTTAAAAGGCCTAATTCTGCCTCAAATCTATTCTTAGTTTTGTTTCAGACCCGGAGTGAACGTAGAGCTTAAATTTGGAAATGATCCTCCTGTCTACATAGCAGCCAGGGAGAGTTTTCCCGCCCAGTCCTTGCTTCCGCGAACAGGCTCAGCCTTCCGCGCCGGGACGGAGGACGTGGTGCAGCCGCGCCGATGCGCTGCTCAGCGGTTCTGCAGCAGATCGCTCCAACGTACGCATGTGTGGAACGGGATGACACGTTCCACATGTTACTCCTGCCACTTCTCCTAAGATTTGTTGCAAATATGCAGTAATTTATTTAGAGAATGCCAGGAGGGAATAAAGCCACAAAAGGTCTCAGAGCTTCAGAGTGAGGTAAAAACACAGGGGGGGAGAGGAAAAACACGTTCCCTGGCTATGAAGTTGTTTAAGTGTAGGAGTCAGGAGCACTGCTCAGTCTGGAGTATTTTCTTGGCTTTTCCCTGCATAAATAAGTCCTCACAGTGTACATACTGGACGTGGTGATACGTAGCAAACTCTACCCTGAAACCCCTCGCTGCCCTCCCCATCGCGGCACCAAGCCCTGCATGATGCCAGGCTGGAGCGGGACCCCAGGCGTGGTGGGCAGAGCGGACAGGGGATGCTGCCATGGGATGCCGCCACGGGATGCTGCTGTGGGATGCTCCCGGCTGCATCCGGCCATTGGCAGGGCTGGGGCTGGTGGCCGAGCAGTGCAGGGGACGCAGCAGAGCCCGCAGCAAGCCCATGGCCCGGCGGAGCTGCACAGCTCGCACAAAGCTGAGAGCGAGCCCCAGCGTCTCCCGTTCTGTCTGAGTGTAACCGGCTCTCAGACAGATTTCTGCCTCCGGTCTGGCAGTATGTGCCTGCGTCTGTAGACGGGATGCAGAGCATAAATGGTCAAAAAACCTCCACCGCTTGGTTCTTCTTTGTACTTTCTGCAATTGATATCTTTCAGATAGTTTTACAAGACATCCAAAAAGTTTATCTTGTAAGAAAAAAAAAAGGGATTAGTTTAATTAGGAAATATGGGATGACAAGAATAGCAATGCCTTTTCTGTTTCTGTTCACACAAATGGTGAAACAACTAATTTTTTAAATTTTTTTAGGTTCCTTTTATTTGGGATTGAGAAATGGATGACAAAAAATAAGCTGGGTTGTCTCTTGGCTTCACAGCTGAATTGAAAGAATTTTCACATAAATTACAAGCAAATTTTCCTACAGATAGAGCTGCAACAGTGACAAATTTTAGATTCAAATCCAGATCTGGCATGTTTAGCCAGTTGTTTCTTTTTTAGACCAGCAGAAGAGTTTCATAGGGAGACACCCAGTCTGTAAGCGGCCAGGTGTACTCACACAGAAGTCAATGCTCGCGCAGCAAATTCAGGCGATGCAGAGCCCACTCTGCCGCTCGTCCACAAGCTACAAAACCGCCCATCGTTAGTTCTCACAGCAAAGCCTCACTAGCAGGGGAAAAAAACAAAACCAAACCAGCTACGTAGACGAACAGAAGGTTAATTTGCCATTAAATCAAACCGGGGTTGTGAATAGATTATCTATTGCAGATTACAGATAAGAAGCAGGAGGACAACGTTGGGAAGAGGTGAACGTGCAAAGTTAAAAGTTCTTAAACTATTGATTATCAACAAAATCTGACCTGGTGTGTGCGTGACTTGTGCTCAAATACCATCCTTTATTATGAACTTTGGTTGCTCATCAGCCCACATTCCCCATCCAAACTGGGAACGCGGTGGTGGGCCTTCCCAGCCGGGCTGGCTCCCGTACGGACCAGCTTGGACCGCCCATGGGGATGCGGGGGGCGCGGGAGCGTGTGCTGCCGGGAGGATGCTGCTGTGGGGGGTTTCACCTCCCCACCTCCCTCTCCCATCGCTCCCCCCGTACACAACAAGCAAAACTGAGATTTCCCCCCCCAGCTGTGTGCACCATTTCAAGTCTGTCGGATAAGCAGCCGTAGCTCTCAACACATCTCCGCTCCCGTAGACACTCTTTTGGTCACACCTGGTGCCTATGAGCACTGCAATTATTAGTTTCACCTTTCTCCCAAGCTGTTCTCCAGGCTGCCTTCCCCTGGGGCTGGGGGTGACCCGTCCCCGGCACGGAGGAGGCAGCGGTATCGCTGCGCCCCCGAATCCCCGTCAGCAGGAGTGGGGAGCTGTAACTCAGGTTATGTGCGGGAGAGGGGAGAGGAGGAAGAACTGGCAGGGAGCGACAAAAATAATTGTTTCCAACTGAATCACAGAAGCAGCAAAAACCGCCATCAGCTTAACTTTGGTAACTGTTAAGTCGTCATACCAAACATTCCTTCTTCCATATTCTCAAATAATAAATGTTATTAAAATATTTTGTCTCCATCATGAATTATGCATGAATGTGGTAAATGTTCATAATCTATTAAAAATAATCACATTTTGCATAGCATGAAAATACTCAAATTAGATTATTTCAGATAATGTTTGTAAAAGCAAGGAAGAATTTCTTATTCTGTCATTCGAATATATCCGAGCAATACTGTACAGTACCTGCAACTCACAGCCAGAAACATGTGTCAAGTTGATCTGAAAAATATCGGTTTTCAATAGTACAGTGATTCTGCCACACAATACCTTACTCTTACCCTGGAGTCCAGCTCTGGGTGAGAAAACTAATTTTACTGACCTGGAGAGTCTCACCAGTTAAAAGTCAGCAGAGTTTGATATACTGGGGATCCCAATGGACTTCAAATACTGGAGGTAAGGAGGAAAAAAAAGTCTTTAAAATCATATGGACGCTTTCCTTGCCAACGCAGAGCTATTCCTCTCCGTGCGCAATCCAGGCTACTTTTAACCATGCTAATGACTTTCCACCGCATTGCTGAAGGGAGGCGATGCCGCCCTAAACAGAGACGGTGTCTTCCTCAAGTTATGATGAATTCCCCTTTCACCGCGGCACTTGAAAGCATCTTAAGTATACATTGGAGAAATACAACAACAGTTCTCGTCTTTCTGACACAATCTGTAATTAATTGGCTTCCCTGATTTGTAGGGATTTTTGGTCCTATTTCTTTCTGATTATTTTGTCTGTATAAAGGAGTTGGCATGCTCTTTGTGCGTGCAGCATTTTTGAGGAGATACAAATGTTTTCGTGCTGTAAGTAGCTCTGAAGCACTCACATTCAGCTCTCTCCCTGCTTCTACCTCCAGTACATTTGTTTGCTTGTTTTCGCTCTGGATTGCTAGGCAGACGATTGAATAACCGCAGAGGCCGTTTCTTGTTCCTTCATTATTTTCAAAGCAAATACCAGCAGAATTCTAGACCCTGGAGAAAATACAGCTAAGCTAAATTTTGAAATTGTAAAGTGCTGGCAGCAGCTAGGCAATATTCATTAAAGACATCAAGCTGAAGCTCTGAAACGTCTCTTCAGTTTACACAGTAATTCGGCTGGAAGTATGTTCTATGGGAGTTTTTGCCATGGAAACCTGAAGTGTAATCCCCCAAACAACTCACTTTGCTCTAATGTATATGGCCTTGATGTTTAGATCCCACCCGGCTCTGTTAGTCTGGTTGCTATGGTCCTGTTTTCTTTTTCATATAACCTTTGATTAATACACTAACCATCAAAAGAAGTTGGAGCACTGGTATATGAACATGCCATATGGAGTGTGCTGGGTAGAGATGGGCTTGCTAGATGCAGAAACGCTGCAAGTTTCTTCCAAGAAGCTCTGGCAGTATAAACAGCCTTGGCCTGTGCTTATATAGTATCTCGATCCCCTCGCACCGCTGCCAAGATTTCTCGCTGCAGATTTTTTTCAGCCATCATCCCCACCCACCACTCGGTGCGGAGCCGCTCGCAGCCCGGCCGCGTTGCCCGTCATTTACAGCACACGCCGCTCGCCCCGCTCCGGCCCCTCGCAGGCCGAGATGAACGTTGCCCATGGCTTGGTGCGGGTGCCTTGTGCAACACGCGCGTGGCGGGCTCGGACCCGGGTCACGCAATGCAGAAAGCTGATGTCTTTACCCAGCTCGGGCCCTTGCGGCTTTCTTCTATTATCATCAAGTTTCCGTTATTTACAGCCTGTAGCTAAGCAAGGTGGCAAGTCTGTAGAGGATACATCTTGGCAGGAGCGTTGACTTTCAAGCACAAGAGTAACCCATGAATGCAACAGCTGATGAAGCTTAGAAAGCCAACAAGGCTTCATACATTGCAGTTCGGCTCCTGTTTTCTCCTACTCTAAAGTGTCTTTTTCCTTTTTACCGGCCTTAGTCAATCCATTGTACAAGGATGTTGGTTAATTATTGTAATCTCAATAACACAGAAGGAGAAATTGAGACATGGAGAAGGGGAATGATTTGTCTGGAGGACACTAAGCAGGCAGGGCAGAAACACCGTCTAGGTCTCCAGTTCCGCTGAGAAGACAAAACCAGAACAAAAGTGTATCATTGCCTCTTGCTCATTAATCTATACCACTATCAGCAACTTATCTGCATAATTCTCTGAACCAGTAAATTATTTTTAACTGTTATATTTATATTGCTGTTGTTTTTAATACTTCTCACTGTTTTCAGCCGTTATTTCAACTCATCTGCTGTGGGATTTGCCTGATCAGACGGATATCTGTAATGCAGATGTAGATATATGAGTAAATCATTTGAGGATTTACAGGCAATGGAAATAAGTAGGCTCTATAAGGCACTTTTCTTATCTCGAAGTAGACTACCAGAATAAGTCAGATGAGTCACACCCTTTGACCGTAAAGGCAAGCCAGGGTGACTCAGACGCGCACACGAGACCTCGGTAACTTGTGAGATGAATCCTTCCCGAGGCAGGAGGAGGGATGCAGAGAGCTGGTTAGCAAGGCTGGCTCGCGTCCAGCACACATCCAGTTTTCCTCACAGGAGGGGATCGCCTGTGCAAGACGGCATCTCCAGCGACACCCAGCAGTGGCGGGGGAGCAGGAGACTCATGCTCCATAGGGAGCTAAAGTTGAGCAGCAATGGGTTGACCCAGTGCCATTGCTGAATTCAAGTTGGCTGCTTGAAAACAACATGTCCTACAGATTTGTACTCACCGGCGACATGCATGAGGGTTTTGACAAGGCCACTGGCGTTTCCCTAAACCTCCTGGTGTAAGGTGTGAGCGTGGTCAGAGCACCCCCGACCTCGAATCTGCATTTCACCCAGGAGAAGTAGCACCAATGATGAACCTTCTTCCTAAAGTCACTTTTTGGCCTCACTTTCTAGCCAAAATATCCTGAAAATTTAAAACACGGGATTAATAAAGGAAGAAAGCAGGACAGATATCATTTGACCTCCAAAGCTGTTGATCGCAGTGGCAGGGGCACTGTTACAGGCAGCAGGAGGAGCGGTAAGACAAGTTCAGAGCAGCCTTCCAGCAATATTCAGACTCAATCAGCATCCACTGTCAACAAAACTTGAGGGTGCAAAGTTATGAACCTTCGTTTTCATCTGCCACTAGATGGCAATCTCTGTATATCAACTTTTCTTAGCTGCTATAATGTTTGCTAGATCTTGGGATGTGTTCCAGAGGCTGCTGGATACCTTCTCCTGGGAGGTGCTAATGCTGGCCGGGGGGGGCCCGAGCCGGTGCGCAGGGCCGGGGCTGAGGGAGCCGGACCACGGAACCGCTCCTGCCAACAACTGCTTCTCTTCTGACTTGATTAGGTTAACCTTCAGCTAAATCAGTTCCCTGATCTCAGACTTGTGGCAGGGCCGCGCGAGTGCTGCAGGAGGGGACGAGAAGGTGGAGGTGGGACAGCAACGCAGAGCATCCTCTTCAGAGATGCTGGATGGCAGTGTGGCCCAGATCATAGATATTCGAAGAAGTGATGCTATTTTAAGAATACTTGCTAATATGTTGGAACTTAAGGAAGGAAATCCTCACTTTGATGTGTGAATTATCAAAAGTTTCCATTTGCTGTATGGCTTAATTTTTTCAAGACAACTCCATTCCTCTTCCAAAGGAGGTGGTAGGCATTTATTGCTTCTGGACTCCGTTCCTGTCACTAAAGCCCAGCAATGCCTTCCAGGTGGCACCAGGTCGTACAGGAACTCAATGGACCACTTGGGTCTGGTGCCGTAGGTCTGATTTCAGATCTTGCAACAAATTTTGTTGCGTACTGGGAATGGAGTCCCAGAGCACGCTCGGGTGTTTTGGGTGTTATGTGCACACAGCTCCTCCTCGTCCTTTCCAACTGAAGCTAAAAATCCTGTGTAACAATACTGAAAAAAAAAAAAAATAGGGCGGAGGAAAATAATGATATTTTGGCCAACTGCCACTTCACTTAGCAGGGAAAAGTTAATGGCTGTTCCAGTGACCTCCACAGTCGCTGCGCTCATTTAACCGGTTACACTTAATTATGCTGAGTAATATAAAAATTCCATATGTTGTGTGAGCAAATTCCTCCTTGGTCTATGGAAACCAGAAATCCAGCGGAGGCAGGAAAATGCCTGTGCCTGACAGCACAGTCTTACAATCTATTTTTAACTGAATTTCTCCATCTTCTTTGTAAAGCAATAACACTTCTTCATTGCCTCTGGCCATAATTAACATGCCGTAATTCAAGTCCAAAAGACATATAAAAACAGACTTAAAGCAGAGCATTAGCTTTCAAGCAGAGCAAATAATTTGGGAGAAGATCAGTATTTTCTATACTTAAAACTCTTTTCACTGGTTTTTATTAAAGTCCCTCAGTTTCTTGAACATGGAACGTGCTCTCTCCAGCCCTGCACTGCGTTTGAGTGCGTCCGACACCGGCAGGACCGGGCGAGGGAGCCCGGTTCGCTGCGGGAGCCGCCATCGGCAGAGCCTCTCCCTGCTGATTTGAAACGCCAGGAGCATCCAGGAGCTGCCACTGCCTCTGGTTTATTTCGTTTGAAAATAATACTGTCTTTTTTGTTGCAAAAAAGGTATACAGGAGTGAGCACATGTTTGTAAACATTTGAAAGCTGTGTTTAGCAATAGCTCAGCTATCGGAATTGGGTTCGGCATCCACAGCTCCCTTCTTTCAGTTACCAGGTGACCAGGCAGCTCTTGGGAAGCAAAGCACTGTTTAAGCAAAAGAAACACATTTCAGATAAAACCTGTTTTGAAACAATAAACAGTTTGCATACACGGCTAACCCCGAGGAGGCTCTGCCGGCTGCAGAGGGCCCTGGGGCTGCCGGAGTCTGGCGGCAGCAGCCCCCATCGAAGCCCTCCTGCGCTCTCTGCATCAGGAGCAAAGCACAGCGACCAGGTTAAAGCTCTGCTCCAGCGTCTCTTGTGTGTTCCCTGTTCCCCCTTCCCCGGCACCCCCGGAGCTCTCTGGCCAGCAGGACAAGTTTTAACAAGCCCCTGGGTCCCCAGCTGTACGCAACCGGCATCAGCACAAGAGGCACTCTTGCGTCTTCTCCTCCCTTGCTTACAGTCTTAGGTCATCGTGGCTACAGCAGCAACACTATTTACTAGCTAAAATATATACTCGAAAGGTCACATGCAATCCGAGCAGGCAAATGGGGAGGATGAAGCCCTGAGAGCCGAGGCAGGACAGCAGCAAGGAGACCCATCACTGTCTGCTGCAGGCCCACCCGGCTGCAGCGCAGCCCGTCACCCGCTGCAGGAGACCCGCAGCAAACGCAGCGGCTGCCCTTGGGCAGCACAGGGCACTCACTGCCTTCCGCTCCTTGGTGCCTGCATCACACCGGCTGCGCAGGGTGTCCGCTTAAAAGGGGCAGAAGGACTGCAGGTGTGCTCCATCCATGCGGTGTGG